>JAKCOX010000009.1:30062796-30476273 GCA_022605575.1 Laterallus jamaicensis coturniculus
GAGTTGTCAGGGCCTGGAACAGGCTGCCCAAGGAGGGGGGTTGAACCACCATCCCTGGATGTGTTTAAAAAAAGGGTAGATCAGGTACTTAGGGATGTGGTTTAGCATAGGACAGGAATGGTTGGACTTGATGATCTTAAGGGTCTTTTCCAACCTTGTGATTCCGTGATTCTACCAGTATGTCATAAAGTGTACATGTACACACAAACACAGAGAAAGAAAATCCAATAAAAATTATGAAAATAACAAGTCTTAGACAATACTAAAAGCATGAACTCTCAAAAACTTCAGTAGGAATGTAATTAATAGCAATGCCACTCCTTTGAGGTGACATGAGTAGGCGTCTTCTGCAGTTAAATGGATATCTATCAGTGAGAAGAGTGCCCATGTACAATCCACACTGAACCTGTTTTATGTTTACTTTCAGGAAAGCTTCAAGGTCCAAGTCCATGCAGTCAGCAATCTATACAAAATGTTCAACTGAAACTGCATGGAATGGGGATTGAGCCAAATAACTCACAGAGCTTTCACTAAAAGAAGGGTACATACAACTTGGAAAAAATGAGGATTTAAGGGACCAGCAAGGAGTAGCTTACACAGTGTCATGCTGTTTCAAGCTTCCCTCAAATCAGTGGCATGTACCTAGCAGTTATTTACAAGTCCTACAAGACACAAGTTCACATTAGTGGAGATGGAATTCAATTACTCAAACCACTAAAACTTCAAGACCCTGATTATATGCAAAGCAATTTTCAAAGACTCTTAATGTGTTCAAACTTGGCTGTACTTTCAGATGACTGTCACAACACACACTGCTCTGTGATTTCAAACCCTTGATACAGAGAGTGCTACAGCATCTTGATCAGACAGCCTTTAAAAGACACAAATAAACCAATTATTTCTTGCCTTCTTGTCTGGAATAGCTGAAGCACTTTGAATGAAGCTTCAAAAATATTTATTCTAAGACAGGAAACTTGAGGTCATATATTCAGCAGTTAAGCAACTGAAAAATACAACCAGTACAGGCAAATGTATCTATTAACAGCATGCTCTGTCTAAAACTTCTAAGCTGTATCTGAATTACAGCTGGCATTTAAAAAAAATTAACATTTGAAGCAAAGATGTTGAAAACCATTTACTTTATGCAGTACATAAAGATGTGAAAAGGAAAATGATGTCTTCCTTCGTTATCACACAACCCTAACTTTACTAAGAAATGAAACTGTGTTACCTTGTAGTAGTCTTAAAGCATTTCATTACCTTTCTTGCAGATAAGCAAGGCTCCAATCAGACCAGAATTAAAATCCACTGCCATGTTCTGATGAGAATAATATGCATAAGTAAGACAAGGAAGATCAGATTCTCTGGGACCAACTTCTTCTGTTATATCCCACACATATGTGTAGATCTGGCCTGGAAGTACAGCATCATCCCGTTTTTCTGCAGAGGATGTTCTGTCGTCATACAGGGAGCCTGCCAAGAAAAGAGTCAGTAGGGTGGCAGCTTCAATGAGATCACTCATTATTCTCCTCACATTGTGCAGGGTAGCATAGTGGAGATGAGCTATTCCACCATCCTGTTTTTTACAGAATAAAGATTTCCTAGAGCCATCATTGCTGGCAGAAGGTGGGGCTCTCCACCAGTCTGGCTAGGGTTGGGATGTCATGAAGCTTCAACCTCTGCTTGCTGCTGTGGCTTAGCCCCAGCAGGCAGCTGAGCACCACCTGGCTGCTCACTCACTCCTCCCCCCAGCCCTGAGGTGGGATTGGAAGGAGAATTGGAAGAAAAAGGTAAAACTCATGGGTTGGGAAACAGAAGTTTAACAGGACAGCAAAGGAAGGAAAATAACAACCACCACACGTGGAATACACAAAGCAGGTGATACACAGTGCAATTTGCCCACCCCTAGAGCCCGACGCCCAGCCCGTCCCGGAGCAGCGATCCCTCCTCCCCAGCCAGCTCCCATTTTAAATACTGAGCATGATGCCATGTGGTATGGAATACCCCTTTGGCTAGTTTAGGCCAGCTGTCCTGTCTGTGTCCCCTCCCAGCTTCTTGTGAAAATCCACTGGATTCCAGCCAAAAAAAGAGGACACTCAGGTATGAGAACAACATGATCAGCACTTTCCCAGTTGCCTTTAGAAGTGACACCTTGATGCATCCCATTGCAAGGGACCTGGGAAAGGCTTTTTTAAGACCTGCACTTAGGAGTTTACATGTCCTGAAATAGAATACTTTGTAATTACACAGTGGCCGGACCCGGATGTCCTCCAGAGATGCCTTCCAACCTTGACCACTCTGATTCTATGAAACAGTATTAGCACAGAGGCAGCTGGTCAGGACACCAGGCCTGTCAGATGACACTCATATTCCTAGTGTTCCACTGATGGACATGAAAAAAGCTAACAATGGATCTGAAGTTTCAGTCTAGGATCAACAGATGTTTGTGTTGCGCATATCCTCAAACACTGGTCTGGGCCCCTCTCAATATTTCATGCAGTAGTTTACAAGTAAGCAAACAAAACATGGAGTTTTTATACTATTTACCTTCTGCATTTTTGCTGTAAACTATGCCCTGGGGATGAATACTGACTGGCTTGTCAGCCATATTCTTAAAGTGAACCACTAAAGTATCTCCCACTTCGGCACGCAGAGTTGGTCCCAGAAGTCCTGTAGTTATTCAAGAGAGGAAAATGTGAGCAAAACAGTACGTTCCATGAAACAGAGAGTTCTCTCCCACCAGCAGAGCATGTGAGCTCTCAAAGTGCAAGTTGAAAACCTACTGCAGGCAGAGAATGACCTGCAACAAAGACTTACCCATAAAAAATGCACATGGGAATTTGAAACCTGCAGCTCATAGTCAGGAATGTTATAAACTACCTGGTGACTGTCACTTAAAAATCACAGGAAAGTGGTAGATATGGAAAGAAAAAGTTATTCCAGATGTCAAAAGGTTAATGTTGAGGTTCTTTGGGAATTTCTAGGAATCTTTCACACACAATTTAAACTATAAAATGTCTGCTATTCTTTGAGTAGCAGTGTTGATGCCAGAAGTCACACAGCAAAAAGATCTTTCAATCCCTAGATGTTATCTAAATAAGTGGTTCTATAGTGTAATTTTCTTGAGACATAGCTGGCAAAAACTTTCAAGAGGGGCTTGTATCCCTATTTCCCATGTTATAGAAATAAGCAATGGGAGAAAGCTGTTAAGATAACCTTTGCCTTGTTTGTCTATTTCCTTGTAAACTATTGTTTTTAAAATTTATTTCTCTAGGAAAAAAAAAAAAAGGCAGTTTGGCAAAACACAGGAGAACAAAGTAACCTGAAAATGATCAGATCACGGGCCAGATTTTTCAGTGCAGCCAGTAACAATTTCGTATCACCAGCCACACACACATTTACTTTGAAATCTAAATCTGAACATCTCACATCTGAAGCTATTTTATCTGTCAATATGATGCACAGCCTATATAAGTATTCCATGTAAGTACCAGAACACAAGTACCACAGTTACGTATGGCGTAAGTACCAGAACTTGCCTCCATCCATTTGAAGTGTCTTCAAGCAGTAACAGACACGAAGGCAAGGGGGCACCTTTGACACACAACCTCAGAGTTTTAATTTCCTTTCCACTGATTTATTTAGCCTCAGGCCTTGAGCTCCCCTTCCCCATGAATTTACAGAGTCGTCACTGTGACTGTGACAGTGCAAGTCTACATGTGGATGGGAATTATCAACAAATGCTGAAAACAAAGGCAACAACTTCGTACAGTACAATTAATTTGCAGAGAGCACTAAGCCTCCAGGTCTGAAAATCCAACCTTTCCATGGTTGTTGAAAGCCTAATGCTGCTCTGTCATCATCCCCTCTCCCTATCTGGTTTATGCACAAAACAACAGGCACAAAACCACAAGCTTGCTTAGCTCGTTACTGGCTTTATAACAAGCAACACACAACATGAAAACATTTCCTTCCTGTTTACCTGCAAATGTATTTGCTGGTTTTTCTTTTTTAAAATCCACTTCATATTCTCTGTAAGAAATTTTCTTAAACACAGGATCTGAATGTTCCAATCTGAAACCAAAAGAGTTTCAAAGACAATTAAAAAAACAAAGATTCCCAGAGATGCCATTCTGAGATACCCATTGCCATTGCATGCTGCTTAACGGGTATCTCAGAAAGCGAATCTCAGAACTACATTCCATCACTTGCACATTTTGCTGAAGGCAAGGCACGCAGTCCAAGGCTTTGTAGGGTCTGTCTTCTCCTCTCCCTCTTATTCTATTGTATCTATGATGTTCCTCAGTCAGGCCATTTCATACTAGGTATTCAAGGACAGTACCTACCACAGTTTACCCTGACTTTGTTGGTGATTTCTATAGGTCCTTTTGATTCCGCAATGACAATGTTTTTGCTTTGTCTATTCAAGACACAGAGGAAGATGTCATGACCACAGTTAACCTCAAAAGCATCTGAAAAAATACAGTGAAAGAAACCTGAACTTCTCTTTACTCGGCCCCACGCTTGAACTTCAGACTCACCACAGAGATTATGCATCAGCATCAACAGCAAAGCCCCTGTAGCAGCCATGACCTTGGGGGCAAGCACAAAACCGTTCCCTGACAACAACCAAGGATCTCACAGTCAAGTCAGAAGACAGCTTTCAGAGACACTGCAAGCCTCCTTAGTCTTTCAGTGTAAATGAATCGGGGACCCTGTAAGACCACACGATGTTTTAGAAAAGATTTAGGCCAAGCAGAAGAAAACCTGCACACAAGACTTCTGGAATAGAAATAATTATGTGAAGAGGGCTGGACGGATAGTAGGCTGGGTATGGTTTCACATTTATTGATTGGTTTCATACAGCATGTATGATGGCTGAATCCCACAGTAATCCCACTTGCTTTTTTCATGCTGCCCTGTCAGGAACACTTGCTGGGGGGAGCAGGTGGGCTGCTCAAGCACAGAGAGGCTGGGCAGAGACAGCCCAGTGAGCTTGCTTCAGTGACACCCAGGGTCCATAAGGGGGAGATCTCTTTTTGCAGAGGTCTTTTGCAAGTCCCTCTGTGATGCTCTTACAACAGCTGCCAAAGCAGCTCGTGTTCCAATTCATTCTCCTCCTTTTAAAGTCACTGATAGAATTTTGTTTCACTCTGTAAGGAGAAAGACCTGATCCATGAACTTCGCTGACAGGTGCTGCCCTACCGTGGCAATGTGCACTAGATCATGGTCATAAGATGGTGGGGTGGAAGAGGAGATTTATCGACACCAATTCTATAGCTGGTAGGAACAAAAGGTATAGCTTACTAACGCTTCAGAGACCTCAGGCTACATAAGCAGGTCTTTTTTTGGGAACAGCAGGGACCACACTGGATGCACAGACAATACATTTTCACTTTGCTCTGAAGTGTCTTATAAATATCACTTGTACATGGTGACAGATAGATCTCTATGACAGTAAGATGACCAACTTGGAAGTTGTGTCTTTTTCTAACCTGCAGATTATAAGATTAAGGAAACAGGTCAGAATGAACCCATTTTTCTCTTCAGCCTCTCTTCGTTTCTTTAGAACCAAAAGCAGATCAGCATCATGCTCTTACACTGTATTTAGACATTCAGCTTCTAGTAAAACCCAAGCAAGTTGCATACCCAAATGCCTTTGGGATCCAAGCCATCATCTCTGTTTACAAAAACCTCCTATTATTTCAACTAATGTTTGAGGCAGTCTGTGGCTCCCTCCTACATGAAAACTATCAATCAAGAATGTGACATTTAATGAAACAGCAGTTGATGTTTACAATGACGAATCCAGTGCAGGTGAGAAGGAAGTTCTGACTACTAAATTCACATGCCTGGGTCAATACTTAAATGGCATCTGGCTTCACATTCCTATATTTAAATCTATTTTCCTCTGTATTGCCAGTTTGACACTATGCTTATACCAGTTGCATTAAACTTCCAAGGGGAGTTCTAGAAATCATAGAAGCTTTGTTTTAATTGGTCTTAAAAAGCAAGAATAGTTAGAAAGTCTAAATCTGAACTGGAAATACCCTTTCCACAAGATCCAGAAATGCAATATACCTTACAAAAATTTCATGTTAAAGCAACCCACCAACATAAAAATGCAGTAGCATTCAAATACACCTTTGAAAGGAGTAATTTCTACCATTTCAAGACATTTCATGCCTAAATAAAAGCTGTGTATGATATCTATACTGAACATAGCATAAGAATCTAAATTACACCCAAGCTTTGTTATCTGTTGCACAGTGCTTGCAGTGTTTATAATCATAATAGCAGTAATACAAATAAGACACTTTATAGACTCAAATGGTACATGTGTGTAGGCTGCCCATTCTGCAATGGAATCTGAAAACCCCCCAAATCATTATTTTCACTTAATAAAGGGTATCAGTGCCTGATCCTACAGCCTTTACTTGGCAGCACTCAGGATGGACATTTCACAAAAACTACTGCACAACTCAGAAACAACAGAGCTAGTTCCAAAGTTCATCAGGCTCTGATATAAGTGAAAGTGATAGTACCCAAAAGGGAACGTATTTATTCCTCCAGCAAATTCTGAAGCCTGCAAGTGTTTGAAACTTTAACACACCATCTCTCAACATCACCCAAAATCCATACGCCTGAAGTAACGACATTAAAACACATAAACAAGCAGCATCAACCCACAGAGAAGATGGAAGCAAGCCCTGGAATGTATTTAACGAAAGTGCTGTGAAAAGGTAAAAATAATTCTACTCGCTAATGAAGTAAATAAAAAGGAGCTTTTAATACTTCACTGCCTCCAGTTCAGATTACGCTGTTTAAGGACACAAAATTTCATCTGAAGTGAGAAAATCAGGCCCTGAAGTCCTCCTGGGCTCTTAAATTCCACAGAAGACATAAAATGGTTTCACGAGACAGGACTAGTTTCATCCTGCTTATCCTGTACTTTGTTACCTGGACTTTTCCTCAGGTGCTGCTTTGTAGGTCCAGCTAGTGATCTGAGCAGCTATGTAGTGCTCCCTGACCTTCACAGCTCCCACCACATGTTTCTTTGAGTCTGGCCACCATGATCCCAGCAGAAGCAAGAAGAAAAGACGCATGCAGAGGAGTGTCATGGTATAGACGCTTGCTGATGCTGCTCTGGAGGACAAGGCAGAAACTGCTGCTTTTATTCCTGTTGCCGCTTCTAACTTCCCCTCAGAAATGAAATAATCGTGATGCAAGAGGGTAACACAGCATTCGCTATGCTCAGGTCATTGCTCTTCACCTCCTCCTCCCCTGACTGACAGGGATCCAATAGAGATAAAAAGCTGTTTAAACTACCTTCCTTCCCCTCCTCCACACCGTCTTCAGCAAGACAGGCACCAAGGAGAAGCAGCCCCAGCCCCACCTCAGACCACGGCTGGGTCATTGTCTCCTGAAGCAGCAGGATATCAAGAAACAGAAAACAATTACTTAGATTATTTACAATTACAGGATGTTTGACCTGCATGGTTAGGAAGAAAGGGGATGTGTTTTTTATCTTCCCATAAAACTGAAAACCAACACACGGCTGGCACTGATGGAAATTTCCCAGGTAGATACCACATCTGAGAAACCCTTCCCAGTTAGAAAGCAAAATACTGAAGGATTAGGTGTGGGGACTAGAGATGGATGCAGAGGTCAAGTCTAGTTCAGATCACCGTATGCTGCATGCTCGTAATACCCAGTAAACATTTCCAAACATGCTGGCTGCTCCAGCTCAGTTCCCAGGACTCTCACATACCTCACGGAATGGATAACGCACAGGCTTCTCAGTGGCACCTAGTAGGTGAGCCCAAAGACCTGCCTGTAGTCAGAATCATTCTGATCTGCTCTTGATTAGGACCTGTTCACGTTTATCTATAGAGAAATAATCAGGAAAATATCTTTTAATAAGCTAATTATCAATAAACAACTATCCCAGAATCACAGAATTGTAGGGGTTGGAAGGGACCTCGAGAGATCACCAGGTCCAACCCCCCAGCCAAAGCAGCTCCCTAGCTATATCACCCAAAATGTTTTCCTGCTTTTGCCAGTGCTGAGAAGTTTATCAAAAGAAAATTGTTGAATGTGTTTCCTGTAGACTGGGATTAATTGGTAAAAGGAAAATCCCTACTCATTTTTGGGTCTTTCCCCCATGAATAGAAGATCAGAACTTTTTCAATAATGCTTTGCTAACATTTTAATGAACAACACCCCCCTCCCCCCCCCCAATCCAGGTAAGTCTTTCCAGATCCAGACAAAAATATGGACAACGTTCCCTCAGACTACTTCAAGAGAAAACCTGATCAATTCTAGGTTTTGATGTGCTGTTCACCAGAAGAACATTCTAACTGGCAGCTATCCCAAACTATACGGCACCACACAGCCTCTTCTAAGGTAGGGAAGATGGTTGGGGAAAAAATAAGTCCATGAAGACCAATAGTCAAATACTCTCTACCAAACTTCAGAATGGTTTGGTGCCTAAAACTGAAAACAGTCACAATCAGTGGGACAGCATAAGACTAAAGATGTCATGGAACAGTTTCAAGGCAGCAAATTGAACTTAAATTACTTCCTATAGCTTGTGTGTGGAGTTAATCACTTGTTCCCAAAACCTGCTTTGGCACAGACAGTATCTATGAAAAGGATTCAAAACCTACAATCCAGCAACAACTAAGTTGTTGGACTGATATTGAAGAGAAAAATCTAAGGTAAACAAAGTCCAGTATTATGTAATAACTAATAATTGCTTCAAATAGCTCACTGCAACCCTTGGTAAACTACTTCAATTTTTAATTAAAAGGTTATGAAGCTTTTTTCATTTCTACTCTGGTCCTAATCTTATCTCTGGATCAAGATTGTGATTTCAATGCTGGTGCTTAAGAGTTTGACAGCTGGTGTGAAAATGCCTAAAACTCAAGTTTTATGGAAGAAATCTCTGAGAAGATGGACAATTCCTTCCTTCAGTCTAGATCCAACGGGAAGCACTTGGCAGTGAACTGCCTAGCACATTCTTTTAAATCTAAACCATTTTTGCTTTTCAATTTGTTTGTTTGATCTCCAGGTCTTCCACCGTCATACAGCAGCACACAGAAAGCATCGTGCATCTTTATCAGAACAGAAACTGATTTGTATTTGAATCCAATCTCCATCCATTGGGCTTCAGAATGCTGTTCCTGCAGCTCCTTTCCATACAGGGGTTTGAAGACCTTGTGTTCTTGTATGGCCAGCTGAGGAGATGAAACAAAAATACACTTTAAACAACTCTTCCTGCAATTCTGTTTAATGAACTGCTTATCCTAGTTTCATATAAGATAAAGTTAATTTTTGGATTTAGGATGAGAATGACGTTGATAACACGCTGATGTTTTTAGTTGTGATGTAGTTTTAACGCTGACACCGAGTCAGGGATTCTTCAGCTTCTCATACCCTCCCAGACACACAAGAAGCTGGGAGAACTCAGCCAGGACAGCTGGCCCACTCTGGCCAAAGGGATATCCCATACAATATAATGTTGTGCTCTGTATATAACTAGGAAAGCCAGCTGGGATGTGGGATCTCTACTTGGAAACAGGCTGGGCACTGGGGGCTGTTTTCTTTTTCCTCTGTGGGTGGTGAGCCATTACATTAGTGCATAGTTTGTCCCTTCCTTTGTTATCCTATTAAACTCACTGTCTCAACCGACAAGGATTTTTTTCCCCATTGCCTTCCCCATCCCACTGTGGGGTGCTCAGTTACTGGCTGGGGTACTTAATTCTTCCCTGTAATAAAAGCTAAAATATTGCAGGCTAAAAGTTAATACCCAGAATAGCTGTTTGAACCCTGTTGTTTTGTGACTGAATTCAAGGAATCCTCAAAGCTGACATCAAGCAGTTACTTCTCTTTATCAAAAAGGCCAGTATTGGCTACTCTCTTTTATTATCCACTTACTGCACCTTTTAGGATTAAATTATGATTGAGCCACCTGAAATTATCTGTATTATCCTATTGTGTCTTGTTGCTATTTTCCCTTTTCTTCGAGCTACTGCATCTCATTATTTCGTCTAGGCTTTGGTTTCACCATGTTCTAAAAATCACTATTAATAATCCAAAGATTTTGTTCCCTTTCAACTGGATTTGTAATATCTGCAATTATGTCCTCTGTCCCAATGTGGTGAAAGTCTAATATGTGCACATACATTTTTTAGACAGCATTGGTTATTGCTCACAGTCACATGACAAGTAATCACAGAAAGCATTATGTGTTCCTCAGGCTGAAGTCTCCCAAGACAAACTGACTCTGTAGTCTACCCATATAGGAATAGCTGCTATTTTAACTACTACTTCACCACACTGCACATGCAGCAAACCTTGCATTTTATCCTTGTTGTTTACCCACAGGGTCACATATAATTTACATTCAGTCAAAGGTGACACCACAAGACACAGAGAGAAGCCACGGATGGAGGAGCACAGGTCTAGTCCATACTGGCAAAACAGTCTCCGCAGCACAATGAATGGTGTTAGTCCCAGAACTGAGCAGCACCTTTGGGACATATTGATACTGAAATGCCAAATGAAAAGCAAGCATGGAAAGAGAACCTAAGCAATGCTTTAAAACATGGAAGGCCAGTCTGTATCTTCTAACTGGGGCAGATTACTGCCTGTTCTGGCACCCAGTAATCACAGTCCTGTTTCTTGTTATGCACCATGTGAAAACTTAATAGCAAGAGGGTGTACTCACAGTACTGCTGGAAGGCTGACCTTTAAAACTGAGGTTGCCAGCTTTTCACCCAGAACAGCCCTAGTCCGAGCAATCAATAGCAGGTAACTCTTTAAGAGAGCTGTAAAGTGATGATTTGCAGCTTTCTACAAATTACAGATTAGGGCACACCATAAACTTCATTCCAGTGGATCACAAACACTATCCTGAATGCCAGCAGGCAGCCACATCCTAAAGGCTGACATCAGTTTTACCTATTCTGTTACAGTGATGGAGAGGGAGCTAGCAGAGAGGAGAAAAAGTTGTAGAACTATTGCTGAATTGGTTGCTTATAACATCCCAACATAGATCTCTCCCATTCAAACACACGAATCAAACGTAATGGTCCAGCACGCATACTTTGTTTGGTGAAGGGTGAAAGGACTTGCCTGGGCAAACAAGGAGTTAATTATTGATCAGCAGCAAACACACAGTTCTGGAGGTAGGTAAGAGACAGAAGGGGCACTTACCAAATCTGCCAGGCACAACGTGGGATGGAAGCCATCAGATAAGTATGTTCACTTCAGGAAGGAGGCACTAAAGCCAGGAAACATTAATGGGTGAAACACCTCATTTTAGAAGTTTAAAGCAGATGTACTGCATTGAAAACTACCTAACCAGGCAAAAAGATGGCAGGGAAACTTGTATTTTCTTTCAGACAAAAACTTCTTCAAAAGGAGTATGTGTATTGCCTGCTATTTGACAGCAGCTCATACAAGAGCGAGTTCTGTGTCACTGTTAAAGGCAGGCTGGCTGTGTAACTTGTGTGGTCATACACTTACCACAAGGGAGTAAGAATGTAGAACACCATTTCAGACAGGTCTGGTGTTAAAGGCTTCAGAAGAGTCATAATGACGTTGCTTTAAACCTAAACATACATAGGTTTTAAATGAAACCTGTATTTTTTTTCCTTAGGAGGAAAGCAGCTGTCCCTGATTAGAACTGGGCACTTCTCCAATCAGTATGTTTGCAAAAAACAGTTATTTAAGCAGGACCCAAAACTACTTGCATAGAAATGCTGAATTCAAAGACCACATTCAGAGAAAAAAATAGATTAAAGAACTGAAATTAGATTTTACAATATGTAGAAAAATTTTAAAGAGTCTAAGACCACTGGGTTTTGGCCTAAAGAAAAAAAAAGTCATTTTAAGGAATAGAAAGTGAAGATACAAAGAGAGAAAAGCTTCCTCTCTTCAAAAAACAACATTAATTATTAATGCTCAATTCAGAATTTGGACTGATCCAAAAGGTGGCTTGTTGTGGGGTTTTTTCTTTATCTAATTTTGCCAGAATTTTTTTTTAGTTTGGCTGCACAAAGGATTTTGCTTGTACTCTAAACCATGTTTGTGTTCTCTGTGTTCCAGTTTGTCATCTTTACCAAGAGATTTCTTTATCTGCCCAGGCTTACAACTGATATGCTAGATCAGAGCAGCCCCTCTCACATGAAGTCAGCTGAGCAGCATTTTCAACTTGGCTTCCTTTCTGTAAGGAATAAAAGTAGTAACAGCTCCCAAAGCTATGTTACCCAGGTGGTATGGGAGGGCAAGTTTGTAACTAGGAAGATTTGCATTTATTTATCATAAATCCTTGTTGGAACTGAAAGTGGATTAACAAAAAAGAGAGCTTCTTATCAAGTACTACCAAATCCTACCTCTAGCAATAGGTACGATACGTCGGGTGAATTAACTTCTTCCATACGGCTCTATTTTCTACAAGCAGGTATCTTTCCTTTTTATTAAGTGGACTTGGAACAATTCTTACAGGTTACTAGCAGAGAAGGTTATTTTCCAATAGGAAAGCAGATTGGTGTGTTTCAGGAATAAGCAAACAGTAACCTTTCAGCATAGGATGACCCTAAATTACATCTGTCCCCATGGGCTTTACAGCACGCTGACAAACCCAAGGCATTCTAGCTCTGCAGCAATGGCTCGGGCCATTTGTCAGCAAGCTGGTTCAACAAGCTCTGCTTCCCACACCTACAAGCACAGCCACAGGAAGGCAATAACAAAATCACCTTTATTCTTTAGCACCATTTACACCCTTCATTAACTATAGGCTTTGATTAGACTCACAGAAGACTAAATCCAGAAGTGCACTTATGTATTGCCTGAACACTACTGCTTTTTCTTCTACTTTTTTTTGTTGGAACCAAGTCATTCAGGGATTTTTTTGCATTTTGAATAGTATTTCATGCAACTGAAGGACAGACATCTTAAATTTGACAAGAGAGCTCATGCTGGTAATTATTTTAAACCTTGGTAAGGTTATTCCCTTTGCATCACAGCCCATTACTTGTGCAGAATTTTTGGTTCAGATTCAGTGGAATCAAAGTGTCACCCACACCTTCGCTGCACGCAGCACCTGGAAACTAGAATGCACTCTAGAGTCCAGGATGAAGATGGAAAGATCAAGAATACATGCAAAGAGTCATGAGAACTGGAGGAAGGTGTGCAGTAGGAAAAGGACTCCATCAGAGCAGAACTCCTCATGATCCATTTTGATGCTGAGGCAAAATTCAGACAATTAAGGACCATGTAGAATTTGCCAGAAGCTATAACTGAGGTTGCTGTATTTGAGTTTGTTTGTATCTGTTCCTACTACAGCAGTCTTCACTTCTAACAGGAGTTTTATTAGTGCCAAACAGAAGGAAAGGATTTATGTGCAATACAACTGCTGCAAGTGTACCCCAGTCAAATGTGCTTGCTCAGGTACAGCCACTTTGATAGCCAGCCAAGCAGAACACCACATATTAGTCACCAAGCATCCTTTTTTGTGATACTAGGTATTTCTGTGCTACAAATGCCATAAAACATTAAATAACATGGTGCTGATGGAAGCCACAGGCAAGTTCTCTTCAGATCTGCTGCTCCTGTTTCTCTGCTGAGGTCTGAGAAGAGGCCTTCATCAGTTTATACTTAAATCAATTATCCCACTTATTTCTGTTAACAGCCTGACAAAGAAAATGTGGTATTTGTTAATTCAACACACTAGAGTCCAGCAAAAGACTAACTGACCATCCTAAAGGAGAGCAGTCACCTTTAGAGGGAGAAACATGCTCCAAAAGTGTCTGACAGAGCAAAGGAAAAGATACACATCACTGCTAGTTATTTTAAGTCCTATTCCCTTCTTCGCCCCCCTCCAAAACCCCCCTGTTTGCTGGGTGGAGGACAGCTACTTCCTTTGTTACCAAAAAGCCCAAAACATCTTTGAGAAGAGTCTGCTAGGGAAAATCCTATGGCGTGACTCAGTGGGTGTGGTTAAGCTTTAACAGGTTTCAGCTAGCATTACCCTTTGCTTACAGACATTGCTTAAGTGATTCTCCAGGAAAGAGGAAGTGAAGATAGATATCAAAAGGGGAAAAGACAATTTAAGCATAATACACAGACCCTGATTACACGCTCTCAGTAAGAGCGTGGTACAGAGGACAGTCAAGACAGGGACCAACAGGGACCAACCCTCCTACTCAACAGTAAATTCAGTCAGTTGCAGGCACCCAACTTGGGATTACCTTGCAGAATGCAAGTTGGATGTTTGGGAGATAAAGATGCTGTCCTGAGGGCTAAAAGAAAGTTTAAGTGAACCTAATAAATATATATGTATATATATATATTTATATTGGTCTTTTTCTCCTGTTTCCATTAATGAAAAACTTACATTTCACAGGGCAGAAAGTGGCTGTGCCTGCAATATTTGAATTCATAAACAACTTCAAGTATGTTTACCCCAAAAAGGAAACCCTGCTATAAGACTACCAACTTGTATAGTTGAGAGAGGTAAGTAATCAAGATTGAACCTTACTTTACCATAGCCATCTCCTTTTACCCCCAAGCTGTAATTTTGTCAATAAGGCTGTTCTTGCCTTACAAGATGAACAAACTAATATTCCTCCTTTGTCTCTGGGAAGAAAAAAAAATTAAAAATCTCAAACACTAATCTTGCTCAAGTGTAAATCTAAATCACCTTTCAAAGACTGGATAGTTAAAGCTATTTCAGATTAAGATGTAGTCAAACCTTCTAAGATGATCACATATCTCCTTCCAGCTTCCAAAACAATTCAAGCATAACCATCCCTAACTAGGAAAAACATACACAGGTCTCAAGTTAACTTAAACAGGAGAGGAAAAAAATATAAAATAAACCCCACATTTTCAGGAACCAGCAATAAAGTCAAGAGCTTTAGGCTTCTACTAGGAAAGTAGATTTTAGCTTCCAATAGACAAAACGGTCTTCTGTTGAAAGGAAACTGAAGGAACTATGGAGAAAAAAAAAATCCCACCTCTTAGTGCAGTGTCTGTATAGGAATGAGCAATTTATTTACATTACACGCAAAGATTTTTATTAAAAAGGCTGGTAATGGAACATTTTATTTTAATGCATCAACTTGATAAAAGGTTAGTTACAGAAATTGTGTGTAATGCTGTATAGGTCACATGTATAGGTTATTTAAAAAAGGTTCAATAATTAGGAGAACATCTCTGATTTACATCGTAAAGTGCCTCGTGTAGTCATATTCTATCGTTGGAATGACAGCCTGTACAAATTTCAAGAAAATAAGAAGGTACCTGAGTTCCTTGTTAAGGAAAATGTGCAACAGCTAGAAATCCTGTAAAACAAAGCAGAAGTCACAGTCACAGGCCTGCTCAACAGTGTTTCTTCCCAACAGGAAAATGATAGCTAGCAATCAGACAGGAACCGGGAATATAGCAGAACTCCAGTGATGACACCAGATGCTTGCCCCAACATACAGACCTTTCTGGTTTAGCTCAGAGCAGGGAACCAGGAGCTATTTTCAGTAAGTCTTACAAACACCACACATTTACAATCCCATTAACACACTTAGCATTTGTTACTAACAAATACCATGGTGAATTGCACCTACTAAGGCTAAGCTTCCTGTAGGTGCTGGGAAAGCGGGCTCCTTCGTGCTTCAGTGGCTCAGAAAAAGAAGTAGGTTCCTGTCCTGAACAATCCTTTGACAGAGCTGCTTCCTGCTGATGGGGGAAAGTAGAGGGATTAGCTTCACTGAACAGAGAAGTCTGCCTTTGTAGAGATGACCTTCCATATCTCCCTTGTGTATCACCTTGAAATGCATCTTGGGCCTAAATCTGCAGTCTGGACGTTGTCAGATAACTATAAATGAAAGGGTCTCCCCACCTGGGACTGAGGCAGACAGCAAACTGAAAAATTAAATTGCTACCTCACATCAACAACTAGATTACACTGGTGCTGAACATAAGTAAAACCTCCCATTTTGGCATGTCAGCCTCAGGGACCATTTTTTTGACAAACACAAACTACATGATAAATGAGAGAAGAAACTGACTGTAAAACAACCCTCAATTTGTTTAGCAGTAGCAAAAAAGTAATCAAAATCTTGAAGATAAGCTATTTCTAACTACAGAAGAGTAAAAGACTTGAACTACCTTACCAGACAACTTAATTTCCACTTCAGTTTCACTTGTTTGCCACACAAACTGAGCAAGTCTCGACTCATACAGTGACAAGAATTTTGCTGATTCAAGGTCTACAACTGGTCAGTAATCCCCCCCCCTTGCTTGCCTTATAGCAGCAAAATCAGTTAGAACATTATTTTAAAAGGACAGACTTGCTTCTAATATGGAAGTTCCTCAAGTCAGAAAACGCAGTATGAATTACTGCAAAGCATTAACTAAGATCAGCCACCTTACTAAAAGAAAACTCTAATTGTGAGGCATTGATATCACTGTTCGGAACTGTTTCAGTAATTTCCATTGCTTTTTTGTCAGCTGCATGTTTCATCAAGATATTGCTCACACACAGAGAAGAGAATAAGGAGACCTCTACATCTTTCAGGAATAAATCTCAAATCCAAACCTAATACAGAAGATGTTGCACCAAGAAGAGTGATTACACCATGGTCTGAGTCTATGAACATCCAGCCTCGTTCTCCTACACTGGTACCCGTTTCAGACTCAAAGATACCCTCTTCATTCCCCTATGAACAAGGGCTAAGTCCTGTCCCTTCAACTGTACCCTACTCTCCCCATTCACTCCTACCATCCTCCCCACATCACCTGCAATGATCAGCAGTTTGCACAAACAAGTTCACCCCAGAAGTCTAGCAAGCACTACCACGAAGGGCTGTTTACTGCTTTCACACACAACTGCATTCCAGTTGATGAACCTTGACGCAACAGCTCGTTACACCACAAGAAACCTCGAAGAATACTATGTAGTAACAAAAAAGGATACATGTGGACTCCAAGTTCTCCTCCACCTTCTGCAACAGTTTCAATTATTTTCTTCATCACTTCTGCATGCCTGAAAAACAGACCAGAAACACTGAAAATAGTCTAAGGAAGTAGCACCTTCTTTTTCACCTCAGTAAGATGAGGTTTGGGCAAATTAAATAGTTTAGAACTCTTAGCTTCAGAAGCAGGAAGAGTAAACCTTCATCTTACTAAGGAAAAAAAAATTCCCTAAAATAAATGAAAGTTAATATTAAGTGACAAATGTAACATTATTTTTCCAACTTCTTACACTCCCAAAGGAAGAGAAAGATGCTCTACGCTACAATGTAGCCCGAGTGCCATGAGATCCAATGCCTATTGCTCGTCACCAGTTTTAATTGCTAGATGCCAAATCAGCCAGAAGGCAATCCTCACCAATAGCAAGTCACTGGAGGTTCCCAGGTGATTGCAGATGATGCTGATTCCTAGAAACCACTGCCACTTTTTTAGCTGCCTCTGCTACACTCAAAGTTGTAGAGCTTCAGACTTACCAAACACATAAACAATTCACAGTTTCCCCAGGAAAGGCTGGCTAGAGTTACCCTGCATAAATACTCTATAGAACTGTTGCTCTGGGACTGACTCAGGGCTTGGAAACTTTTCCTAGCAGTGACTTGGATTCTATGGCAGACCAACAGTTTCCAAGACAGCCGCTTCTCTCTCGCAGCTCTCTTACTGTAAAGCATTGCAGGGGAGGACAGACATTTCCTTGGGTTGCTGTGTTTTGACATTAATTCCTCAGTGACACACTAGGTCTACTAGGCACCACACAAACATCTGTGTACAAAAGCAAGCCAGGGAATATAACATGGAATCACAGAACAGCTGGTGTTGGAAAAGACCAGTCATCATCTAGTCCAACCCTCCTAGCTCAAAGAGCAGTAAACTAGTACAGATTGCTCAGAACCACCTCAGCTGGGCTGCTTTTGAGTATCTCCAATGATGAAGACTTCAAAGACTACTTCAAATCTTTTCACAATCAGTTACAATACAGAAGTAATATTCAGGAGTGCGCTTATATCCCATAAACCAGGGGATGAAGAACATACCAAATCAGAGGTGAAAACTACTCTACAGGTGATTCATGTTTTATTTATATATTTTTAAACCCAAGCTCCCAGGTTGTGTAACTCATCCTACCTTTATCTAGACTTAAACTTTGTTTTAAATTCATGATTCTGTATGCAACCCTTATCAGCGAGGTCATATAGGGCTATACAACCCTGAAAGCTAGTTAACAGCAGTAGTTTAAAACACCTGTCCTGAAACAACTTGTGTGCCCACTGAGAACATGGAAGAGGCGTAAGGAGTTTGCAAAACTCTCCGACCATACTTTGGTACCATTATGCAAATCTAAACAGCTGACCAGTAACTGACATTTAGCAGTCACCTCCAAAGTTAATCATGCTGCCAGTGACTACAAACACAAGGAAGGAAGCTGTTGCAAAGTTACCAAGACGCGCTGTAAACAGGAACACGCAAGTCTGGAGAAATACTAAAGGTCAGCATTTGTTATTCACTGTGCTGTTGGTCTTGGCAAATCAGCCAACACTCACAGTTGATTCCAATTCTGGATCCAGATGACTCCCCTGCAGAGCACACGCTCTCTATCGGGTGCCAAGGGCAGCTGCTTCTAGATAAGAGCTTGGCCACTGTCAAAACTTAAGCTCTGACCTTGTCCATGACTATTTCCTGCACTGGCACGGACCTCACACCAGCCTACAGCTGTCAGAAGCCTCCAACAGGATACTGGCTCCACTTCGTACAGCTCAATGACATTTGCTCTGTTCTGTTTCCTAAGGGGTAGTTTGGTATCTGCCATTCCATAATGGCCATTCTTACCATCCAATACTCGCTCAAAAAGCTTCGGGAGTGCTTTATAAGCTTTGAAAAGTTTGCTTCCTGTTTTCAGTTCCCTACCATAAGATAATTTTGAGGAATTAATAAGAAGTATGTGTACCCCCAATGGAAAGAAATACTGTAACTTTGGGAGAAGTGTCATGTAAAACATCCCACTAACTCGAAATGTCGGTATTTATTTTTTCTTTTACTTCTGAATAGAAGTCCCCCAGAAATAATTCCTAACTCAAGCTGACTAAATACCCTACGTGCTCACCAATGCTTGTTCCAGGACCAGGTTGAAGATCACCCGATCAGACATTTAAAGCATCTGCTAAAGTCACCTAATTTACTTTCCGGTGTATCAACCAACTCTTGTGAGGGCTGAAGTAATATAAATGAATTATTCATATTCAAGTCAGACGTACTGTTGTTCCTATTGAAAATAAATAGATATTTATGGAGTTAAGACATTAATATTAAAGATAAAGGTATTAAGAAATCAGGTTCTTCAATCTTATTTTTAGACTGATTAGGCGACTCTTTATGGTCTTATCAGAAATGCTCCCTTTCCTCCTGAAGAGCCCCTCTTCTGCAGGGGAAGAGTCAGTTAACTTCAAGATCTACAATTCACTAGTTTAGGTGAACTTTACTTTCTTATGTGTGCTCACAGCCCAGAAGGCCAATTGCATCCTGGGCTGCATCAAAAGCAGCTGACCAGTAGGTTGAGAGGTGATTCGGCCCCTCTACTCTGGCGAGACCCTGCCTGGAGTGCTGCATCCAGCTTTGGAGCCCTCAGCACAAGGACGTGGACCTCTTGGAGCAAGTCCAGAGGAGGGCCACAAAGATAAACATGGGGCTGCATCACCTATCCTGTGAGGTCAGGTAGAGAGGGTTGGGGCTGTTCAGCCTGGAAAAAGAGAAGGCTGGCCTTATAGCAGCTTCCTAGTGCCTGAAGGGGACCTACTGGAAAGCTGAAGAGGGACTGTTTATAAGAGCATGTAGCAATAGAACAAGGGGCAATGGCTTTAAACCAGAGCAGGGCAGGTTTAGATTAGACATTAGAAATATCTTCACTATGAGGGTGGTGAGGCACAGGAACAAGTTGCCCAAAGAGGTGGTGGAGGCCCTGTCCTTAGAGAGATTCAATGTCAAGCTTGATGAAGCTCTGAACAATCTGATCTAGTTCAAGGTATCCCTGCTTATTGCAGGGGAGTTGAACTAGATGACTTTTAAAGGTTCCTTCCCACCTAATGCATTATGTGATTCTATGATTCTAATCCATGCAATTGCCTCTAGTCGCTTCCCTGCAGATACCTGGAGCACATATGACAAAAAAGAGTTCAGAATCCTATCATTATTTGTTTTGAAATGGGAGAAAAAAAGAAGCACTTGGAATTAGAGCAGATACCTCTAACTGTAAACATGTTTAGTAGTGAACTGGTTTGATAATCCCTTCCTAACACCCACATAAAGAAGTTGAGAATTGCAATTAAACTCGTTTGCAGCAATTAATGAGGAAGTTGCCTACGTTCCTCCCAGTACCGTAAAAATGCTGACAAGAAATCCAACTTAGAGCAGAAAACAACAAACTACTCAAAATAGAAGCCATCTCATGCAGCTGCCAGCAGCCCCCAACTGCCATTACTTTCTCTGACGCATGACAAAGGGATATACACGTCACCGTTCCTGTACCGCGCAGGGACAGCAACATCAGCAGAGCTGGTGCTTCCCAGCTTAGCTAAGAATAAACATTTGTAACCTCGGAAGTTCAGACCTTCCCACAGTTGATAGCATTAGCAATTTGAGACAACAGCATAGCCCACCTTGGAGAGTAAAAGAACATGCTTAAAACCTCCATTTTAGATACGCTCTTAGCCTCTTTCTTCACAGTCTCAAGACCACCTTTTCAAACTTTCTGATATGAAGCAGTTGCCAGTCAACTAGATTGCTTTTTGGGAAGGACTAGATAGTATCCTCCACATTTAAGACTACAGAAAATTTGTCTCACTGCAATTATCAATCATCTCTTTATGCTGAAAAGACTAATTGGAACAAGTCTTTCCTTCAAGAGTAGATGTACATTACATAACAAAGGCACTGGCATGTCACTAGCTTCAGAAGTGAAGCGATGCACACAGAGCTCTCATCCACGAAGACTCTCAAGCCAAACTCACAGGCTAGCATTACATTGGTTCTTAGTCTGCAAAGTGATCGTTAAATTAAGTGGATTACACTGCAGCCACAGCCCAGTAAAAAAAACCCAAACCACAAACAGGTCTACCTAATCAGTGAGGGCTATCATGCCCAAATAACCAGTCATCTTTGATTCTGCTGAGTGCTGTCCCAGCCTCCATCCACCAACAGCAGCTTCTTCCCAACAAATTATTTTGAACTTCCAGCAATCATCATATTAAGCCTCTGCTTCAGACTTCTTTCCCTCTCCTTCTATTAATTTTCTTCCTAGCTAGGCTATTAAACCTTCCTACATTCATCCTACCTGACACTCCTTCAAAAAACAGGAGAAGCAACAAAAAACTGCATCCATTTTTTGGAATCCCAAACCCTGCAGACAGCAAACAGTAAGACAGTCAAAGTCACAGACAGGCTGATGTACTAAGACTGATATGCTCATATAGAGTACAAGAATAACTTAATGGATCAAATAAAGGTCTACCTCATCCTGTGTATTATCTTAATGTACATGCTCATGAACGAACCTGAATCAAGTACTTCATAATGCTTCCCCCAAAGCACTACCAGTTTCCAGCAGTATGCGACCCAGTGACTTCCTAATTCCAGAGTATTCTAATAACTTCACTTTTAAAAGCCCTTGATAATGTTTTCTTTCATTAGCATCATATCACTTAAATAGCTTAATTGAATTAGGTGCTACATGTAGAGTTTGATCCTTTTTCTGGCTTTGAACATGCCAGCAGCAAGCAGCATTCAATGCCACCAGCTTTCCTCCTGGAAAGAAACAAACACCTATTACTTCACCTTCTGTGCCATGCATGATGAAGGTCACTGAAATCCTAACTGGTCCCAGGTTATTCAGCCATTTCTTATAAGAGCTTCATATTCCCAGTTATCCCAGAAAATCCCCCTGTATCTTTTCCTGTTTTAGCCTTCCTTCATCTCAGAACAGATGACCAGAGCTGTACTGCAGTATTCAACATGTGGGTGGTGCCACAGATTAATAGAGGCCTTATACTGTTTCCTGTTCCACTCTTTATTCTCTTACTCACACTCCTCTAAGTTCTACTTCCTGTAGTACTCCTGAGCACTAAAGACAGACACTTTCACAGGCCTATTGTGTCAGCATAGAATTAAACCTGAGAACTTGAAGGCCAACATTAAACTTTACCACTTTTTTTTCTGCAAGACAGTTAAACTGGGGATAAAGCTATTTCCTAGTCATACAATGGCTTCCCTGCTCAGTATTGTCTATGTATAAACCTGAGTGTCTGGCAAAAGCAAGACTGCTGTAAAGCAGTACTTAAAGAACTAAGAACTGGAAGAAACACAAGATATTACGAAGCCCATGAATATACATCCTCAAAATAAGATCAGAAGCAGCCATGCAAAACCTCCTTGCTCTTTTTCTGAAGAATGGCATACCCCTCCCAAGGCTAATCTTAAGATCTTGTTTCTGATTTAGGAATGTGGAGTCTGCCAGACCTACCACAAACTTGTAGGCCAGTTGATTATTTGAAACCTCAGCTGGTGACATAAATCCTAAACAAACAATTCAGGGATCCTTTTTTTTTTAATCATATGCAAGACTACTCTGTCTCATCTCTAAGAACTTAATTCTATCATGAAGCTGAGGAGTTACACTGTTCAAGATACTGGCTTTGTATCACTAAGACATCTAAAGGGATATCAGAGCCTGTATCTAAGACCAAAGACATCGGGGGGAAAAAAAAGTCATGCAGCTACAGACTCCCTATGTTTTGGTTAGGAAATATAGAGAAAACAGCAGAAAAGTGTGTTTGTACTCATGTTATTTCAGCTTGGCTGTTAGAGGACCTCTACCTCTAAGTTGAAAATTTCCAAGACATCTGGATGAGCAGAAGGCAGTTAACAAGAAAATAAGAGAATTATTTCATGTTCAAAAAGCACATTCTGCTCCTGAAGCATCCATTATACTCTTATTCTCCCAAAAAAAAGCAACAAATGAAGTATTAATGAGCTTTCTTTAATAGAGTTCTAGTAGCCTGCCATCTTCTGGAGTCTGCAGGGAAGTGGAGGAAAAGCAACCTGAGAGAAGACAGCTTTAACTGCAGAACACTTTCAGCAGTGAGTGCTGGGATGACTTCAGAGAATTGCTGGTATCTTCTTTTCATGCTCCCTCAGAAGCTAACAGATCACTACAGCAACCAATTGTGGAAATGCCTCCAGAAAACCTAACCCAAATCCTTAAGACCAGTGTAGTGCCTCGTATCTGCATGCTGAATCGGACCAGGAACAGACATACCTGCATGGATGAACAGAGCACATGGGAGGTGGAGGAAGATGAGGATGGTTTTCAATAGTCACTGTTTTCTTGACGTGATCTTGACTAATATCTTCATACATGTGCTCTACTGTTAAAGGCTGCCGTTGCTATATGGGGAAAAGGAACATAACAGCACTACTAGTAAAGAATGCTTTGCTCCTTCTCAGCAGTTCTATCATCATTAACAGATGAGACACCATAAATTATAAGCCTCTGATATACAGCAGTTCTGAAGGTACACTGAAAGAACAAGGTGTGTTAAAATCCATGTACTATGGAAACAGTACTGCACAATTTTTATTTTTAAGGTTTTTTTTTTTCATTTTTAAGAAACCAAGATGAAAGTCAATATATTTGAGAAAAATCTAGGGTCCCATTTAGGTATTTGAGCCATAAGCCCTAGCCAACTTTAACTCAAGAAATGCAGTCATTACAAAAGAGTGGTTTATCTATTCCTCTCCTTCTGAAGGCCAGGAAAACACACACCTGCTTACTGGACTAAGTTTACTGAGGTTATTACTAGCTCTGCAGAGCTAAACTCAAATGATATGACTGATTTCCTTACTTCCAAGTGTGCTCAGTTACCAAGTACAATTATCAGTGAAATTGTTCATACTTCCAACAAGTACCAGAAGCTCAGTCTGCAACTCTGTGTTCTCTACTTTTTTCCCTTACAACTTCTACTATGAATAAGTAGCAACAAAATAGCCTTGCTATTTGACACAGTGAGTCTCATTACATAGAAGTGGGGGGCAAAAAAACCATCATAGCTATACCTCATCATATCCAAATAACCAGAGTCTTGGAGTTTGGTAATATTTGTCATACGTGATGTAGAGGTCGTAAGTCCTCGTCTGTAGAATAGCATCTTCCCCTCCAACATCAGCTTTAGCTTTGCTAGCTTCTACAATCTGTCTTGTGTCAAGTGTTGCCTGGTTCAAGGTAAAAGTGAGAAGATTAGTACAGTCCCACTTGGGTTCCCTACTTTCCCATCCTAAGTAGTTATGTAAAGCTGTAAAACTGAATTAATCTTCTTAAGTGAATATTTGAAAAGAAAAATGGGGGTTTGAAGTTTGTTTTTACCTTTAAATGAAGAGTATCAATTTCTCTCTCAAGTAGTTGTTTGTTTTACCTTCAGGTTATTTTTTTTTAAAAGTTCTTATTTCTTAAGGAAGTGTGCAACTGCACTGGCACATCCCCCTCCCTTCTTCCACCAGAAAGTTTTGAACCCAACAGACATTCCTAATGAAATTCAGGCAGAAGAGGTCTTCATTTATGCAGGTTTCATTAAAACCTTAGCAGAGTGCCACAAATAATGATGTCCTGTTCTCTCATGACAGTCTGGTGCATCAGCATAATCTGCTGAACCTATAAATTACTCATTCCCCACATGTAAGCCCCAAAACCAGCTACTGCATTGTTTACCTCTTGTGAATACAGCACTGTGTATAAGCAGAGTGAAAGAGATCAGCGAAAAAACAGTTACTGTGATCCAAATCTTGGAGGACTTAAGAGTTAAGGTTACTGCAGTAGGTTGGCAAGATGCAAATCCATAAGAAGGCAGGCTCAGTAATCACACCACTCTAACAAGCTTGCTAGGTCAGCCATTCATAACCATTTTTACTTTGCTTGTGGCTCATAGTGGCAATAAGCATTGTAACAGACGAAACAGAGAACTGTTCACTCACATCATCTGTCTCCAATAGCCCACTCTCTTCATACTCTGAAAAGAAGACCCATAAAATTCTGTGTTCAGCTTGTAGCTAGTGATGACATTTCTCATTCATAAACAATTCCATTAAAACACATCAACACGTATCTAAAGGTATTTCACTCAGGTAGACTTCCCAACCCCCACACCAGACTACACTTTTTTTAAGTACAAGTTTGACCAAGGCTACAGTAAGTACACGATGAGTTTAGGTGTGAAGCAGGGAAGAAGCTATGCTAAGTCCCTAATCTTTACTTACTTTGATCAAATCAATTTCCTCACCACTAACTCTCACGCAGGTTTCATCACACAAGTTAATCTGCATCAGTAAGACCACACAAGTGATAGAGAGCATACACTGAATTCCATGGAAAGAAAGAGTAGTGTTTTCTTAGAGGGTACCCCTTTAAAGGTCTGAAATAAAGCACATCCCACTCAATTTAAGGAAATACCTTCCATGTCTGCAGCTTCTCCTTCATCTTCCTCATCATCATCTTCACAAGATGCTGAACGTTCTGGTATTTTTGTATTATCCTTTAGAAGTTAAAGTGAAAACACTGCTTAAAAGACTGCTGCAACTACACAGCCTAACAGCCCCAGCCAGTTTAAGGAATGAGCTGAGTCAATACATACAGCAAAAGAGAAAAATAATTTCTGCAATGTTTAGAAAGACTATGCTCAACTCAAATATTTGCTTATTAAGCAAACTTAGTTCCAAAACCCTAGTATGACATTACAAAGTCAAAGGAGAAGTTTTTAGTGGATTTGTAACCAGACATTACTTAGTTCCTAAGCAAAAAAGAATAAACAGTGTTAAACAGTCCATGTTTTCTTCTCAAAAACCCCACCTATCTCAAATGACAGGCCATGACGAAACAGCCATGACTGCATAACCTAGACCCAGCCAACAGCGCAAGGGCTCCACAACTGTTTTAAGACACAAGAGAGTCCTCCAAAATATCATATTTGGATATTGTTTGAGGAAGCCAAATCAAATAGAAAGAAAAGAAGGCACAAGCTCTCCAACAACTTTTTCTTTTGGGCCTCTGTGTAGCATTTGAGCCCAACACACAACCCCAGGGAAAAAAAGGAAGTCAGGAGGGAAAAGATCTCATTTATTCAGATTTCATAAAGGCTTTAAAGGGAATATTCCAAATAATGATTAGGATTAGAAGCTGCTCTAATTGTAAGCATCAGGTGGCTGTTTTCCTCATTGAAAGAAAAACATTAAGAAGCTAAGGTGTGAAGGACTTTGTCAAGCAGATCATTACCAGAAAAAGAATTGTCCTTCTGGACTGGATGTGTGGTCCATGTGGTCTTGTACGGTGTGTGGACATACTGTACAAGAAGCGAGCTTTTCAACACATGCTGTGTTAGAAGCATACTAATTCATAACACACAACAGCAGTTACACAACATTCTGCAGATAACTGTTTTGTAGAAATAATGATCTCCTTCAGGTATTCCATAGTGTTTCTTCTACCCTTACGTTACTGACTTGTTAAAAAGCAGTATTGTTACCTCGTTCAGCACAGTTCCACTTGAAATACAAGTGCTTCACAGTTCATCACACCAATAGTGTCCTGAGCCATTTACAATGGTGTGGTAGCATGTGGCAGCCTGTTCTCTTTCCCCTTAATTTTTTAAAAATACAAAGCCTTGTGCTTGGGTGGATTAAGCTCTCATAGCTCACAGACAGAGCTAAAGGCATTCCAAAGATTGCTGCCTCAGTAAACACATAGTAATAAGGTGATCCACATGCTCAGACTAAGATCATGGGCTCAGAAGCTCAAAGCACATCTGCAACTCATCCAGGGAAAAAGCATATTTTAACCTTTCACAGGCAGTACTAGATTGCTGCAAGTAAGACTTGTAATACCTTTACATCCTGTAATAAAGGCAGAGAAAAATTTAGAAGCAAGTACCTTACTGTCTAGTGTGATCTCCTTAATTGCTTCTGTTGCACCCACTATGCCTGTTAATTGAACAAGAAATTTGTGTTAAAGTTCAATTTTTGTTACATAATCCTATAAGAAAAGGTTGCAGAGACCTCACAAAGCCGTGTGAGGTACAGCTCACAAAGGTTTTGTTATTTGAAGGGCTGTTTATTTGGTATTGGTAACTTGGTGCTGCACATCCATAAACAAGCCATGACAGTAGCACAGAGCACAACAGCACAGCTCTTGCACATTACACAGATTTCATTGATGGAACACTGCAAAGTCATTTGTTGGGTTTTATTTTAAGGTGTTTCTGCATAAAAGTTACTTCAATAATGGCATTCATGTCACAGTAACAGAACTGAACTTCCTGAACAATGCATGTATTTATGAATACTTTGAGCATCTTGAAAGCAAGGTGTTCATGACAAATAGCGTAGCAGAATACTCAATGCTTCTAACAGAGGAAAGGGGGAATAAAACCCCACCCTACATCATCAACTCTTGGATTCGCTTTCTAGTTTTACCGCAGCTGTCACCCAGTACTCCTAAGATACACAACAAGATGGTGCTTAAATCCAGACAAGACGCTCATCTAATTAACCCTTCAGCTGAAAAAAAGTTACATCATTATGGAGAATTATCCTGGAATCAAATCACTGCTCAGTAGAAATGTATGAATGACCTCAACTGTTTTAAAAAAAGGAATGCCAGTTGAATGCTGCTTAGAAACAAAGCATTTCTGATGGGTGTGTTTTCTCCCACCAGAAAGAGTGGTGTTATAAAGCACATTTATACAGATGGGTGGAAACAGATTTTATCTCCTTCAACAGTGCTTGGAGATCTGGCTGGGTGCAGTCAGAGTCCTACAGTTGTGCTACTATAACACGGTGCCCAAACCAGTTATCCCTGGCAGAGGAGTCTATCCACAGCAGGGATAAAGAATGCATCCTTAATTCAAGAATGTGTGTTGTAGCTTTGTGTGGCTGGGTTCTGGTGGAGAACGGGAGCTGCAGGGGAGGCTTCTGCAGGGAGCAGCCAGAAGCTCTCTGCAGGTCCCAGCCGGCTCAAGGCCGGAGTCTGTGCTGACCAAGGCCCAGCCCATCAGCGATGGTCACAGTGCCTCTGGGAGTCACATTTAGGAGAAAAACCCACAAGCAGCTGCTTTTTGCCCCCAGAGAAGGGAGGGAGAAGATGTAAGAAACTCCGCAGGCAACAAGGCCAGGGAAGTGGGGGGGGAGGAGGTGCCCCAGGTGCCAGAGAGAAAGTTGCCCCTGCAGCCCAGGGAGGAAACCGTTGTGAAGCAGGTTGTCCCCACACAGCCCATGGAAGATGGAGAGCAGGGGTGGTTTCTGCAAGAAGCTGCTAGAAGCTTCCCCCAGATCTGACACAGCCAATACCAGATGGCTCAAGGCTGGACCCACCACACCATTTACATTGGGTACTTTCTTGGGGAGAGGTGGTAGTGGTAATAAGTTAAATACATTTTTATTTCTGTGCTGAGTCTGTTTTGCCCATGACAGTGATTGCAGAATGATCTCTCCCTGTCCTTATCTGAAGACATAAGCCTCTCAATGTGTATTTTCTCTCCAGTCTCACTGAGAAGGGGAGTGATAGAGCAGTTTTGGTGGTCATCTAGCCTCCAGCCAGGGTCAACCTTGGACAGGGATACATGAATGTAAAGCAATAATTTTTAGACCTCTCTAAGCACAAGCTTACCTAAGTACTTAGCATAAAAAAGGATCATCTCCCACAGTCCTCTGTACTGTTCTTAGCGCACCTCTTTCCCCCAGTGACCTCAGATACTAAGAAAATAGCTATTTTCCAATGATTCCCTATTACAGCACATTCCAACAACTCCAACAGAATGGGAAACACCAAAATAATTAAGTCAGATGAGGTTGTCATTAAGATAAAGATCTCTGCATGCTTCATATGCAACCCTGCTAAAGGGAAATCTGCATATTCAAACAAGTAATTTTAACTAACATGCTCTTCACAGGATCACCTTACTAAGGAATGAGCCACTATATCTAGAATCACCTGGGTCAGAAGAGATCCTTTAGCTCATCGCATCCAACCACAGCCTAAGCCTGACTAGTCCACCTCTAGATCATGTCCTTAAGGACTTTGTCTACAAGCCTTTTAATAACAAGTTGTTTCAGTATTCTCCTATCAACACTTCTAAGTAGCAGCCTGTTTTGGGCATATACTGTAAAACACATGAGCAGTCATGTACTAACCAGGTAGGTAGCTGTCAATATCATGTATTTTCTCCAGGTTAGATACCAGTACACAGATTTTACTTACTAAGAGTGGAAACAGAAAATCTTTCAGATTACAAAACGCAGAGTCTGAAGCAAGAAGTCAAATTACCTGCATTGTGAAACGTGTCTACCCATCCCCCATCACCATCATCTTCTTCTATAATTGCTTCCTGCTCATCAGAGTACTCCATCTGCTTACACCTTTTGTAGCATGGCACTGCAAAAAGATTGCAAAACACTGAGTGCGGCTATTCCTACACAAAACCCAAATGGAGCAAGAAATTAATTCTACAAGGCCTCCTGAGACATGATATTCTCTCATATACCCTTAAAAGAAGCCTAAAGCTGCATTTCAAAAGCAAAAGCATCAACTTCCAGAAAAATATATTTATGTGTTGTACTAGGCATTTTATTTCATTTACAGTACAACACTTGCAGCAACCTTAAAAGTTCATTTTTGTTACCCATTAGAGAACTTCCATCCAAACTCTTAAGGATTAGAAAATAAAATTAACTTCTCATGTCTCCACAGACTGCCAATCTACTTGCTAACAGCTCAAGACAATCTACTAGCTTTCTTCACATTGTTAAACAACTTTTAGCCTATGTACAACTTCGCCTGGATTAGCATCAGTTTAGTGAACTAATTTTCTTTACACTTCTGCTAAAAGTTTGCATCAGCTATTTAAGTGCTATATTAAGTATGCTTAATTATAAATTAACAACTAGAAGTTTACAAGATGTTACAATTAATGTGTTATTTTAAATAACTTCAGTCATGTGCCTTACAGAGACATTCAAGTACAGATTTATACAAAATTCTCAGAAAACAGTCAAAGAAGGAATGTGGAACTGATTAAGGCAAAACAGGCATTTTTCAATATCATAAACAAGGAGTAAGAAAGAAAAAATGCTCCTTCCCCAATGTGGAAAAAACAACTGCTGCATGAAGGGCAGCATTTGTAAATTGCTTCCAGACCTTTCACACCCCTCATCTCCTTCTCTGAAAGTCACAGTGAAGTCCTCCGAGGACTTCCAAAGTGAGGTCTTTAAGATGGTTCCTAGCCTCACCCATAGCCCACGACTTTTACTGGGGTGGTAGGCAACTGTGTCACCATCAGCAGGTAGCACATTATTTTGAAGCGCAACCTAGAAAGTTCAGAGCAATGTGGGACCCTAAAAGGGGCAGGAAAAGAGAAACGAAGTGGATCGCGTGGCCATCCAGCCATCAAGACCATCTTGGGAAAGCCTGGCCAGCTGTTAGCATTTACCCATGACAGCACACTGCAAGACTCCAGAAACCAGCAAGTGGAATCAAAGCGTAGAATACAGCCCAGTGCAGGCAAAAATCTCCTCAGGCTGTCCTTAGTACTGAAGGATTATCTAACGGCATTTTCTTTGGCATATTTTCATGCAAGGTCTTTTAAGAAAGTGATTTCCCCATGGTTGTGCCAAGATGCTAGCTTTCTTATTCAAGGTAATCACCTCAAGTATTACATATACACAACTGTAAGCCTGATCAAAATTTGATTTGAAATTATATTTTATATTTCCATTTTATACTATAGTTACATAAGTTACATATTAGAACTAGAAGTATCAGTGTCACCATGAAAGGCATTTTGGGAACATTTAAATAGCCCAAGTTTTCCAAAACAAAGAAGAAAATAAAAGATTTTCCTTTTAGACACTGAATATGAGCTGAAGAACGGGTGAAGGAAAGGCAGAAAAGGAGGTTTATAATGTTTAAGCTTAATTTCTACCTGAGTAAGACAAGCTGCATTACTAGTATAAAGCCCTACAAACAACTGCTCTAAGAAAAAGATTTTCAGATATACAGAAAAAACTTTAAATGTTGCAAAGCCAAAGCATCCAAAGTGCACAATACTTGCTTCCCCTGTCAACACAGACAATCAGTAGAGTTGATAGCACAGTCAGCCATGCTATCAATCCAAAGAAAAACTTAAATTTAAACTTCAGCCTTACCATTTTTAGTTACCAAAAACTGTTTGTCTGTTGGCAGATAAGCCTTGACTTTTAGTTCTTCTCCTGAAGCCCTGTAAAATGAAGTGCACCATAAAAGGTTGAGAATTTGATGACTTGCAAACAAAAGAGCCCTTCTATTTTCAGTTGATAGCAGGAATGTTTTACATACTCCTTTTGGCCTATTCTCAGCATTTGTTTGTTATGACTTTTATTTATACAAAGACTTTGACCTAGGTATGAGGTCAAAAAGGTTGGCCACCCTTAAACTATGGAGTCTCAGATCAAACCTATTTTCTGTTTCAAAAACAACATTCACTTTGAGAAGGTCAAGCAAAGATGAGGTGACAGAACAATCTAGACTATATGAAATTTTCTAGGATGCACTACAACATAGTCCCAAATGTTTGCAGAAAGCAGCTTCTTCAGAAAAAAACAAGAAATAGAGCTCAACAAATATTAAAACTGCTCCTAGCCACTAGAGCTTAAGCAATCTTTGCCAAAGTCACATTACTCAAGCATTTGCTTTCACCTTCAGAGGCTTTTTGTTTGGAGTAAGAGCCTAACATTCTAATCAGCCTGCTCCAAAGTGATGGCACATAGGCCAGACTCATCGTCATGTTCTCTTAAAGAGATAGTTAAAAAAATAATCAAGAAACCATGATTCTAGCAATGTAATTCACCCTTCAGCACTTCACAGCACAGTACAGAGCCAAGAACCTGGATTCTACTAACCTCACAGAAACTCTCCATCTAGGATCTAACTGATTATAGTGTCAGACACGAGTAAAGTATGTGGAAGTACCTTGTTTGCAACCTTACTGTGCATGAAAGGTAAGTCATTTCCAAGGGCAAGCACTGCACAAAGTGATCTGATGTAGGCCAACCTGAACAAATATAATTAGCAAATGCTTGTCTAAAATCCACCAATTACATCTGGTTTTTAGCTATTCCAATTGGACAAGTCATTTGCAATTTCTAATCACAAATACTAAGACAAGCTCAGGGAGACGAATGACTACAGCAGCTAAGCACTGAAAGCAGTCAGCATGTACTAGCTCATTTCCTCTACAGCCTCAGGAAAACAAAACAAAATAATCCCCAAACAAATCCTCATCTCAAATACTGCTACACAGAGCAATAAGTCCTGCCTGACTTAATGACAGCTTCATCATAAAAACAGCAGAGGTTCTAGTGCAAGAGTTCATGTACTGTTCTGAAATGAGACAACTGTATAGCTGCATCCAATGGAAACACATGGAAGCTACAGTTCTTTTGACTTTACTTACCATTGCCAAGTAGGACAGTGGTGAACCAAGTGATCGCCAGCTGCTACAAACTGTTAAGGAAGGAAGAAAAAATAAAGTTCTGTGAAATATGACATAAAGCAACCATTCTCCAATTTTTCTCAATATTAGTACTTCAGTTGCACATTCTTTTGACTGATTAACTATTTAACTCATAACTATTTATATCAATGTTATGCTTCCTTTTGACTCAACTTCTCAGCTAACCATGAAAATTCAGTGACTAAATCAACTTTGCCTGAAGGAAATGCATACTAAGCACAACAGCGAATTCACATACTTCCAAAAGGTGTGATGTTACCTACCAGTCATAACAAGCAAAAGGGTTGCCTAGGCCTTGTAACATTTACTTTGTGAAGAAACTTTTTATTTGCCTCTCTCCAAAGTTTTACAAAGACAGTGAAGAGCTTAACAAAACAAAATAATTCAGAACAATTTTGCAGTAAGAAGTGAGACTGGCATCGATTCACTGAACCAGTGAGAAAACCACAAAGGAATAAGCTGTATACATTTTAAGTAATGACCAACACTGTGATAGTTCACCTCTGATGTTAACTAAATATGATCAACCAAGTACTTAGTACATGAAAAAACACTTATGCATAACTTTATTATGAAGAAATTGCTTTAAAAAAACCCTTTATTCTGCTTGTTCTTAGTATCTGGGATGAAGGCTTTTATAAAAATTATGTCACTATTTCTAAGCAACATTGGAAAACTCACACTAGACTTGTGCACAATACCAAGATCCACCCAGCAAAATTTAAACCACAGGGGTCATTTTATGTGTGTGTAAATTGAGGAAGGCAAGCCAGGCCTGCATTTAACAAAATCGAGTTGTGTGCTCTTTGCAGCAGTTACTTTAGAAAAGGAGGTGCACTCTTACTGCTAAGGTGGATTTCTTGTCTTAAAACAAGAACAAAACAAAACAAAACCAGTTTAAAGGATGCTTCCTAGCAGGCCCAAAGACATTGCAGCGTGACACAACAGGCTTGCAGCATGTCAGCCATTTTCTCACCCTGTCCTCCAGAGCAAGGCATGCCAGCGCAGCAGAAAGCCCCACAACATGCACATATAGATTAACAGATTTAATCTCTGCAAAAATGCTTGCTTTCACTTCTTTCCCAGAACTGTATCCAGCAACAGCGGCATCTTCCCTTCAAAGGAAACAGCAATCCCTTCCAGTACACATGGAAGACTCAAAACTCATTAGCCTGTACATAATAATGAACATATGAAACTCCAGAATTACTTTAAATTCTCTGCTAAAGGAACTGAAGTACTCATTGTGGCATCAACATTGCAATGTATTATTTAACAGGAACACGATTTAAAGCATTATTTGTGGGTCTAGCAGACGTAAAAACCAAAACCAAAACTTAAAATTTGTGTTTTCTCCAGCCAAGGCAGCATAACTAGTCAGGCTGGTTTCAATTTCTATTTCTCAAGCACTAATGCCATCTCATATCTGAAACAATATTGCAGCAGTGTCAAGAGATCTATTTTAGGACATCTTATTTCTACTCCCAGAAAAAACGACTTTTAAGACTTGCCTGTACTTACATATAAAATTAAAGCAGGTATTATCTTTGAGGTATTAACTAGCAAGAAGTGATGTCAGACTGATGCAATTAAATCAAGCACAGAGATATGGAAAGAGGGGGTAGGTGTTGTGTTTTATGAGTGAACTTTACCCTTATTGCTAATTGATTCATATTCGGAGGCAAGCCACAGAAACCTCCCAAAGTCTATAAAATCGTCACCGCCTCAGACTAAAACCCTGTTGATTTGAGATTCATTACCCAAGGAATCCAAACTCACTCAGGTAACACCCTAGCATTGTTACAGGTGACTTCAAATCCTTTTTAGCAATCATTTCTCTGATTTTGGTCTTCATATAGAAGAGGGAAGACCAAAGGAATAATCTATATTTCAGTATCATCTACGTTTAGCAAAACCCAAATCTTGCTGTATAATTCTTTTCCTCAACTACTGCTTTGAACGATCCACTTTACTCATCCTGTCAGCAGCTAACTTTACACAGAGAATACACACTACTGCAGCATTTAAGCACCAGTAAGAATGCAAACTACTTAATGTTTCAGCGTGGTTCTTATTGTGTTCTACAGAAAGTACTTTTTCAGTACCACCAAAAAGTTTTCTCCCATACATCAAGAAGGGATTAAGCACTACTAGAACATTTGTTTACACTTTACCTGTTATGTTTGCATATATTATAGATGATACATTATGCAAGACATAACCATACATATGTGTGCATGTATATTAATGTTTATCAGGACAGAACACCGTGTTGCTAAGCCTGTTTTCCCATGTGGTGCACTTCTGGATCATAGAGAGCAAGAGTGCTTGCTTATCATGTAACATAGCAGAAAAATGGTAGGTACCAACGTTAGGAAAATAATTCTGTCCATATTATCTAGCTGCATCAGTCACCATTCTGCCCATCTCTTTCCATCTTATCTTCCCATTTGAAATCCTGTCTCATTTTCCTTTCATTCTACCTAACAGCCTTAACATTGTTTTCTTACACCTCTGCAAAGCCAGTGTATTTTCAGAACAGTAGCGCTCTAATATAAGAAAATGCAGAACAAGGAAGTCAAATTAGCACTGCACAATCAGCACTTTCACTATTCTAGGAAAAATCTCCTTTCTATTCACAGCAGACTCCTTAGAAAAACCCCAAAACTGCCCAGCAGCAATCCAAATTGCAGCCAGCCTGAAGCAGCCTGTAGAGGGGCAGTGGTTCCTTGGTGTGGATAGGTATATGTAATGATTTAGGCAGAGCCTCGGAAGGAACCAAAAGTGAGGTAAGCAAAGACGGTTCCCAAGATACAAGTTCCCCTCTGAATTGCTTAAGGGAAAAGACTTTTCAAATCAACATATTCCTGCCCTAGTCCTGAATTACTACGACAAACAGCACTGTTGACCCACTACAAGCGTCCTACAACACAACACAGGAAAAAAAAGCATCCCATAGTCAGGTACCAAGCGGAATTGTCTTGCTCTATTTCATCTGTAGGGTGAAAAAGCCATTTAGAACTTCCACTTAGTGGAATTTCTTTCACGAAGCAATAATTAATTAGCCAAGATATAAACTGAGATGATAAGTTTTGTACTTTCAAAGTGTATTTCAAAGTTTTTAAATACTTACTTCTTCTGGTGTAATGACTCCAGTTTCTTTAAACTTGGACTCCTGCAATAAAGAAAGTTTAGAAATCTTGAGAACTGCTGACAAATCAAAGTATCCCAACTTCACTGGTAAAACACACATCTGCTCTACTTTTGGCTCAGAACTAACTCCATCCACAGAAATTTCTGAATCATCTTGGAGGCAACCTCTGTCAGAGCTGATAGGCAGCCTGCTTACATACCCAGTAATGGAAAAGCCAACAGAATTACTTGGTGCAGAATAGGGGGTATCATGAAAAAAGGTCACATCTACAGAGTTTTTGTGGTTTGTTTTTTTTTTTGGTGCTACAGCCAATTCTATCCATAATGAAGAAAAGATCCCTGGCACTCAGTATTACATTCAGCAGTAAGGGACAGAGGCACAGTTGGAATCAGTGACTCTCACAGTCAGGACTTTGGGACTGTTCTAGGCGCTGAACAGCACTGCAATGCATCAATACAAGGCTTTGCAGTTAAGAAAGGTCACAAAATGAGTGATCAAACTGACTTTCCTCTGTGGTAGGAAGTGTTGTGCAGAAAGCCTTAGCGTTTAACTCTTTTGGTACCCATTTCTGTGTATTCATTACACACTGCATGGAAGCAGCTTTGACTCTCATTTGTCATAGAGTTTGTTTTTTTATGGAGAAGATAAGGCAAGCAGCAACACGATTCAGTTCTGCATGGATAAATACAGGACTCTTCCATTAAAGATGACATCTACAAAGTTTAAGAATACAACATTTTTAGCATGCTCAAATCTACAGCAAGCATGTTTTGTTTCAGGTTTCTAGGGGTTTTTTTCTTCAGAAAAGCCTCAGGCACCAGGGAAATCTGGTAGCATTAGAACTGCCCAAGAGTGGCTTTCAAACGAAACACCCAGTTTCAACCATGAAACTCACGTTTCAAGTTTTCACATCATCAATTCCTGGTTAACTTCCTTCTCTAAAGCACCCATGATTTTTTTTCTATCAAGGCTAAAAACAGCAACTGAAAAGCACCTCAGTTCTGGCTACAACTTTGCCCTATATATAATCATTCAGAAAGTACTGCAGAAAAACAGCCACTGCTTAACTTGCTTGCTCTTGATGCTTCACCCTGGTGCACAGTATCACTTGTACCATGTAAAATTAAATGGGCAGACCTGTAACATAGGACAGAGAGTCCTTCCTCTCTGCCTCATTTCCAAAGAGGAGACTATTTCAGAACAAAGGTAAGATAAGCAAACCAGCAACTGTAGAAACACCATGGCATTGCTATATGCTAGTTAATGGAAATCAAAGAAACACAATCAAACCCAATTTGGATTGCTGTGCAACTGAGAGTTCTCAATAATGCATTATGCACCACTACAGTGAAGACAACTTACTACTTAACAGTGAACTGTAAGCATTAGGCAACACGTACAAGCTTGTGTTTCTGGAATTACATATTGAAAGTGTGTAAGATATCTGTTCTCTATTCCCCAAGGATAAATAGTTTGCTTTTTCATCTTTGTATGTTCTGTGGTATGTAAACTAGTGAGAGACACGGGTTTAGATTCTTTCCAAAGGTGCCAATTTAGAGTATTTATTTCAACTCCTTGTAAAAGAATCATATACAGGTAATATCACCTCCAATTTGTCAAGAGGTTCTACTCCTGCCTCGTCTCAACTAATACATCTAGGCACAGTAACTCCTCCACTACTTCACCAGCTGTGCAACAGCAGCTGTACTAAGGTAACCAAGGCACTTCCCCATTCCACATCACAACCTCGCTGCAGCCCGCGTGTGTCACGTTGGCTGGCAACCCTGGCAAGGTCCGCTATCCAGGCAAGGGTGCGCCACGCACCAGAAAGATACGTTCAATTAATAACCGAGCACCACCTCCTTCTGCCTAAAGGTCCCGGCTGCAATGTACAAGTCACACAGGTCACACCATAAAAACCACAAGCACCTCCGTATTCCTACGCCTGGCGACACAACCGGCTGAAGTTTAGCCGCTTGAACAGAAGGCGGCAAGAAGCCAGCCGTTCCGCTGGCTGCGGGCCCGGCCCCCCGAGGCCTCCGCCCCCCCGAGGCCTGCAGCTCCCCGGTGAACGCGCTCACCCCTCACAAGACGCGAGCGCTAACTCGGCTTCCCCCCGCCCAGCGCGCCACTGCACGGCTGCGCCGGCACAGCCGGCCCCTGACCGGCCACCTGCTCCGGGTAGGGAGCCCCGCGCCCTCGAAGACCCTCCGCCGGCCGCCTCAAGCCACCGCAGACGCACAGTGCCTCCGGCCCAGCCAGCAAGCGAAGCCGCAGCCAACGGGCGGCTTCCAGGAAGGAGGGAGCGGCACCCCCGGCGAGAGGACAAGCGGGCGCCCCTCGCTCCCCGCCGCGACAAGGCCCGGCGCAGGCGGGAGCGGCGGCCGCGCTGTGGGGGACACCCCGGGGTGGAGGCCGAGGCCGCCGCGAGCGAGTGCGGGCGCGGCCGCCCCACCCCCGGCGGCGGCAGCCCCGGGAGCGCGCGCCAACCCCACCCCCCCCCCCCCCCGCTCCCTATCAGGCTCCGCGCGGGCCGGCACCTTGAGCACGGGGGTAAGGTACTCGGCCACCTCCAGGGCCTTCCCCTTCACCGTGTTGATGACGTTCTGCATGCTGCCGCCGGCGGACACCGCAAGGGGAAGGGGGCGGCCTCCTCCCTTTTATAAATAAGTCAAGCTCCGCGGCGGCGGCCGCCCCGGCAGCCCCGCCCCCCGCCGCCGGTCACGTGACCTCATCGCCGTTTCCCCCCCCCCATCCCCCGGCCGCTTCATGTCGCACGCACGTGACGACACACCAGCGCTCGGCGTCGCGCCCGGCTCAGCCGGCGATGCGGCTGCGCGGGGGGGCGGACCCGAGCCGGCGGCGGCAGGGCGCCCGCCTGCGCCGCAGCTGCGTCGGCCTCTGCGCGCGCAAGGCGGGAAACGGCGGAGGAGAGACGAGGGGAGAAGCGAGGGAGCCGCCGGCCGCTTTTGCGCATGCGCACTCCCCAGTCCGAGGGAGGGGCGGCGGAGGCAGGTCACGCGGCTGAGGGGCGGGGCTCCGCTCCCTGGGGTAGCGCGTGGCCGGCGTGCCCGGGAGGAGCGGCTCGGTTGTCAAAGAGAATGAGGGAGCGCGCGCCCGCGCAGGGCGGCGGCGGCGGGCACAGGCAGGGGGCGCGCGCTGCTGGGCGGCAGGGCACCGCCCCGCCAGGTGAGCCCGGGGGTCGGGCGGCGCCTCCGGTTGCGGCGCGGCGGGGTAGCGGGGCGCTTTTCCGGCCTCCGAGGTGCCGGCTGCGCTCCCGCGGGGCTAATGGGAGGCAGGGCAGCCTGGTTAATGGGCGCTGGGTGCGCGCGGAGGGGCTGAGGGGGGCAAGCGGCGCGGCGCCGCCTCAGCCCGTGCGGCCGGTGCGCGCTTCTCCGCGGCGTCTGGGCGCCCACCGCCTCGCAGCCCGCTTCACCGCGTCCGGCCGCGGTACTGCCCCGGCCGCAGCCGCGCGTCCACCTGAGGCAGCGACGTGGCAGACGGCGGTGAGCAAAGCCGGGCGGGCGTTCCTTCCGCCACCGCCGCAAGGTGGGTGTTCGCCTCGGGGCCTGCGGAGCCGGCGCTCGCGGCCTGGTGTGAAGCCGCTCTCCCTGCCGCCCGCCGGCCGGCTCCGCTGAGGCTCCCGGCACAGGGGCCGGTGCTGGCCGCCTGATGTTTTACCGGGCCTGGGGCCCCGTTAGCGTGTCGGCCGAGTGACGGCAGCGCCGGAGGCTGGGAACGCGGGTACCGCTCGGGGCTCTGCCCGCGGCAGCCCTGTGTCTTCCTCCCCAGCCGCTGGGGCGCAGCCCGGTGCTGCCCAAGCGCCAGGTCATCCCCTGGGATGTTATCCCCACCCCCCCGTCCCCAGCTGTGAGGCTTTTTCAATGCTGAAGACGGGAACAAGAAAACTTTTCAAGCTACTGAAGAAAAATAAGCATGCTAGTTTATTTTAATTAATTGGTGTTCTGTTAAATATGCTCTCCTTGACAAACTGGCCTCTTTGTGCCCCTTTGGTGGTCCTCATAGCACATTCGCCTTTCATTTCAAATTTTTTTTTAACAAAAAAGCAATTGTAGAATGAGATTGTGGCTTGTGAGGTAAGCATGTTTGTATAAGGTAACACGAAGCAACAAAATGCATACATTTCACCTTGCTTAACCATTTCTGGAAGTGCTATTTACAGCGTATTTTTATCTTGTCATTCAAAGGGCACTGACAACAAGGCAGCAGAATGGAGAGCAAGTGCTGCAGACGACTTGTGTTTTGCTCCAAGACAACCACCTATACCTTTCTGCTTGGAGGAGTGTTTATTGCACTGGGTTCAAGTCGAATCCTCCTGATGAAATACTCCGCTAATGAAGGTGCTGATGAGCATTAAGCATAACGTACTTCAGATAAAGAAGAGTTGATGTATGGAGTAAAACCTCCACCTGCAGAGTCCTTAGCATAAACATTCTGTTGTCTAAGTAGTGGCACATTTCTGCACTAGAAATTTTCTATATAGTTGCTGGCCTAACATAAAGCAATAACCTACATTGCAAGGGGTATGATTTGCATAGAGGTTCACCTTTCAAAGATGAGGCAGTGACTTAGTTTATAGCTGATCTTCAAAGACTAAATTGTTCTGTAAGCACTGTCAGTGGTACAAGTCTCAACTGAAACATGTCTCACAACACTATTAAGAGAAAAGTGGTATCATGCTGTAACTGGCTGGATACTTTCACCAAGGCTGCTCCTTTCACCAATATTTAGTTAAATGTGCTAAGGAAAGATGCAGTCCTAGAAGAAGGTTGTGCCATCCTGGAAGCTGGGGTTTTTTTTATGAGAGGAAAAATAGCATATTATTGTTTAGGGACAACTTTCCTCTTTTTTTGGTTTTTTTTTTTTAAATGTTGGATTTGAGTTCTTCCAAAACGTTTTCATATAACCTGGGACAAAATGCAGAAGGATTACAGCCCACAAAGGAGACTGTTCAGGAAGTTGTGTATCATAAAAGTTGGAATATTTATAATGAAAGTGCTGACATAGCCTTTTGCATTAATGGAAAGTGGCTAAAATTCTGACTGGGGAGGTTAAAATACTTTCTTGGTCTAACTATGAATACAGGAAATGGTCTGTTTACTCTCTATGATTTGCTCAATCCCACAGAGAACAAATATGATTACCTTCCTGCAACAGTGAACATATGCTCTGAAGTAGTAAAACTGGTCCTATGTGTGATACTGGCAATATGGGTTAAGAAAAAAGGTGAGTACCCATGTTTAAAATAAGTGAAATTTGCTGACTTTCTAAGACCTACTGTTCTCCAAATCCCTTTTGTTTTGGTTTTATTTTTGTTTTGTTTGGGTTGTGGGGTTTGTTTGGGTTTTGGGGTTTTTTCTACATGATGCATTCAGTAGTATCATTTAGAATGTACTACGTGCAGTAGTACAGAGTAGGTCCTGCTAGTAAGGTTCACTGGAATTGTGTCTTCCATGCAGAGTTATAACTAAACTTTACTGTTATAACTCCATGCTGTAAATTCAGGTGTTCTTGAGCTGTGTATGTAGTAGCTGATATGGGGACAGTTGTGTTAGAAGATGTAATGAAGACATGGTGTAGTGTTTTCAGAATTTTAACACACTATCATGCTAGGATAATAGGAGCCACCTCACTGTGAAGTCATTGAGCCCAAACTTATAAATTCCGCCAGTTTAAGGGTTGGCCTTTAAAAATCTGTTGTCCTGACCACTTTTATTTAAAAGCACCACCACCTTCTGCTGAAGGGACTTGGTGTGCAGTGGGATTTGAGTCAGAAGCAACATATAAATCAGTGCTATAATTCAAGCTAGCATTGCTGCGAAGACAAATCTTGAGGCTGCTGTTCAGCAAAAGTGGTGCCCGGCTTCACTAGCTGCTGGGTTTGCGTCGCAGGCTGTTTATCTTTCTTGATTATTTTTTTTGTTTTTCTTCTGTCCCCATGTGAAAAGGGTGAGAGGTGAACTTCATTTCAAAATGGTAGAGCTCAGGCTCTAAATTGGAAGAGGGTGTCAGGCACTGGAGACTCCCGTTCAACTGAAGTGCCAGTTTTGTTCACTTGTCCTTGTAGCAGTCATGGGGCTGTCAAGCTGATGACATTTTCACCTCCACCTATTAGTACAGATACAACTAAGGCAGCAGATATATTCAGGCAGTATTTGCCATTATTAGCTACTGCTGACTACACATTTTCTGGTTTTCTTTTTTTCCCCTCTCTCCTCCTCCACTTTAATTGCCGGATTTTCACTGAAATAGTGTGTCAGTCGGTGGTTCAGATGAGGGTTAGGTAACATTGCATAGTCTAAAATCTGTGCTAACAATGTACCTCTGTCACCAACTGTAGTCTAAAGTACCTAAGTAAATGTCATTCTTTGTGCTTTGTGCTTTATTCCTTCCTCCTTCCAACATATTCTCTTTTTACCCAGATCACGTGCTGTGTGCTGCAGATACTGAGTTCTGATTCATTCTGTATATTCTGACATTACTGGCTGTCCTGTGCATGCTGTGAACAGATCTACTGTCTGTGTCATTGTTTCAGTTCCAGATTTGATAATCATTGGAAAATTGTGATGGTGCCACTGTTTCGTGGGGATTTTGGAGTGGGTTTTGGCCATCAAAGAGAATGGTTGATAATTGAATTTTTACTCCCAGAGGACAAATACTCTGATGAGGTTAAAAGTTTCCTTGATGTTTTCTCTGCTGAAGCAAGGACATGAATGCCCATAGACACAGGATTGCTGCTCTGGTGGTGTGTTCTGCCCTGGATTTGTCCTCCATATTACCAGAGGGCCATGGTTCCTTCGTTTTTTCAATCCAAAAGTGTTCATGAAAGTGTAACAGTGGTACCTATTCTATTATAAAGGAATGGGCTTTTGATAATAAAAGTTTGGTAAGAAGAAAGTATCTAATTTATTTCTTTTCCTTTCAGAGGGTTGTTTGGATCATCCCTTTGAATGTCTTTCCTGGAAGAATTTCTGTAATTCCATGAAATGGTCAATTCCTGCCTTTCTTTACTTTTTGGATAACTTGATTGTCTTCTACGTACTGTCCTACCTCCAGCCAGTAAGTGTACATGTATTAAAGTATCTTCCAATGTCTTAGTGCTAGGCAACATTGCCCTTAGCCTATTTGCAGCTGTAACACTGGCAAGGCAAGATGCTCAGGTAGAAGCGGGATCTCGTGCTACCTGACCAGCCAGACCTTCCCGCTGTCTTGCCCCGTGGTCAGTGTTGCACAGCTCTCAGCAGGGGAGACTCTCTGTGTATTTTCTCCATCCTGAGTGATTTAGAAATAGGCTGAATTGCTTAGGTACTAGGCAAGTTTTTTGGTGTTTTCCCTCCTTTGGTTTCTTCAGCTCTCTATTCCCCTCTCAGTGCATTTGCTCATCTTTCTAGTATTTGAGCTGCGCTTCTCTGTGCAACTTTCACCACTTTGTGTATGTGACTTCACAGGATGACTTGCTTTGTCATCACTTAGTCTGAAGAAAAGTGATTAAATACAATCCCACAAAGGGAGTAATAGTAACAGGAACTAAGGAAGAAAACTGTTGGACTCTTTTATTTTTTGCATTTATTACTTGAAGCTCAAAATTTAATTGGTACTTTCTTCCAGCTACATGCCTCCTTTCGGATGAATCTACATATGCCAAAGAAATGGTACAGGTTTAGTACTTTATTTTTGTGCTAGGATGCTTTTTGGTTCAGGATCTTATGTTTGAAGTTCAGTGGAAACATGATGCATATAAATGCTGTGGCTGCCCGTGTTTGACATTATGTTTCTGTTCGATCACTTTCAGAATTTCTTTTAAATATTGTCCTTTTAGGTGTATGTTTCTCTCAGGGACACACCAGGGTCTAGAGTAGGGCCTGGCTAGAAAAATCTCATGAAAATCAAGAGTTGGATGATAGCATGCATGGATTTTTGGTTCTGTGGTTTGCTGTGTGGGAGTTCTTTGGTGTTGTGTTTGTTGGGGTTTTTTTTGTTGGGTTGGTTTTTTTTTTACTTTAGGAGGAAATTCAGCTGTAATGTTTGTAATAGCAAAGCCTGGTGTTTAGAAGGTTACACAAACGCTTTTGCTTTCCTAAGCAATCTGATTTGGCTCAGTTAAGGGCATCTTGTGTAACACGCAGAGCTGTTACATTTTGTGCACGCATACCCCCATGCACCTTGCCTCTCTCCCCTCAGAACCCGTGCTCTAAGCTTCCTCTTTTTGGGAACTCTTAGTGTCTTAGGCCTTGTAACTGTATGTATTTTGTGAGGCCTAGCAGAAGTGTTAACATTAGCATGGTAAAGAAGTACTTGAAGAGGTAACTAAATGCCTCTAAGACAGAATACCTCCACAATGTACAAGGCTGTGAAAGTGAAAAGGTGGAGATGAGATGCTTCAAAGAAAGCGGCCACACCTCACTGAACTTTGTTTCACATGGCTTTAAATACTTTAGGAATAAGTAGTATCTGGGTGAGCAGTTGTTTTGGTGACATGTTTTTGGGTTTTTTTTTTCTTTTTTTCTTGAAGCTTCAGCTATAAGTCTGGATACTTTTGGTGGCTAACAGTTCCTATTGATGAGACCATTATTTTTTTCCAGAGACTTTGTGACATGTAAGCTAGTGGCACAGTGATCTCTGGTAAATTTTTTCCTTATTCCTTCTCATCAATGACAGAGGTCCCTTGAGGCCTCAAAGAACAAAGCAATGCAAAATTAACTCATTGTAACTGTTCTGCTGCAGATTTTGACCATGTATGTCAGCAGAGATGTTGGATGGGGGCTTTGACTGTAAAGCAAACCCAGAGTATGCCTGGAACATTTGTATGTTTTGCATTGAGTCCCTTTTTTCCAGAACATTTTCTGTCAGATTCCCTTGTTGTATAAACAAAAATAATAAGTAATTTTTCTCCTTCCACAGTGTTCATTTAACATGAATATTGAGTTGTAATCTTGCAAACTGGAAGATTAAACTGTGGCTTCTTAGGCAGATGTCTCATGTGTCAGTCTTAAGCTTAAGACCCTGTGTTGCAATGTTTCATGAGTTTTATTATTCAGTAGATAGTGTGTTGGAACAGAGTGGGAGAAAGGTAATGGGAAAAGGACTTGTGCTTTGCCTCTGGTTAATGAAAAAGGCTCTGCTGTTGCAGAATTGGAAATGTGGAAATGCAGATGAGAAGGTTCAAGATGAAGTCTGTGTTTCGCACTTCTGAATTCATATATATTTTTATGTAAAATTGTCTAAAACGGTGATCTTACTCTTAAGGCTGAATCAGTGGAAAGAGTTCAAATGCCTAGATTTTTATACATGTACTGACTATGCAGGGTAGTCCTAAATAACACACAATTTGGGAAACGCCACCAACCCCTAAAAGGAATGTATTTTCCCTGCTGGTGCCGGTAAATCCTCGTCTTTAGTAGTAACTGCAGTGCCCAGCGTCCAGTATGGAGTGTCTAGCAGAGACCAAAAAGACAAACCTTGCAACAAGGGGGTTGCAACTTGAGATCATGCCCATGGATTAGGATGCTGTCATTATTATTTCCAAATTAAAAGCGTTGGAGTTGTCTTCAGTGGTACTTTGAAACAGGTGAATTTTTTAGGACAGTTGCAGCCTTGAAAATCCAAGCTGAGCACCTCCTTACCTTTGAGAAATGATACAGCTTGACATACAAGTAGTTCTATTTTCTGCAAGTGCCTTGTCCAAGTCTGGGGTTTCAGGAGTACTGCAAGCTGGTACTGTGGCCAGAAGCAGCCTCGCCTTCCCTTGTTCTTCTGTTACTTTAATTTTGGAGCACCTTCTTCCTTAGTGCTGCCACAGGTGTTTTTGCAGCTGACTGGTTGGCCTGGCTGGGGAACTGATCTGACAGAACACGAAACCATTTTCATTTCTGTTAAGTAGGTTTTCACTGGATTGGTTTCCTTATATCTTTGTTTCAGTACAGTTTTGCCCAATACAGTGGAACTTTGGCTCTGTGATTTGCTTGAGGTTTCGAAATGAGACTTGAATGTCATTTTAGGGGTGTGTTACTCTACTGTTGTGAAGAAAGGGGAGTGCTTGAAGTTGGTGGGCTTTTGTTGTCCATGCTGTATGGAGTATAACTTTGTTTCCCCTCTCTTTGCAGGCAATGGCAGTGCTCTTCTCAAATTTTGTTATCATAACAACAGCTCTTCTCTTCAGGATGGTGCTAAAGTAAGTAGTGTTTACTAAAGTAAATTTTTATATCTTCCCAGCCTTGACAGAGATGTTGAGCTACATTCTTTTTGTCTGATTGGAACAGTAGTTCCCTTCTCTTGTGGCTATACCAACTGGGAGAGATGGCTGTTTTCTACATCTGAAAGTACAGGAATTAGTAGCTTGTTAGGAGTCCCTACATACACCTACACGTTTGGTCAACTGTAATAGAAAACAACAGAAATCATTATTATACAGCTGCTGGATGGTCAGAATTAAGGATTGGGTATTTTAATTTTTACATTGAATCTCTTCTTCTTTCCAGCCTGATGTACTTCTGAATTAAATGTAAATGTAATCTAAGAAGAGAGGATGAGATATGTAAAAATTAAATGTCTTAAGTAATACTGTACCAGCTCTGATGTCTTTCTGGTCAACTGCATAGCAAGTTTTATAAAGTAATTATACATCTCTATTTCATTATTCGTGTGTGTCCTGTTTTCTGCTGGGATAGAGTTAAATTTTCTTCCTAGCGGCTGGTACAGTGCTGTGGTTTGGGTTTAGGATGAGAATCACATTGGTGACATGCTGATGTTTTAGTTGTTGCTAGGTAGTTAAGGACTTTTCTTCTTACACTTCCCTGCCAACGATGAGGCAGGGGATGTACAAGAAGCTGAGAAGGGACACAGCCAGGGCAGCTGATCCAAACTGGTCAAAGGGATATTCAGTACCATATGACATCACTCTTAGTGTATAACTAGGGAAAGTTGGTCGGGAGGTGGCACAGCTCAGGAGCTAGCTGAACATTGGGTCTGGGTGGTAAGCGATTGTGCTGGCTGTGCATCACTTCTTTTCTATATTCTTATTCTTCTTATTCTCTTCCTTGTCTGTTCTACTAAACTGTCTTTATCTCAATCAACGTGTTTCATCTTACCTTTTTCAATTCTCTCCCCCATCCCACCAGAAGGAGGGAAACGGCGCAAACGAGTGTGTTGTGTTAGTTGCCTGCTGGGTTAAACCACAAGAGTATGACAAACGCCAGACTCTCTGTCCTATGTATTCCACCTCACCTGCTGCGGCGTGATTTAGATTCAGAAAAGATTGGCAGGGAAATGGGTATATTAATTTCACATTCTACTAAAAAGTCACTTATGTTGAATGTGGAGTAAAGATGCCTTTTCTCCAAGTGTTAATATTCCAAAACAGTGTATAATAGTCTGACTTGAAATGGTTTTTCTCAGTTGTTTAGCTACATGCTTTTCCTAATGTCACAACTTAATCTTCCATATTTCTCATTTTCCCCAAGATAAACAGACTTTGCTTCAGTCAAAAAATAGTATAAATATAGTTCTAACAGACTTACAAATTACCTTCATATATTTATATGATTTACTGTCATAAAATACTATAAAAGGGCACAAAGTAATCGGAGAAAAGTGAAATGTAGTAAACATTTACCAAAGAAAGAGGGTAATTAAATGTCAATGATTTCTTTTTATCCATCAGATCTGTGTTCCCATGGAGACAGCAGCTGCTTTTAAGTTGCCAGGCAGTCAGTATCTAGAACTAACATGATCTTGAAAAGACTTTGCTTGAACACTCTATCTTGTAGTTCTGTGATTGCCAGGCTGTCCCCACCCCTTGCCATTGAAAAGCGTGTTGCATCTGGGCATTTTAATGTCAATTCTGTAAAGCCAAGATTTTTCTTTGCACCTGTTTCTGTCTCCTTATCTGTAGCATGATGTCTTCTATGTGTATAGAGCTTGTTCTTCTGTCATTTAATTTGTGCCACTGTCTTTCTGCGCCTTTTTTGTCTGCTCATAGGCGAAAACTCTCTTGGGTGCAGTGGGCATCTCTGGTGATTTTGTTCCTGTCCATCGTTGCCCTGACTCGAGGAACTGGAGGCCATCAGCAAAGCTTAGCTGCACACGGATTCCATCACAGTATGTTTTTTAGTCCATCTAACCACTGCCTTCTCGATGCCGGACCTGAGGAACCGTGCCAGGAAAAGGGCAACTGCGTAGCACCGAGTTTCCTTCCCAGCTTCCAGTGGAATGTCACCAGTAGCATGGCAGGAGCATTGAAACCTCTCCGCCTCAGCCTGGGCCATCTGCTTATTCTTCTGCAGTGTTTCATTTCTGCCCTGGCTAACATCTACAATGAAAAGATCTTGAAGGATGGGGATCAGCTTGCTGAGAGCATCTTCACACAGAACAGCAAACTCTATGCCTTTGGGGTGCTGTTCAATGGGCTTATGCTGGGGCTGAGGGATAAGGACCGGAGGCAGATAGGAAATTGTGGCTTCTTTTATGGGCACAACATCTTCTCGGTGGCTCTCATATTTGTCACAGCTTTCCTGGGGCTGTCTGTAGCCTTCATCTTGAAGTTCCGAGACAACATGTTCCATGTTATGACTGCTCAGATCACCACGGTCATCATCACCACCGTCTCTTTCATTATCTTTGACTTCAGGCCTTCTCTAGAGTTCTTTTTGGAAGCTCCTGTAGTGCTTCTGTCCATATTCATTTATAATGCCAGTAAACCAAGAGGTCTGGAATATGCCAGTCTGCGTGAAAGGGGCAAACTCGTCAAAGGAGATGCATGGGAGAGGTCTAGTGGGGTAAGGCTTTTCAGTACTTATCTCCTCTGGTCTCTCTTTTGTTTCACCTCCCTTTATCCTCTGGAATGTTTGGAAGATTCATTTTGCATGTGGCCAGGCTCTTCTGCTAACTCAAACACCAGAACTCTGCAGTATTCCTTAAAATCTTTCACACTGATTTGGTATTGCTTTGCATATTCCACTTTTTCAATTCCTGTAGCCTAGGTAAGCATTGTGACTATAGACAGTCCTGTGAGCAACTTCAGCTTTGTAAAAATCCTTTCTTGGAACCTTCATAACCAAAATATTTTACTGGCCCTGGGCATCCAGTAATTGTGATTGAAGCCTGGGAACTAATTATACTTAAGTAGAACTGATACATTTTGTAGCTAAGCCTGCATTATGAAGAAGTTACTAAGATTCTTTCTCCTTTAACAGTCAAAGATATCTCAAGACAAAAATGTAAAGTTTAAATACAGATTTTTATCATGGTTTTTTTTTTCATTACAAAGCATTTCTTCCAGGCCTGTTAGTAGCATTTGTCCTAAGTTGAATGGTAATCTAGTTAATCAGGACATGATGGGGAGGACTTGCTCTTAGGTGTGTCGTTAATTGTGCTAAGCAATTAGTCTAAAGGGAAAGGGTTAACATCTGTGTACTTTCAGTCTGCCTGTGCAAATGTGTTCTGTAATACACGTTGCAAACAGCAGAGAGCGCTGTCTCCATTTAATTCTAAGAAAGGTCAAACTTGGAGGAGATGGTTTTCAGGAATTCCATATGGTGCCTTTTTAGGTTGTTGTTTAAAATAACACAAAGTCATATATTTTTGGTGTGCCAGGTGTTAATGTATTTTAGCACGTACACTTGAGCAGCTGTGGTATAAACAAATAGCACTATGTGAGCAGGCTTCCTGATGAAGGAATGGGCTACAAGCTGTTGTAAGGAGTGAGTCACTACAAAGTCATGAAGATATCGGGGGTGTTTTTTATGAGTGTGTATATCCCAGGGCAAGATTGTAACACACTGGTAACAAAGTTACAGGGTTTTGATTTTGTGTAAGAGATGCCTTCAAATTGAACTTTATTTTGTTTGGGCTTTGCAGTATTAATAACAAGATAACTTTTGCTCACATTGTTCTCTCTGCTTCTGCTTCCTGTAGGATGGAGAAGAATTTGAGAGATTGAACAAACCAAGCAGTGACATGGATACAGATGAAGACTCCCTCTAGCATCAGGCTGGCTTAGAGGAGTGCTATTGCTCATAGTGAGAGAATGTTAATGTTTTATTAACATAGAGAAGGGTTGTTTTTCCCCACTTGCAGAGCAATTGGGACTATTTTGGGGCTGGATGTAAGGAAAGCATTCAAGTCATATATGTGAAGATTTGTATTCCCTCTTCCTATCCATGTAAACCAGCAGTTAAAAATCTGATGAAAGAAACAAGATAGCTGATGCAAACAAGATGAGGCTTGGACCCTGGACTCAGTGCTCTGGGTGACGTGCTGCGTTGTGGAAGGCAATCCTGGACTCTCACCATGTGTCTTTCACCACTTGGGTTGGCTGTCCTGAGTCACTGCAACTTCCTATATGAATTTCTCATTTAGTGAAGCAGAGAGAGAACTGTTCTCCACTTTGCAGAAGTGATAGGAGGATTGCTTTATGGTTTTGCTGCATCTTCCAATGTACAAGCACTCCAATAAGTTTTCTTTTCAAGACTTAAGATATTACTGATAGCCTCATAAATAATGAGGCATATTGACTGTTTTATTGTATTTTGGCAATTCAGATTGACATATCCCTACCTGAGTAAAAGTCCTTCTGAATCAACCTCATCAAACTTTCACTTAAGAATGTATAATAAATAATTTGGGTTAAGGGTCCTTCAAACAGGCAGATCTCTAGAGTGTGACTTGAATGGTGTTAATTCTGTTTTCATTCCTGTTGTTACATCACTGCAACTATGTACTGACTCCTGTGGAGTCCTTTCTTTCTGATTTTCTCTGATGTGGCTGAGAGCAGAATAGATTTCACTGCCTTCAGCCACTGGCTCTCCTCACATTTTCAGTGTGAGACTGTAGTGTGCCTGTCTCCCAGTGTCTGGGGAAATGGAAATCTGGAATGCCTTTGTAGCAGGTAGTGAATTTTACATGCAACTTACGTGGCCTAACTTTGAAAGAGCTTGAATAAAACAAACGTGTCATACTGTACCAGTGCATCTTAGGGTCTCTTTTGCGTTTAGGGAAGGCTGTGTTTAGGGGCTTAGTTGGTACTAAAGCCCTGTGCAGCTATAGTGATGCCCTTAAACATGTGGAGCACTGAGCAAGGGGTTGCGGGTTGTAGTATCATTCTGGCGTTGCTTCACCCGGTCAGACTTCTAAGACCTTGCCATTCATTTTGTAAAGAGAGAAGCCATTCTGCAGAGTGCCAGGCATAGTGATCTTGGAATCCCTGTTGAGACATCTGCTGGATTGTGTTTTGAGTGAGATGAAAAATAGGTTCCAAGTAATTTGGAGAATTTTTAAAGGGGCAGTGTCATAGGGATACAGATAAGAGATCTGTGGTATGTTCCTAAAGCTTCTTCTCTCAGAGCAGTGGAAGAGAGGTTGGTTTATAATTTCCTCCCATCAGAAACATGTCTTTCATAGTTGAAAGATATTGTCAAAAGAATTCTTAAGAAGATAAGCAATGAGTTCAGTGTCAAAGCCTCATACCACAGTGTATAGTAATCAGTTAGTGATGCATTTCTCTGTGGACTGAAGACAGTCCTGTCTTTGTTCCCCTCTGCCATCCTGTTTCCAGGCTCTGTGTGTAACAGCTTACTTAACGCACGCTGTTTTGATGGCTCATTGCTATATCAATTAACATACCTCCTGTCATTGATTCATCAAGGGCGGCTGCCTGTTTCCATATGTGGCTGATGACTGTCAACTTACAATTTTAGATTCATAGTTTTTGGCTTTTTTTTTTCTGGGAGCATTAGGTTTTTCTAGCATACATTAAGAATAACTGTATCAAGTAAAATTACTGTTGTGGTTGAAGAATTTTTTACAGCTGATCTCATTGTGCTTTTATAGTAGTCTGCTTCAACAAAAGGAATCCTGGTTGTTTGCATCTGTACAGAATGAATTAGAAAAGCATATTTCAGCATAAATTCCAGAAACATGATTTTCATTGGTTTATGATGTCCTGGGAAATGAAATTTCAGTGCACTCACACACACACACACACACACAGAGAAATGCTCAAACTGTTGAGACTTGGTTGCAATAAGACATCTTCATTTTTTTCCTATTACATACAGCCTTGCAATATATGCCTGCCTGAGTTCATTGTCTTCTTCAATCCTAGCTACCAACTTCAGCAGGTATTTCCAAGAAGAGTGAAAGTACTGTTAGCTATAGATTGCATTTACAGGAGCAGTAGCTTTTTACATCAGCTTTTCCAGAAAGTTTTGCCTTGCATTAAAGTCAGAATGTAGAAATCGGCCTCATCCCTCTAATGACAGAGCATCACACAAAAGATGAACACCTTAGAAAGCCTGTGTTTGACCCTTCTGTCTGAAACATCTTCCTTAAGAGAAAGGAGATACAGAAATGACTGCTGTACGTATTTTATAAGCACACACAGTTCTTGCTTTCAGCTCTTGGCCTGCTTAATGGATTTTTCCCCACTGTGAATTTTATCAATGCCACTGTGCTTTTATGTGTTTTCCAAAGTCTTAGATTGCACAAAGATATCAGGTTGATACAGGTGTTTACTTTCAATGTAGAGTTGGTCCTGCCTCACATGTAGAACTCTTTCTCTTGTCTTCAGGTTGGAGGTCTTAGAGATTCTGTTGGATTGGCCAGGCAGGTTTCTTTTAATAATGGAGGAGAACTGTACATCCCCTTTGCAGCAACAGGAAAGTTACCCACTGTCTAAAAATGGGTAAGCATTGCATCAATTTAGCAATAAAAAATTGTGCAAAGTAACCTGGAAGTATAAACATGCAATTCTCTACAGCTGTACTATCCATTGCAATAGTTGAATTCAGTGTGTACATGATATTTGTTAGAGACAGTCACTGTCAGTGATAGTCAGCTGGAGAGCAGCCCTGGTTAGCAAGGGGGGAGCTCGTCTATGGAGTTACACATTTCAGAGAGATTATGTGAATCCTACCTGATTAAGTATTTCCACTGTAAGCTTGTTGACCTGTTCATGTTGAAAGGCCTACTATTTTTCACAATAGGGAAATTTATGAGGAGACTTTTGGAGAGCAGCATTAGTTTGGCACATAGTCTTTAATGAATACATTGGACAATGCAAGCTTTTTCTAAGCTGTGATTTAGAGTCCAGATTCTCAAGTGTTTGAACTTCTCTGCTGCTGAGGATGTTAGGTTTCTCCCTCCAGGTTTGAGAAAATAGTTCATAAAACCTCTCAGGAAGAGAGATGTGTTCATGTTACTCTTGTTTATAACAAGCCAAATAAAACAATATTTATTTTGGTTAATTTAAGCTACTGAGCCATGGTGCTTGAAAGACAGCCTGTTGGTGAAAACTGCCATCTTGGAGCTGAATCAAATGTTATAAACATAAGAAAAAAGTTTGGTTTTAATTATGTGGAATCTCCCCACTATGGGTTGTAGAAATAGGACTTTAATCTCAGTGAGTCTGTCCCCAGAGTGATGCTGCAGGGATTTGAATTTTGTTTGGCAACATGAAATCTCAATTTGGAATATTGTGGCTCCTGAATGCTTCTAGTCTTCAAGAAAACTATATGTTAAAAGGATTTTTTTTGGCTTGGTGTTCCTTTGAGGGTTTGCTTTCAGTTTTTCCCAGGGAGAGGTAGGTTGCAAAGTTAAGATTTTAAGTGATTGCTAAAAGTTTCTGGTAATTTTGAGCCAGTTTGTAATGAAGGCAGGAATCTGCACCAGAATGTATTGAGCCTTCCTCAAATTCTGGGAATAACTGAATGTGTAGTTTTGGGTAAGAGCCCATCCCAACCTCCCTTATAAGTGGACAGCTTGTTTGGAGTTGTCTTCTTAACACAACTCCCACAGAATGCCTAGGCTGGGTTTGGTACTTGCACAACTTTGAACTGGGGAGGGAGAGGGGGAAGGAGAAGGGGCAGTTTGGATCAGGTAACACACTCTATATTGTAAGTTAACTGCCTCCCGTTGCTCAGCACAGGACGTGTAGTTTCCATGATTTGTAATGTGAGTTAAAAGGGCTTTCATTTAAAGACTTTACATGAAAAACAAGGTTACAGGAAAGTTGAACACCTGGAAAAAAGACACACCAAAGGTGTTTCTCTTCCCCTTTATAGGAGGTGGCTGTTAGACATCTGGTATTTCCTCTGCTTTTCCTTTGGGCAAGGGAAGTTAGGCAGCTGACCTTGATACAGTGATGCAATAAGCATTTGTTTTCTAAAACTGAGCTATGAAACCTCCTATTTTCTTCTAGAAACCTTTCAGTTCTGTGATTCTTTTATTATAGTGCCTCTTTAGGTTTTTTTAATTTCTCTGCCCGCTGCTTTCAGCTGTGGAAGTGCTGTAGGTAAGGGAGAGCTTGGAAGCTCACTGCAGGCAGCAGTCCTCTCAGAGTGGCTCTGTCAGATGCCTGCCTTTCCACACTTAGCTCCAGTCACAGAGAGAGGCAAGTCAGGAGCTGTACCCTGTGCTGACCAGGCCTTGTGGTGTGGCGGGCAGCCTGCCCCAGAGGGTGACCAGCTTTGTAAAGCTAAGGAAGAACTGGCCAGACCTGCTACCTCTTTCCATCTGTCTGCCTTTCTGACATTCAGAAGGGCAAGAAGGTCTAACCTTTTGTGACTAAGATGACATCTGGTTTTGGGTGAACTTGTTGATTTACCCACTTTTTTCATCTGGGCCAAAAAACCCCCAAAAACCAAACCATGCTCTGGCCAGCTTAGAGCCGTAGCTTCCCTCCCTATTCCTGTGCTACTGCTGTGATGACAAAACATAGTAGGAGCACCCTGCTGTATGAGTCTGTGGTGGCATGTACACCCACATCACCTCATAAAAAGAACTGGTCAAGCATGCCTTCAATGTCAGAAGTACCACTATGAAGGTTTGTGTGGTACCTTAGCTTCAGGATATTCTTGACTCTTTCTGCTGTGTCTTTAAGGTTTAGAAATCTAACCCAGATGGTGTGGAAAGCATGGCTACGCGTGCAGCTCCTGACACAGCTCCTGATGTCAGTTAGAGCAGGGTGCTGCAACAGATCCAGTACTCAAAAGACACCAATGAGAAGGAAGAAGAAAACCATTTCAGCCAGAAATAGACCATTTCAGCCAGAAGTAGAGCTGGTTTAGTAGCAGAACAAATTATTTCCAAATACTTTTATAAACATTTAGTCTAGATATTTTTTTTCCATGGGAGAGGGTATGAGAAGAAGAGGTAGAAAGAAATTTGAAATTTAGAGCAATAGCTGAATTAAAAACATTATTATAGAGAGCTAAGATTTTTTCCTTTTTTTTCCTGATGAAAATAATGCTTTTCAGTTTTGTGTATTTCCCACAGTGCTAACTATGGTTGGTGTTTCCACTTAGCTCTCATTAGCTTGGATTTATCTGTCAGGTGGGCAGGACCTAAGAGAACAGGGACACCAATTAAAAGAATAAATGGCCATGCAGAAGCTTTCAGTTAAGAACTTTACGTTGTATTGTACTGGAACAAGTCCTGCCATAGCCATACATTCTCAATTTTCATTGATAAAGTCAGCTAATTACAATATCAATGCACTGTAGAAGGGATGCTGTCTTTTTAGACAAGGTACTTAAAAAGTATTTTTTTATTATTGTTACTAAAAAGCCTCCCCCATGCTTCTTTCTTAAATGTTTCTTTTCTGGGAAAGGCCTGAAGTGTGATTATTTGCTTGTCTTCATGAGCACCAAGGAAAAAATCCCTCTTTCCAATAAATACACCTTTTTTTTCTCCTTAGGGAAAAAAAAATTACTGAAAAGAGCATTGCAGTATTTTTTGGGACAGTTTGTGTCCTGCCCTACAGTAGTGTCCATGGACTCTGGCTATGGGGTATTTTTTTGGATGGTTTTAATACGAATAGCACCTGCTGATGCCCTTTGTTTATAAAGGTTTAAAAACATAAAGGAGTCTTTATTGTTTAAAGCTTCAATACTACTGGTTTGAATTGCTTCATTGTAAAGACTTCTGTGTTTTTGAGAAGGCAAATGGTCAAAGTCCTTTGATTGAACAGGAGGAGGAGGAGGTATGGATATCTAGGTGGCCTGGGAAGACTTTCTGCAACCGGCCACCTATGGCTTGGATAGCTATTAGGAGACAGACACAGGGCAGTCGGAGGCTAAGTTGCTGGTTTCAGTATGGGTATCCATGGTGGTAACTTCCGTGGTGACGGTAGTCGTCCTGGTAACCTTCCTGGTATCCCTGGTGATAGCTATGGTAACCATACCCACCATACTCGTCATCGGGGCACTGCATGCCAAGCGACTGCTGGATCGTCATCTCCTGTCTCCGAAGCTGCATGGAATCAATCAGATCATACACGATCGCCATAGACCACATGGGAGAAGGATACCAGGATTTGACATTCCCATCTTTTCCAACCAGAAGCATGGAGAAATATTCTGGGCTAATTTGGAAGTAATTGCGAATGTCTTTCACCAGATTAGCTGGGATATCTTCTCGGTCTACAGTAGAGCTTCCTAGAAAATGATCACATAAAAACAGCATGGATATTTTGGTTAGGTGACAATGATGGTTTGTAGGTGAGTGAGTTAGCAACATGAGATAGGATACAGTCTAATAGTTGGCAATGTAATATTCTTGCCATTTACCAAGCTTAGGATTTCCTGATTCTGAAATGGAAGTAGTCCACTGTGAACAAAAGACGTAGTTTTAATAGTTTTGTTAGGTTGAGTAAACTTGTCTTTAGGCTGAAGGCTGGCACACCCTTCTTGTCACCCAACACATATGCACATCTGTGGCTTCTAGGCAGCTGGGTCACTGGTTCACATAATGCACATGTGAAAACCAGTCACAGTGAAAGAAATCACTGGAATTGAAGTGGGATAGCATGAAGAATTGCAGGATGAATTTGCTGGATTGCTAATCACAAGTATAGAGCCTCACTCTTGAACTGTTGTGATATGTGAGAGACAGGACGTGGTAGGTGTCATAACCACTTTAAAATATATGCTCTAGCGAAATCTGGAGAAGTTCAGGCTTACATAAAATCTGTGCTGGGTAAATGAGTAGAAAGTGGAAGACAGCTAGGATCAGTGGATGGGCACACACAGTTAGCTTGGCAACAGGACTCCTACAAAGTGGCATCCTGCCTTACAAACTTGCTGAGGTTTTCTGTAGGAGGTCAGCAAGCAGATATCTGAGGGCGGTGTGGCTAACACAGTCTATGTGGATTTCCAGAAGGAATTTTGATAGCTTGTTTGAAAGGCAGAAACAAGGCAGGAGTGAATGATCAGTTCTTAGAATGGAAGGAGGTCGGCAGTGAAATTCAGTTGTTTGTGCTGTTCAGCATATTTGTAAATGACACACACAAGGCATGAGAACAGAGGTGAAGAAGTGTACTGGAAATGTGGAGATGCTCAGAGTAGTAAGGGCAGGGGATGGTTGCAGATCACCCTTGTAAGGCTGTGTGACTGGTTAATAAAATGATGGAAGAAATTCTGTTCAGATGTAAGTAAAATGATGCGTGTGGTGAACATTTTGCTAACTCAGCATAAATGCTGAAGTCTGACCATTACCAATTGGCAACGAGATCTTAGGGTGATGAAAGGGGGGTTCGTGAACAGCTAGTTCAATGCTCACTAATGGTCAAAAGCTATAAACCACAAGGAAAACAATAAAAACCAAAATAGAGTATTTTTATCCCACTATGGAAACCTATTGTTTGTGTGCATCTTGAACACTGCGTGGAATTCTGGTTCTCTCACCTCAAAAATTATGGTAGAACTGGGGAAGAGAGTCAGAAAGGCAACAAGGTTGCCTCTGATGACAGAGATTGGGAGTAAACCGTATGAGAAATGACCAAGTAAAGAGTGCAGTGTGTAAAATAAATGGGTTGGGGGAGGTCTATGGGATTGTGAATGTCACTGCAGGGTGGATAGGGATTAAACCTTTACCTTTTTCCTCCACAGAAGAGATAAGTGGTATCAAACAAAGCTATAGGGGCCATGTTCAGGTAAATAAAAGGTATCTTGCAAATCTGTAGAGATTCTTACAGGAGGACGTGCTATACGTTAATGTGAGTTCAAAGGGAGATTTGACAAGTAAATTGAAAAGAGACCTGTTGATCTTAAAAAATAGGAAGCATAAACAAGGTCATGAAGGCCTTTGATGAAAAGTAAGTGGAGGCTGCAAGAGTGTAGATGGAAGAAGTATGACATCTGCTTCCTCTGCTCATGTTTTCTTTTTCTTATGGTCGGGGAGTGGAACTAAATAGTCTTTAAAGTCCCTTCCAACCCAAACCATTCTATGAAAATGCATGACACACCCATATAAAAGAAGCTTCTGGGTCTATATTTTATTAGCTCCTCAAACTCTTGAGTGTGTAAAAGGCACAGACATCTCTTTGACAGCAAGGCAGGTAGAGGAGTGTACTTGGGGCTGTATGTTTAGGTGGGAGATAAAGATATGAGATGACTTCCAGATGTTTAGGTTTTTCTGTCCTGAAGAAGCATGTTTAGCACAAGAACAAAAAGAAAACTGACAGTTCAGTTTTGTGTCTCCTTATTTCTTAAAAAAACCCTATCCCTCTATAGAAATTACTGCAAAGAAACACTCAGCACTAGGTAATGCTCTTCATGGGTTGTACTGAGACAATCACTTACCGTTAATTGGATACAACTCTAAGACACCACCAATATCTTCTCCCAGTCCAAGCAATTTGAGGATAGTTATATGGCGCAGACCTGTGGAGGAAATAAGCAGATTTTGAGTCAGACCAGTCCTTTTGGTTAATTCTCAGACAAATTGGAATTTAATCAGCCCAGGCTTCATAATGGAAAGACAGGAGAGCGTTTCTGGGTCTTGCTCCTAATTGCCTCCTGGAGGAGCCTGTCTCTCTCCATTGACTGTGTGGTTGGATCTTAAGTACCTAGTTAAGGAGCTGGGAGGGTTCTTACTGGATCAAAGTGGCTTTCATGAAGAGTTTTACAGGTTTTGACAGGGAAGAAGGAAGGAAAAAGCCTGATGTCCATGCATCTCCCTGATACCTGATCTGGGTATAAGAGGATCTCCCCTTCCCAAAGCATTGTACTTATGCCATTAATTTGTCCAGTAAGAAAATATGGATCTCCTGAGGTACAAGGCCAAAGAGAAGTTTCAGAGCTCTGACCTTTTCTGCCTCACACAAATGATTCCAGGGAATGCTTTGTTTAGCTGTCTTAGCTGTCATGGTGTGCTCTACTACCTGCTTAGCACGGTATTTTCCATTTGTATTTGGAGTAGCTACAGCAAACTTTTCAGTTGTCAGATTCCTCAGGCTGCCTAGGTTCAGACTTGAGCAAAGGATTCCATCACATCACCAGGAAGGATGTGGTTTTGGGGAGCAAGAATATTTGACTCACCAAAATTGCAGGCTTGTCCACTAAGAGCAGCAAGCTGCTGGGAATAAGCCCAGTCCTCATCACTGGGAGCAGAGATCACCACCAGCCTCCTTCTCCATCGGAACCTGGGAAGAGAAGACGGGGCATGAGACGTGACTTGAGTCCTCTCAGCATTTTTGTCTTCCATAGACTGAGATAGGTCATACCTCTGACAGCTTCTAAGTCACAGCTGGATGGGAGATCTTCCCAGTTCATCACTGGGAGAGGATAAAGCTCTATGCTCTCAAAGAAACCTCTGCAGTTTTGCTGCTTTGCCAAGCAAACACTGCATAGCTTTGCAGCCTTTGCTTCAAGCCCCCTCCAGTAGTTGTAACAATGCTGAGAAGTGTATGCTCAAGGGAAAGAGAGATTTGTGTAGAATTCCTCACTAGAGGTTTAGCTTTTACGTCATTCACCACTGCTGGAACTGCACAGTTATTTTGCAGTCCAAAAGCTGTCTGAGAATTAGGGTGTATCTTCATTTCAGACATAACTCATACTTCTGTGTAAATATTCACTGGCCTTTTTTTCCTTCTCTACCACTCTCACTCAAAATAACTTCTAACAGGGCTTAAATCTGAGCTTGTTTGTATGTGTGTGGCTGTGGGAGCCTGTGTCTGTGTAAGGCATTCATGGGGCAGTAAGAGAAATCTTTGCTTTTTCCTCAATATGGGATGCACCATCTAGCCAGCTTTTGTACAAGGAGCACCTTCCCTTGCTGTCTCAAAAAAGGCAATGCTATAAAGACACTTGAAACCTTAAAAATTCTAACTGTGGGGTTTTTAATACCCTCCAAACCACCCCTTTTTTGGATCAAGGTACTTCTCTATCAAACCTAAATAAATCAGGTTTAAAGGAATTTGCAAAGCTGAGGGGATATTTTTATAGCAGGAAATGATCTTTTAAATGGATGCAGATGCTACTCTGTTACAAGAATAGCCTGCCTTTCTGCAGCACCAGGGGAAGATCCCAAGTAAAAGGCTAGTGTAACAGGTCAATTCTGTTCCATTTGAGAGAAGCAGAAAGTATGGTGGGACTTGCCCGAAGTCACAGAAGTAGTTGCTGAAAGAACAGGGGATGATGATATCTTTGTCTTGTTGACCAACTGATACTGCATGTATTCTTAGAATTAAAAAAGGGAATACATGGAAAGCAAAGCTCCACATTTTTACTCTTTCAGAGGAGGACCAGCAGAGAGATGTGGGTGTGTATATACAAGGATGTGAATAGGAGTGAGAATCATTAAGAATCCCATACATGATGCAAAGGAAAGGGGGAAACTTTGTGTTATTCTGCAAATGGGAAAAAATAACCTTGTGATATTTTGTGTGGCAGAAACACCTACCTACCTATAAACAGTGACTGAGAATATAAACATTGGATCATATTTTGTCTACAGTGTAAATCAGGATGGAATCTTATCTGCGTTCTGCTTTAAGATAATTAATTTCTGGGGGTTTTGAGTGTCTCCTTTGGAGATGGACAGAGCTAAAAAGGGCTGAAAGCCACTCAAGCTGTTTAGCACCCTGCCTCAGGCAATTCCCATACTTGGTGTAATTTTCTTGGACTACTTTTTACTGAGAATTTAATTCACAGAATCACAGTTGGTCCTTCACAGCTGTTAGTTCCCTATCAAACAGGTACAGATTTATGCCCAATTTCTGACATTGGTAGCCACAGCTTCATACTCCAGTCATGCCAAATTTGCCAGACCCTTCCCTGTGTATATCCTTTCCTCCTCTTATACATATTTTGCATCCCATTCTTGTTTGTGAGCCCAGAGAACAGCACAGATGGTTTATTGGTGTTACAGGAGGGCTCCTCACCCCAAACTCAAGGATCTCCTGATACATGTGGCTTTTAAGCATTACACAAGCCAGCTCTGGCTCTCGTAATCTCCTTTCACACCAGCCAGGCTTGTTGAGAACAATATTTGCATTATTACAACTGACCTCCCCAGTGAGCAACTACAGGGAGATGATGCCAGGACTCTTGTTTAGCTGGGAAGATAATCTTGGATAAAGCTGGAATGAATCTTGCTGGGACTCTGACCAGTTAGCATGTCTAGTAAAGTCCACACGATATTGAAAGCCTGATGCTTGTTTCACAGACAACAGATGCATTCTGTGCAGCAGCAGTTCTGTTTATAGATGCAACATTCTGCATTTTCCCTGCCTGTTTTTCTAATGTGTGTTTATTACAAGGGCTGTTTGCAAGCAAAGAAGGATTTGATGCCTGTCACCTTCCAGCATACAAACTCTTTCTTGTATTGGTCAGCTGTTTCCAAACTGTGGTTCTTCTTGGTGGTCTTGAGGATGAATCACTGAGTCCTCAACAGGAGGTGGTGAGTTGGGTGGGGAGGATCTTGTTAAAGGTTCTCTTTCTGTTGAGGTAGCCATTGAATTTTAAAATATTTATGAACCAACAACCTACTCATTTACCTGTTGCTCCTTTCCCCCCTCAAGTCATAATCCATCACACCACCTCAGTTATTTTTATAGCCATCAGGCATTTGCAGTGTATTGGCATGGATTCTGATAGTAAGGAAGGAGGATGTAGAAGTAACATGTAAAGCCCAGAGTGATGGGGTACCCCTACTTTCATGTAAATTATCCTGAGAGGGCTATAGCTGCAGAGTTCTGTGAATCTGAATTCTCACAGTCCAGACTTGTTTATTGCCTGGAATTTAGGTCTTGCAGGTAGAGCATAAATAAAACTCTTTTTCTGCAGAAGGTCTCTCAGACATTTTGCAAGAGACATCTGCAAGACCATTAATAATATGCATGACTAATACTGGCAAAGACCAACTGTCATGGAAGGGATTAGAATGGGATTAATGAGACTGTGATGGTTGATGATTGAAAAACATAAACACTCTGCTTGATACATCCAAAACACTGAGCTAACATCTGTGAATTAATCCTCATTTGCTCTTCTAATGCCAATCAGTGTTGTTATCTCCCTGTCACGATGGGGTAACTGAGGCACGAGAAGTTACTGCCCGAAGAATGTGCAGTCAGTCAGGAAACACAACACACACCCTGACTGCCAGTGCTCTGTACAAGACTGGGTACAGCTATGGCAACATCTCTGTATTTGCTCTACTGTAAACTCTGAGATCTCTATTTAAAAACTCACAGAAATAGCTGGAGGGGTATTTTTCCAGTTAGACAGTAATTATTAGAGCTAGCTGTAGATAACAACAGAAGGTAATACCTGGATAAGAAGCTCTCAAGGGATTGCTTCTTATCTTCTTTGCAGACAATGCCCTCTTTTTTCTGTCTTTCCATGTCTTTAATTCGTGACTGGAAGGTGTCGATCAAATCAAACACAGACTTCATTGCTATGGGTACTTCATAGTATTGCTGTTAAGAAAAGCAAGAGATGGGTAAAAGGATGCACATATTAGGAGTCACTGTGCTACATCCTACAGTGCTGAGCATGTATCTCAGCACTGTAGGATATAAAGGAATTCTAGTATTTCTGTTTACACATGGGTAAACAGGCCTAAAATAGCTTAGAAACCATGGAAAATATTACTGGGTTTGTAGTCAAACTGCTCTTTGGGAGCAGCTTATTTTCAGTATTTGCCCAATGTGATAAGGCCAGGCAATTGCAAGCCACAAATTTTCATTGTATTCTTTTGTAAGGCCATGCAACTAGAGCGTCATCCATATGCAGCGTGCTGTCATGGCACTGAGCAGCCAGACTGTGGTTTTGAATGCCAGGTACTACATTAAAACCCTGCCAGTTAAGTGTCCTGTTCCTATGGTGTCAGCTCTCCATCCCATCCATCTCCATCTCCATTGTGTTTTGGGAAACACGCAATTCCCCAAATCCTTTAACTGCAGAAAATGAAGATACCTAATTCCTGAAAGTTCCTCTTAATGTCATACAGCAATGACCAAGTCTTGCATCAGTCTCTTATGTGCCTCACATGCAAGCCTGTAGTGTAATTTCCTAAACTTTTTCAATTTTTTTCCTATTTTTCCAATGCCTTTCCTTTCACAAGAGTCAAAGTCCTCACCTTGACCTTCATGTCAGTGTCTGTCAGCACCATGAAGAAGTCATTGTAGGTCATCCCATACTCTTTCCTCAACTCATTGATGAGCTGCTGGTCCACAAGATCTTCATCTTCTATCACTTTCATGGGCTTTTCATTGTCTTAAGGTGAGACAAAGGAGAAATAAAAATAGTCATGGAATCACATAGCACTCTGCCTTTAATTCCACCTTGAAAGAAAGGGGGAAACGCACTTCCCAGGAGCCTTCTTCCTGCTCTGTAGCCAAGATACTAAAAACCATCAGTATGTCACTATGTCTTTTAACCTGTCCAGTTTTCAATCCCAGCATATTGTTAAATTAGCCTATCCTAGGGAACATGCAGTTCAGTATTCAGCATTTCTACTTGATTATGAACAATCTTGGTCGCCTGCTCTTTCCTGGAAAGATCTTTTAGATTTTTTCAATACATGTATATGCCTGTGCTAATCATTTCACCAGCTCCTGAAATCCAGCTGCTTCTGGAATAGAAAGTAGAAATTGTTTGACAATTTAGAAGCAGGAGCTGGAAAGCAGCATGTCCAAATGAAAAAGCATAGAGAATGTGGGTCAGTAAAACATAGCTAGAACAGCTTGAAGTTGGCCAGGACAGTAGAGTTAACCTTTCCAGTCTTAAAAAATTACATGAGAGGTTTAGTGACTACAGGAAACCAGAAATGTTTAATGTGTCTTGAATGCTGCAGTCCTAGCTCTTCAGCTGTCTCTGTTACAACCTGCTGTGGCACTCCTCCATCTGCTTGCTGATGTTCATTTCCCATTCTAGTACCCTGACAGGAGAAAAGAACCCTCATTTTGAGAATGATTTGTACCTACTCACTGCTCTACCCTAAGAAAACGTTCAAAAATGCTTGAGGAGAAGAAGACCTCTGAAGACAGAGATTTGAAGCATGTACAAAACAAGCCTGTGGAGGTCCTGAGGCTCCTTCCTTTCCCTGGAACCAGGGTGTGTTAGGACCAAGCCACGGAAGCCTCCATGTCATCAGCTCAGCCATAGCATCTGGCACAGTGTGCTACAGCTGTGACAATGCTGCAGCAGGCCTCTGTACGCAGCTCTGGGGCTAGAAGGCTAAAGAAAGGCTAATTCACTCACAAAAATAAATGTCACCTGAGCACCAACAAGCTCTCTGCAAACATTAATTGCTTATACCCTATGAGGCCACTACAAATATAAGTACTCGTATTCTCACTTAGAAATCCCAGCTGTGGTTTACATGACTTGCCTGAAGTCAAAGAGAAGTGACAGCTGATCAAGAGCTATAAATCTGGAGGGTACAACTGTTCAGTCCCCTGCTCTACAGGGGAAGCAGAGCATACAGCAACAGAAAAGATTTGATTCATTATACAATAAGGTGTTTTAAATAATTTCCTAAATGTCCATAGCCTTTAAGGTGCATACTCATGTGATTCAAATGTTGCAGTAGGTCCAATCTGTGCGACTGATTGAACAAAACTTCTGGATCAAAACTTTGGGAAAGTGTCTGAATCAGAACCTGATCTTTAAGTTTCACACCTTGGACCCATTTCTTACAGAAAAAAAACCCAACAAAAACAAACCAGTAAATACCCATCAAACTACAGACATACTACATGGTTATGTGCTCCTCATTTAAAAGTTTAGTAAAGAATTGTAGGCAATGCTAAAATTCCTCATTGGATGGGTTGCTGGATGTGCTAATTGGTTACTTACTTTGTAAAATATATGTAAATCATGCTTCATCGCTTTGTGAGATTGACATGTTACTAATGACAAGCATGACCATTAAAACATAGGCCAAAAATTCCTACTTACACCTGCAAACAATTCCCTTCAGCAGCAAAGGCCCATCAGTCTATACAGAGAAAGAATAATGCAAAAGATGCTAGTGTGAAACAGGATGGCAAATGACTGTATGGTGCAGTACCTTAGACCAGCTGAGCCATGGCCCTCTTCTGCTTTAAGGACTGTAGGTGCCAACATGAATACAGCACCTTAGAGCTTTGTTGTTGGGAAATTTTCTTTCAATGCTTACAGTGTAATAAAGAAAATTAAATTTTAAGAGAGATAAAAATGTTTCAGGGAGAAAAAAATAATGCCACAAAAGCTGTCCTGCCTTTCAAACTTGGAAGTGATTTCTAGGGATCAAAAAAAGACATCTAATTGCTTCTTTCCAATTCACTGCTTGTCCCTGACCTCCACCTCCTACAGTGGACTACACTACAAGTGGACCTCATGGTTCTGGCTATGAAGGCTTCTCACTGTTAACAAAATGTTTCTTAGAAGGTTTTGCTGCCTCTTGTACAGAGTGAGCCATGGAGAGGTCATGCAAGCAGGAAGGATAGAGGAGAAGGGGAGGTAGGATAGAAAGAGGTTTGTATTATTTAAACTTTTTTAAAAGCTCAGGAGTTGGTGTTGTGGGCAAAAATGTGGGGTGAACTTTGTTTAAGGTTTAACTTACACCCTCCTAGGTCTCCTGCTTTTCTTCAACAAGTTAATTCCTCCTGTGAGAATTCAGCTGTTACATACACTTGTGTGGTTTGGGGAAAGTTTGGGTGTAGGTTAAGTTTGGAACAGGCTGAAAGAGCATGGTCTGTGTCAGAGTGAATGTCTGTTTATTAGCCAGACTGGAGCTAAATATAATCCTAAACAGTCCTCTGACAGGCAGATGGGTGTAGGTACACAAAAAGTGGCCTTGAGTAACCTTGGCCTGATGCAGAAAGTCCTCCACTGCTCCAGATTTGCCAAGGAGGTGCACAAATGGACAGTCTGGCAGGATTTGTGATTTTCTGTCATTCAGGGACACAGGGCTCCTGATCCCCTGCTATGTCCTCTCTGAGAGTAATAAAGGCACAGCTGGAAACCAGGCATGAATCTGTGGTCTTCTGGCCTGTTTTATGCCAGACTCAAAATACCCTGGAGCTGGTATGGCCCTGAGTTTTCTGTTCCATCACACACCTCTTTCCAAGGTCTGGTGAAAGCAGATGAGCATCCAGAGGAAAGATACAGAGGACTTTATAAGAATAACTAGCAGCTTTTATGATTTTAATCCTAAATCCCAAACACAGCACCACACCAGCCACTAGAAAGAAAATCAGGACATAGATGCAGACAGCTACAAGATTGTTTATATGATTCAAGAGACACCTAAGCCTAAGTGCTTTTCTGGACTGGGACCTGAAGTCTTTGTCCAAATCCTACTGTTTAGAAAGGAAAGATTCTCACTGGCTTTGGTGGGTGCTTCCCACAGGACCTGAGCACTGACACCAATTGTTTCAAAGCTGCCTAAGAAAGACCGATGCCCAGTGTCACATGTCTATATGGGAACTCTATATAAAGAAGGTGGGACTAAATATGGCTGAATGAGCTACTTTTTGAGTCCCTCTTAGTCTGGTTTATAGTGCCTCCAAAACCTCTGGCTTCAGTGAGATAAACCTCTTTACAATAGCCAGCAATAAGCACTCACACTAATGTCTATCTTTCTTGCTTTAGGGGTGACAGGGCTTCAAATGGTGAACCTTTTTAGTATCAGGTATGCTGGTGCAAGTTTGTAAGGCTGCCCATGCCTAGAAGCTGTGGTTGAAATCAATTAGTATCTGCCTACCAGTAGGGAGGGGGAAATGTGCCTGGACCTCCCCTTACTCTGGAGGAAAATACTTTGTGAACATAGGAAAATCAGCTCTTAGGCCTCGGAAAGCTGATCTTGGGAAGGAAGGGAACTTGCAGCAAGGGGTCTAGCTAGCATGTTTCTCTCTGTCCTGGGTTTAGCCAGTGTGTGCCCCTGAAGAATGAAGCTTTTTCCATGACCGTGTGAGGAGTGCAAAGGCATGAGGAAATGCTGTATAGCACAGTGGGAAGATCATGATGTTGCGCTTCAAAATAGGTTTAACTCAAGCCAAGTTTTGAACATAATCTCAAATAGTACCCTTCAGCATTTCCTGCCCCCAGTCTCCTCTCCTTCATGACAACAGCCATGTTGAACTTTCTTTAAGCAGTGTTTAAATCACGCTAGCCAATATCTAACCAACCATGGCTCATCACAGAATCACAGAATCTTAGGGGTTGGAAGTGACCTCAAGAGATCATGGGGTCCAACCCCCCTGCCAAAGCAGTTCCCTAGCTCATACTGCACAGACAGGCGTCCAGACGAGACTTGAATATCTCCAGAGAAGGAAACTCCACCACCTCCCTGGGCAGCCTGTCCCAGGGCTCTGTCACCCTCACTGGGAAAAAGTTCCTCCGCATGTTGGTGCGGAACTTCCTGTGCTCCAACTTACAGCCATTGCCCCTTGTCCTGTCCCCACAGACCACTGAAAAGGGGCTGGCCAATTCCTCCAGCAACCCATGCCTAAGATATTTATAAACACTAATTAGGTCCCCCCTCAGTCTTCTTTTCTCCAGGCTGAACAGACCCAGCTCACTCAGCCTTTCCTCATAGGGGAGATGTTCCAGACCCCTAATCATCTTTGTCGCCCTTCTCTGGACTCTCTCCAGGAGATCCCTGTCTTTTTTATACCAGGGAGCCCAGAACTGGACACAGTACTCCAGGTGGGGCCTGACCAGGGCAGAGTAGAGTGGGAGAATCACCTCCCTTGACCTGCTGGACACACTCTTCCTGATACATCCCAGGATCCCATTGGCTCTCTTGGCCACCAGAGCACACTGCTGGCTCATAGCCAGCCTGTCATCAACCAGGACCCCCAGGTCCTTCTCCACAGAGCTCTTTTCCAACAGGTCATCCCCCAGCCTGTACTGATACAGTTGGTTATTCCTCCCCAGGTGCAAGACTTTACACTTGCACTTGTTGAATTTCATCTGGTTTCTCCCTGCCCAGCTCTCCAGCCTGTCCAGGTCTCGCTGGATGGTCCCGCAAAACCCAGAGTCACAGGGACATTGTAGTAGGGCAGCCATTCGGTTAGACAGTGAGGTTGGTATTCAAGGTATTGGTAGAGCTGAGCCTGATTTCTTCTTTCTGTCCCATACCATCATCCCATTTTTCTGCCTTTCACTGTTTCACTGGTTTTAAGAATTCCCACAAAGAAAGCTGAAGGTACTGAAGTTACAGCACTGGAAGCCTAAACATGGAAAATACCAGAGAAATTTACATAAATAAAAAAGGGTGTAGTTGGCATGGAGGGAGGAGGAATAAGTTTAAATGTGCAACTGGACCACAACAGATGACCTTCCTTAGATCTTGACCCAGTCTGGGGAAATTTCTCCCTTTCCTGTTCGTATTGAGCCCACAAGATGGAAAGAAATTATTAAGAAAAAAGAACCTAGCTGGAAGTGGTCAATTTTCATGCTGCTGTTGTTCATGGTGCCAAAAATTGTAATGACAGAGATCTTCCTCGTTGCCATCTTGCAGAAGCTTTCCAGATACTCGTCTCGCTGCTGTACATACATGGTGTTGTCCGCCTTGGGGGTCGTGATGAGCTGGTTGGTGGCAGAGACAAAAGAGCATGTTTAGTACAAGGAATGAAGCAGAGGAGTATTTTACTGCAGAACTACACACTGTCTGCAAACTGGGCTTTCTTTTTCCATGCAACTGTTGACAGCTCTGTAGCCTTATTTTATGGATTTGTGGCTGGAGTGTACATTTAGGCCCAGGCCTGACCCAAAGGTGTTCAGCCAGCCACCATAAAACCTTAGGAAGCACCATGAACTGGTGACATCAGCTCACCCACTGCCTCTCTGCAGTGTTGACAGCAGAAATAGCACTGGATTTTACAAAAAAAATGTACTCTCCTATTATCCCTTGTCCTGACAGGTCTCCCTCACAGCCTTCCATGGTGCCATGAATCTAGGATCCCTCTACCCTCTCACAGTGGGAGCAGTGGGAACAGGGCAGCTGCTTTGGCCTCATCCCAAGGGCAAGGGCTCCTGGTGGCTGTTTTGACTGTCAAGGTTTGAGTACATGAATGTTTATGTAATTAATGACCTATAAGAGCTTGAAGACTTGCTAAGGCCATCATGAAGTCATCTGAAAATTGCTGATTTAGCTTTTATTCTAAGCTCATTTGATATCTTATGGGCCTTGCTGAGAAGGCATGGATATGGGGAAAGAGCAGGAGAAGGGGCAATTACAACAACAAAAGTATAAAACTCTACAGTACTTGTTTCAAAGCCTCCTAAAAATAGCAAATATTTAACTTTAAAAAATGTTGAAGCACATAGCCTAGATCCTTCACCAATAATTGAGATGTGGATATTCCAGGCAAGGATTGTGTTTAACAACCTGCAGTAGTACTGTGCCCCAGTTTCCAGCAGAAGGTGGAGAGGAATGCTGCAGCTTTAGCAATGTAATCATTCTAACAGCAGCAGTGAACTGCACCTGCCACTGATCCCTTGAACACTAAGAGAGTTGGGAGTCTGGATCCAAATTTTATGGTTTAAGGTCATAAATAGCCACCAGAATCCTTCAGTTGCAAACTTCTGCTTTAGTCTGTTACAGATGCAATCATCTTCAACCTACCTTCTAAAGTTTGTAGAGCCTGAAGGCTGATTTTTATGATATGCTCCTTATAAATCCCATTCATCAATGTACTGAAATGTAAGTGGCATTTCTTGGCTTATAAGATCTGACTCTGATTTATGCAAAGGCCCCCAGCATGACTACAGCACCGGGACGTGAAGGTGAATGAGAATCAGCCACAAAGAGGCTTTGATTTCTGGGGCATAACATGTAACATGCTTTTAAATTGCATAGGAATACCTCAAGTGACCAAAAACGATCGTGAAAAGGATTTGAGGACTGAGATCAAACCCAGACCATTGGTTTGCATTGTCCTAGTTTCAGGGGCCATAAGCAGGAACATGAGTCAAGTCCAAGTTTGATATAATTCATCATATCTCGTAGAACAAAGCAGGGTACATTTAAGAGGCAAAGCAAACTTCAAATCAAAGCTTTGTGCTAATACTGTTTTATCCCAGGCAGTATATACACCGTGTCTGTCTATCCACATTTGCATGCACGTGTGTGTATGTGCATTTGCATATATGTGCATGTGGATGTAAATGGAGTTTTATATATAAACCATTGATCTGCATTTCATCACCACAGAGAGATTAAAAAAACCCAAACAAACTCACCAAGACAAGACTTCTCAACGTTAGTGAGACTGCAATAAAAGCCCCACGATAGCAAGGTGGGGCTGCAGGACTCAAAACCCATATTTTTTTTTTTCAATTTCTGCAGTTGGATGCTGTATTTGTCATTAATTGAACTTAACCCAGAATACCATTCACAACTCTGGATGTTTCAAATTCATGCCTAGATCTGCAATCTCAAGTCCTTAATGGAAAAAAAAAAACAAACCCCACCAAATAAATGCCCCAAAAGCCAAAAAAAACCCCCCATGTCTCTCTCAGAATACTTTTGGGAGTATACTATTGGGATCAAAATTATGCCTTTGGGAGCCACTCTATAAAAGCAGCTGAAAGATAAAAGTATATCAAAGCAATGGGGAATAACTCAGGTAGAACCACTTCTGCAGCAGTGTGAGCAAATTCTCTGGAGAGTGAGTTTGAAGACTCAGGAATGGCAGAGTTTTAGTTCATCTAGCTGGAAGGACTGACCCTAAGGGAACTGCAGAGTTTGATAGAAAGGGATGCAAATAGGCATGTGTGTGGATTCAAAGAAGCTTGAGAAGTTCTTAGTTTTTCATGTATGCCATGCATGGCAAAGAGACAGTAGAGTTCAGCCACTGCTTTTACTAAGGATCAAATCAAACCTATTCTCTAAGAAACTTCCAAGCAGGCAGGCTGAGGATGATACTAGATGCTGGAAAAGCGAAATGCAGCGTGGCATAATCATTTGTCTTCAGCGAGTTTTGGCCTGAAAACCTGAGATTGTGCAATTTTTTTCTTGGAGATCCAGCTGTGAGGTGGCTTAGTATCACAAGGTTCAAATTTCAGACCAGCCTTGAAGTTGCCAGGACTGTGCTGGTGTAATGAATTAGCAGCCTGACATCTGTGAGCTCTGCTTTTGGCTGTTCTTCAGATTTGTTTTTATTTATCCTGGTGCTGCATGCATTTTGGAAGCAACAGCATTGAAATACATGACCAAGATTCAAAGATCCCAAACTTCTCTCCCTGAGCTTATGGTTTGGTTAACTATGAGTTAACAACTAATAGGCATTCTTTGCAAAATTCAATCAAGTCCAAACCTTTCAACTATATGGCTCCTCTCCATTTCCATCATGTTGGGGAATGCAAGTCTGCTAGCTCTGCATAGCCCCTACAGCTGGAAGAACAAGGAAGGTAGAAGAAAGTTGGCTTCGGCTCAGGTTTGTGAATCATCAGCAGAACGATTAATTAAATTCCAGTGGTTGAAATCTTAGTTTGGCATCTTAGCTATTTGTATTGGAATAAGGGGCATGAAAGTCAAAGCTACGCTTGTGACACTGCCTATTGTAGGGCAGTTTGCAGTGGAATAATTGCAAGAAACTGGCTCTCATAATAATATTTTTAAAGAAGTGTTTTTCAAAGTGTACCTTTCAGGTTATGTGCCATCTGCCAGAAAAAACATTTGTACTACAGCTAAAACTGTTTCCTGTCCCAGGTGAAGTGTTTTTTTAGATAAGTAGTTGGAAAAACATACAACACTATTAAACCCTGGGACAAGTAACTCCAGACCATGCTGAGTTTCTCAGACTTGAAAACTGACCATAGTGTTATAGTTTAATAAAAACAGCAGGGGAAAAAAACAAAACAAAATAAAGCTCTCACGGGATCTTCTTCTGAAGATGACAGGAGATATGACTGCCAAATTCCCATCAGAAACAGCAGCAAATGTAACAAGCCTACCTCAAGGAATCTGATCATACACCTTTGTGCATAACCCCAGTCAGACATGCACTAGTACTGCCAAGCCACTGGGCTTACTTCCAGTTTTAGGACACCAGCACCAACAAAAAACAGGTGTGCCAGCTGGCAGGACAGGCTGAGCATCAAAATGTGGTAACACTGGTGAGTACCTCAAAGCAATGAAGGGATGCAGTCTATGCTGGAACTTCATTTTAACAATCCTAACTATACAGATCCTGACACCTACATATCCATTGGAAACAAAATAATCTGGTGGCTACATGGTGGCTCATGGAATCACAGAACTGTAGGGGTTGGAAGGGACCTCCAGAGCTCATCGGGTCCAACCCCCCTGCCAAAGCAGGGTCCCGAGGACAGGTTGCACAGGTCGGTGTCCAGACAGGTCTTGAATATCTCAAGAGAAGGAGATTCCACAAGACCCTTGGGCAGCCTATTCCAGTGCAAAAGTGACTAGAAGCAACTGGGAAGAGGTTTTAGCCTAATTCCTGGCTGACTGATGTTCATACTGCATCTAAGATTCTAACACAAGGCTGCGAAACCTGCCCTGTTGGAAATGATCGTCTGGGTTTAAAAATTTTACCTCTTAAAGAAAAGCACCAAAAAAGAATAACACAAAATTACCATAAACTTTCTGCTCTACATATTCCTACTAGGAGGGAGATATGACTTCATTTATGTAATCAGATTCAGATTAATGAATTACTTACAATGAGCCGCCTTTTGCCTTCAAAATACTCCAGGAGGTCAGTCACCAGTTTCCTGGGAGGCTGTAGGAAAGGCTTCTTGTTGGGCTTGGGGAAATCCTCATTCTCAGTCCTGCTGCCTTTCTTGTTCTTCTTGCTTCGGTCTTTGTCCTGCTTGCTCTTTTTCTCAGCTTTGTCCTTCTTGGATTGCTTCTCACTCTTCTGCAGCTTGTCAGGTCTGTCCTTCTTCTTCTTCTTCTCAGGTTTATCCATTCGCTCATGCTTCTTTGATTCTTTTCCTTTCTTTGGAGGAATATTTCCTACTGCAATCTCTTCCTCTAAATGGGGACTAGCTGGCTTGCTTGGGTCATATTTATCTTCATATTCATTGCTCAGTATCTTTTCTTGGGATTTCTTTTTAGGTGGTTTAGTCTTAGTTGGTTTGTGTTGCCCGGGTGTGACATTCAGGTCCCTATGGCTGTAGTCCTTCCTGTCCGTTCGATTATCTTTAAATCGGCCCACGTTTGCCTTTGTATAGTGCACTGAGGGGGCCGTTGGGCCCTCTGTGGAAATGTCATAGCGGGCAGCCTTGCTTGGCTTCCGTGTGGCTGCCGAGTGTTTCTCCGGGTGGCCGCGCTGCCGGTCCCTGCGGTTCCCCTTCCACGCAGGAGAGTAGAAATCCTCAGAGGCTGTGACTCGTGGCGTGGTCGCATCGGGGGCTGCTGGTAGCCTATGGTACTCTGTGGTGGAATGCAACTTTGTGGTCCAGGTCCTCTGCGTGGTGGGGAGGGGTGTAGTTGTTATCACAGACCGGCTTGCTGTTGTCACTGCACGGGTGGTGGCGCGGGTACTTGTGGTGGTGGGAGGGAGGGTAGTGGTCCTTACTGTAGGCAGAGAAGTGGCCACCATGGTTGTCATTGGTTTCCTCACTGTTTTGGTCCTTGTTGGTTGATTATTGCTCCTCCTTGGTTCCTCCTTCCTTGCTGACACCTGGACATGGCCACCACCAGGCGTGGGCTGCGTGGTCCCCCCATTATTGGATTCCTCAACTACTTGGCCCTCCACCCCAGCTGCTTTGCAAGTCTGGATGAAGCCCTTCTGCCTCATCTTTTCAATTTTTCTGATGGGGCTCTGATCAATAACTTCATACATGGCCTCTAGCCTGACTGGATAAGGATACCTTTCTTCCACCTGCAGAGTTTTCTTCAACAGCACCATGCCAAATTTTCCTTTCTCCAGTTTCAGAAAGCTCATGAGCTTAGGTATAAGAGCAGGATCTAGGGGCTGCTCCAGGATCTTCCCTTCGTTGGTTATCCTTCTGACTTTTCCCCCTTCTTCCCCTTCATCATGGAACAACACAATCTGCTGGATGTGCCTCTCAGCCAGCTCGCAGTAAACATCATTTTTCAGCAGGCTCATCATGAGCCGGTAGTAGCCCTCTGAGGCGTGGGGGGCAGAAATGACCCACACCCGATTTTTCCCAGCAAAGCTGGCCAGGACATTGGGAGAACTTGACCCCGAAGGGAAACGTACCACTCTTGTCTGTGAGGCAGAGGATATCCCTTCATCCTTAATCATCTCGGACTTGGAGTATTTGGCTGCAGCTGTGAGTCTCTGTACCCGTCTCATCCTGGTCCCCATGCCCCTGGGCTGGGAACGTGCTTCCCCTTGCAGGAGATTGGCAGGTGCCTTTGGAGGTGCTGAAGAATCCCTCTTGGTGACGGGGTGTTGGGGACTCGGGCTCAAATTCCTCAGGGGTGCTCCAGACCTTCTCGGGAGGCTGCTTTGAGCCCTGTAAGCCAGGGGCACTTTCCTAACTCCCTGGCTCCCTCTCTCCGCTAGCCGAACAGTCTTCTCTGAGCCGCACACTAGCCATGCTGCCCACAGCAGGGCTAAGCTGAGAGCCGGCCTCCAGTTCATTGTGCAATCCGCTTGCGGGGAGGAGGAAAAAGGGGAGAAGTTAGATGTTAACAGTGCACGATGGTATCTTGCGCAAGTGATGAAGAAAAGCAGAGCACAGGCTGGCTAGTTTTTTTTGTGATTTAACAGTGCTGAGTACACCTCAGTCCTGCCCTGGTGGCTTCGTACAGTTCACAGTTATTTTTGGAAGAGTGCAAAATGGATCGTTTTTTATGCAAAAATGAGATCATCAGCCTGTAACATGACCCTGTCTATCTAAAAGGACGCGGTGATCTGCATCCTTCTCTCTCTGTCTCTCAGACTCTGTCACACACAGAGGCAAACACACACACACACACACACACACACACACACACAGGCAGAGAAAAGGTTTGGTGCATAGAGCAGAAAGGCAGGAATCTGATTTGAGACTTACACTCTCAGGGAAGTTTCCCTTCCAGCGACAACGTTTCACGTCTTTTTCCTTTAAAAGGAGACCAATGCCATACAGCTTTGCTGCTGCCCGGTGATTTATCTTTACACACTCAACAGGTCCCAGAGCCTGTCTGTCTTCCCCGGGTGTCTTTTAACTTCCTTTCTTCTTCACCTTCTTGACAAGTGGGATGAGGTTAGCGGAAGTTTCCTTTGGGATTTCTGCTTCTCCATTTACCTGCAGGTCTGGCTTTTTGCTCTACCGGTTACCCGCGCAGGCAGGGATTTCATTTAAGAAAAGGGAAATCCCAGCTGCTCCCAGTCTCTCTCTGTTAAACTTCCCAAGCCTCCTTCTCACTTCTTGCTTCCTCCGTCCCGTTTGGCCCCTTTGTTTCCAGAGAGAAAAGCACCAGCATTAAGATATTTTCCAGGCTGAAGAAAAACACAGGAATGTGATGCTGAAAAGAAAGGAAAAAAAAAAAAAAGAAAAAAAAAGAGGCTTCCCTTTCCCCTTTCTCCACACTTTGACAAAAGCAAATTGTAGAAGGTTTGTCTTTTCTTTGCTTTCCCTTCTTGGCTGGCCGCAGTCCCAGAAATGTCAGGATAACCCAGCTCTGCTCCGAAGCAGCCTCAGACAACGGTGGCCACTGGAAATGGGGGAAACTTCACTCAGGATTTAACAGCTCAGCAGAACCCGCCTCCTCCCCACTCCGACACAGGGAGGGAGGAGGAGGAGGAAGGCTCTGGGGGCTGAAACACTGCACAGCATCACAGAGCACTTCAGAGAGGGTGACTCCAACTTTAACTCTTTCCTTCACGCGTCCCAGCTCCCTGGCACTCCCCAACCTTGGCTTTCTCTTTTGCACACCCTGGATTGAATTAGTCCCGTGAGAAGTGTTTTTCCCCATCAGGAACAGCTCTGCTGTTTAAGAGATACCAGGTTTTAACCCCATGAGTACTGCTTTCTGTTCCCCTTTTCCTTGTTTGTTTTCTTTCTGGGAATTCTCCAATGAAATCCGATTTCTCTTCTCTTTCCAACCGATTTCTTTTTTAGGTCCTCACGTACAGTCTTTTCAGAAAACATCATACAGGCATGGCTGTTTGCTACTTGTCGCTTTTAAAGAGATCAAGATGTTTGTTACTGTGTTAAAATGAGAGCTATGCATGTTTCAGGAATGTGCAGTAGCAGTAAAAAAGAAATAGAGAGACAAGGTGCAAAAATACCTAAAGAGGCACAAGTAAAGACAGGGTCACGTCCCTTGCTCTGCCTTCATGGTGTAAATGACACCATTCTATTGAGCTGACGTCAACTGGCACAGCAGCACTGCCAGCACCTGGTCTTTAGTCAATTCACACTGGCTTCAGTGTGTCATGCACCTTCAGTGTAAAACACCACTTAATTGTAGTTGATGGCTAACATCTACAAACATCCAAGACCTTAATACTGCCTTTACTGTCTTCCAAGATTTCACTTCTTATTTACAGAGATGCTGCTACGTTTCCATGATAACATACTGGATCTGACCGTGGTTAACTTGGGCCAGGAGGGGAAGGTGTGTACCTTCTACTTCTCTCAAAATTTATGTTTCAGGAAGAAAAAAACCAACCCTTTTCTTTCTCTCTTTCCTTCTTTGTATATTTTTTACTTTTTAATTGTCCAGTGCCCTGATAAACACTAGTAGGGGGTTTGCTAATGTGTGTCCACAGTTAGCCTTCTGTGGCCCGTGGTTTGCCCTGAGGGAGGATGCAGAATGCCTGTGCTCATGTCAGCATGAGTGAAAAAATGCTCAACTCCTCCCAAAATATCATACCCTACATCAGCTGGGAAGTAAGAGGTTTGTACCTCTCACAAGAACCACATAACTGGAGCTCTGCAGAGCAAGAGCAGGTAACATTTTCCACTTAAATTAGTGGCAAGTCTACTGGCTTATTCATTTTGACCAGGAAAAAAAAAGTCTCTACACATTACACTTCTCAATGTGATCTTTCAAAGAAAATACAATTAAAAAATATGTTTCTATTTAAATGTTTCCTCCAGTTTTATTGGGAAGAAAAAAACCAAACAAAATGGACCCTACAATGCTGAAGCCAAATATTTGTTTAAAAAACCCAAAACCCAACCGTTACCTTAATTTTCTTGTTGGTGATAGCTTGAAACCACACAGAAGCAAAACATCATTTATCTGCATAGGCCTAATGAAGCCAAGAAAAACACACTCAGTACATTACAACAAAGGAAACAGATTTCCTTATTATCTATGCTTTCTATTCTATCCAATTATAGATACAAGAAAGAATTTCTGTGAGGACTTTGCTTTGCTCTCCCAACCTGATTAAAAAAGTAACACACTACATAATCTGTCCAAAATATATCAAAAGGTGGCAGAAGGTAACAGATTGTAAGGCAGCTGTAGGGTGAGACTACTGCACAAGAAAACATGGAGCCACAAGGATTATTTCCAAGGCTGATGCTTCTTAGTGTCATTAGCTGAGGTGAGGAATAAACTTGAAATGGGTGCTGGAAATACTTGGCATCAGAATTTCTTAGAAAGTCGGTAATTTATACAGGCCAACATGGGACTTCTGGTAAAGTGAACATATAGTTTAAAGGACAGATGCAAGATCACACAGCAAGAAGCAAAAAGTGTGTGAAACATGCATAAAATAAAGAACAATATCCTAGAAGGCGGATATTCTGTGAACTTAGAATTCACAGTAGAGGAGCCACTGGAAGCTTTTGGTGTGATATTGCAGCAAGGAGAATGTCTGCCGGCATGTCAACGAGAAGTTAGGAAATCACATGTAGTAGCAATAAGGTGGCTACTGCCATGCACATCGAGCTTTTCAAAAGGATTGCAAAGGGTGCAAAAAGTGACCTGATGCTTTGGATGCAATCCCATTGAAGTGGTGGTGGGAAAATAGCTATGTGGAAGTTATTTCAAGCCATGCCTTGGTCATTCGTGATCTTTTCATGCATAGACAGGAAGGAGACTTCCAAAGAAAGTAAATGGCTTTTTAATCCATCAGAGCAAGGCAGAAGGATATCCAATGATTAGGAATTAAATCCTGACAAATGCAGACTTAAAGCAATCACAATTACCTGTCATTTCTAAATAATGATTTCAGTTAAGCCCAGGGCTAATTTCCCCAAGAACGTGGTGGTTTTCTGCTGCTTAGTCTTCAAATCAAGCCTCTAAGAGACCTTCTTGTCTGGACCAGAAGTCATGGCAAAAAGATGACATGAGATCCCTATGGACACATTGAATCATAGAATCACAGACTGGTTTGGGCTGGAAGGGATCTCAAAGCCCATCTATTTCCAAGCCCCTGCCATGGGCAGGGACACCCTCCACTAGCCCAGGTTGCCCAAAGCCCCATCCAGCCTGGCCTTGAGCACTGCCAGGGAAGGGGCAGCCACAGCTCCTCTGGGCAGCCTGTGCCAAGGCCTCACCACCCTCACAGGAAAGAATTTCTTCCTTTTTGGAAATTTGAGATCAAAATGGCACCCAACCCTGAAGAGTGCAGCTCTCTGGAGGGTTCTGGAAATTAGGTCTCTAGCCCACCAAACCAACAAGAGCAGTTTCAGAAAGGCATAAGGCAGTATACAAGCCTTGTAGCCCTCAAGAGTGGTTTTAACAAGGAACTGAAAGTTAATGTTGTGCCCAAAAAGGGAAAATATTTGCCTGTGTGAGCATGACCCCACTGTCAGTCTTTCTATATTCTGCTTTATGTATCAGACTTAGATATGCCTATATATACATTGAGTGTGTCAAGGGGTTTGTGCATAACAACACTATCTCAGCTGCTGAGGAATTAAAGGGAAAGCCCCCTCCTGAATTAGGCTTCTTTCTCCATCCTATGGAACCTGGAGATATAAGGTAGCCGCAAGAAGGAGACAGCCAGAGGTGCAGGTGGGAAGAACTTCCTTTTTCAATAGGCTTCCAGGCAATCCTCCAGAGGCTGGAGGAAACCCTGACTACAATGAAGGCAAAGGGCTGGGAAAACTGGCATCAGTTGTTTTGTACAGCACTGGGGAACCGAGAGCCTGATAAGCAGGTGTAGTAGGTTCCCCTGCTGTTGCCAGTGGGGCGTTACTTGAGTAGAGATCACCAGAGCCTGAATCCTGTGAAGCCAGACATTGTTGATGCTCTTAGAAGGGACAGGTTGCTTGAACCCCGCTGGCTCCTCGCTTTCCTGGGAGGGGAGGAGGCTATTATTAGTGATCTGACTGGGGTCATAACCTAGCCAGCAGCTGGGGAAATAACAACTAATAGTGTAAACAGGGAAACTCTGCTGCAGCCCCCTGTATGTAAGCAGGAAAAGGAGTCAGTACAGGGAGGCTTGCAAAAGCAGTGACCCATAATAAAAAGAGCAGTGCCTGGTTAGTCAGATCACGCTCCTAAAATAGAAAGGCGCTTTTGATAGATTGGTTGGCCTCATTTGGGTCTTCACTTTTTAAATATACATTTTTTCTGTGGAGTCCTCAGGAATGTTGCTTAGGAACTGGTGATGCAATGTGACACTTCAAGCTTTAAAGACGAATACTGTGAACTTTAAAATTAAATGTTTTAAAATGAGGCAAAGCCTCCTAGGTCCTGACAGGGTTGCAGCCCTGAAGGTTCAAGCTATCTTTGAGATACAGTGAAATTCCGATGTCTCGGTGTGATTATTGGCTTGTGCTTGAGCTGACCTTGAGTTTAACACCTCTCCTTGTCCAGCTTACAGAGCTTCCCAGTGAGAGGGAGGCTCTTACATAGACCTATTTCTTGTTCCACATCTGGTTGACATCTGGGGTGGAAACGTGAGCCAGGGAGAACAAAATATCTTCTGGCCAGCACTGACACAAGTCCTACCCCAAAGTGACTGATGCAACTGTAGTTACGTGAGCTAAGATGGAAGCGCTAGGCCCGAGAGCAAAGGAGCAGAAAGATTGCCATCTGCCGGCCTTGCAAACGGTGCTGCCACGCACAGGCTGGTGGGAGGGACAGAGTCACCCCAGTGTGCTTCTCCGTGATAGGGGTGCTGAGGTGTAGCGTCCCGAAAAACACAAAAATAGCCTCGGGATAGCCCCAAACAGGCAGCCACGGGAACAGTCCTTGTAATCATTAGGGAAAGCAGACTTCATTTGCTCCGTTTGTCAATGAGTTGGGGCAACATCCCTCTCTTACAGCAGCATAACCCCACGGGGAAGCTGTACTACCTGCATCTCGTGATACTGATGTTCAAGACTGGCCCATGAAGTGCCGTTGGTTAGCTCTCCCAAATCACATGCCTAGATGGCTAAATGACCTTGGCCACGACAGTGAACTCACCAACTGCAAGGGCCTGAGTTTTCATCTAACTTTTGCTCCTCTGGACAAGAGGACTTCATGCTGACATGGGTCTGAACACTGATCCATGCCACCTCCTGTCTCTGGAAGGCTTTCTTTGTCCTTGTTCCTTCTTTTGTCTGGGGACCTGCCAGTTGATGTCAAGCCCTTCTGAAGAGAGGGGGCACTCTCTCCTGGCTCTCGCAGCCATCCTTTGTAAGCTGGTGCATATGCAACCTCTCTCTTTGCGCAAATACTAGGACTTGGATTCTTAATGCAGACACCCCCAGGTCTGATCTCTTTGACAACTGTTTTGTCCAACTGCAAACACTTATGGCTTTGCACACTTAGAAGAAGTTCAAGTAAAAATTGCCCTGCAATACAATCAGGTCATTCACTTAAAGAGGAAGACTCAGCTCCCCTCCACACTGGGTAGAGAAACTTCAATGAGATTCTGCCAGAAACCAGAGCCCACTCATTCAGAAGAGGTTGTTCCTCACATATTTGTGGGCCCTATTATCTGTCCTAAAATATTCTGGCTTACAAATCTTTTTCTCATGCCTTGTAATTATAATGGAAAAAAAAAAAAAGGTTTCATTTTGTTTTTAAAGACTTGTTTTGATTATAAAATTGAAGGGGTAGGAGTGGAGAAGGATCATGTTTAAAAGCCAGGCTGTGCTACGGTTCAGCAATAAAAGAGCCTTCCAAAACAGGGCTGTGCTCAGTGATTGCTCGCAGTGATTACGTGTCAGAATGTTTTGGGGATGAATATAAAAAATTACTTGTTACATGGCTGAACACATTCTTTTCCTAACACTCATTACTAGTCAATGGAGAAGATTAAAATCCTCTGATGGTTTTAAGGCAGAAGAGCACTTTAAGCACATCCTGGCGTTTCACCTGACTTTGGTGCTGACATGGGTCTATGGGGGCGAGGCAAGGCAAGGTGCGGCGAGGCAAAAGACTGAAGCAGAATAAGAACTTAGTATTTATGTCCTTTTGCTTCAGAGAAGCTGAAGAGAATTCAAGCCTGAAAGTGACAGCCTGAAATATCATGTGCAGATAATGTACCATTCTTCTTGTCATGCTGTGTATGCTCTCTGGCAGGCACTCATGGCCCTTGTCTATACTGATATGCTGTCAGGCACCTTGCGGTATTTAGTGTTCAGTGGAGTGACTCTTTTCTCCCTCATTTCTGTGAATAGACACTCCTGTGTCTTGCTCAGTGGTAGCCTGTGGCTCTCCCTCAACTCCTGTGAGTTGAACTAGATCTTCTCTGCCAGACACTTTTGGAGTCTTTCCTTGATGGGTGGCAGAGGAAGGTGATGGGTGCTCTGACCACCAAGTACTCCACAGGCCAGGGGACTGTAGGTGGGGGTCATCAAAATGGAGAAAAGGAGTACAAGTGGTCAGAAGCCTGGCATCTTAACTTCTTTCCTTGAACTAGTTTTCAGAACTAGTGCCCGCTGCCCAAACCTCAGAGAAGCACACCTGGGAGATAGAGAAGAAATGGTCAAATATCTTAAACTTGAATACTGAGAAAATTAAATCAAAAGCTGTAGAATCATTTAGAGTGGGATGAAGTTTCCACAGCCTCCTTTAAGGGGTTTCATTTGCTTTAGGGAGGTCCATGCCAACCTCCTGAATATGCCATTTGGATGTTGAATACACTTCTTCCTTTTCCTTGAGGAATTTTGTTTTCCTTCTGTAGGCAGAACCTCCTCACCTGCCAGAGGGGGCGAATGGCTATTTTGATTAGTCTCATCATTCAGTCAGGCTACAGGGACATGAATCCAGTGACCTTTCTGTCCTACTTCTAGAAACGGAATTAGTGCAGGATGATGTAGGCAGCTAGTTCTCAAGCCATAATTCATGAGATGATGGTGAGGAGTCAGCAGCTGGTAATAAAATGATGATGACTAGTCTGGTACTTTCAACTAAAAACATGAAGGGCATGCAAAATGGTGTGAGAAGCCTTGTGCCATGACACTGGTCCCAAGGGTTTGCAAACTAGGGGTTTTGTTGTTTGTTTTCTTAAAGTCTGTGTCCCAGTCTCAGCTGAGGTCAGGACCAAACCCAAATTGGTGCCATGTGGATAGGTTTGCACCAGGCCGAAATCTAGCTATGCAGTTGAATTCTAATAGTTTCCCTAAGAAAGAATAAAAAGGGATCCTAGTCCCTGATACGGTGTCTCACATTGAGGAGATGTACGTGTGCATCTCTTTCCCATCTGGTAGTACTGGTATTAATTTTTAGTCAAACAATAATAGCAAATCTGGGGGGTTGAGGTTACTGAGGTAGTCTACTTCACAGGCAATAAATTCACATAAACAAAATTGGTGCAGAAGGGATTAGGATATACAGCAGAGGTAGGGAGTGGTCTCTGCCATGCACAATCAGCGTCAGTATTTTCATTCAGGATAAAAAACACTTTTTAAGGGTGGAAGAACTCATGCACATGAATTCCACAGCTCAGTTTTGCACTGCAGAGTGAGAGACATTTTTCACAGTTATTGACAAAGGACATTCCAGCAACTAGTGAGATCTGGATTCCATTATATATTTTGGGCTACAGTGCAAAAGTACTATCTGCCAGAAAAAATGTGGTCGAAGCATGTTTTATTAATATATCACTGCTGTTCTTGAATTATACCCCTGTAGAGGCTCACATCTGAAATGACACATATGATAGACTATACATTAGATAGCATTTCAAGGTTTACTTTTTGGGTCTAATTCCATTACAATGTACAGAGACCATGTATATTGCTATTTTTAAGCCTTCAGAGGTAAAACATCACTGTCCTCCTCAGATAGATCATTGCTGCAGATTTTGGGCCAGTGATGGAGCATTTTAGTGCCCCTGTACTAGAAGCACTAGTACTAATATAGGGCAGTAATTTCTTGCCATTGAGTTTGGTACCTCTGTATGCACTGTATGACCACTGAATGACATCCCAGTCCAGACAACTTCTGTCTAAATACATAGGATAAAGCAGTCCAATGTCAACATTTCTTTGCAATAAACAGGCTGTCTCACAGGAGAAACAGTGGCAGGAGGCCTATGCTAAGTAGACCTGGAAGACCAAAAGAAGTGTATTTATTTCCCCATCACCTCACCTTAGAGAGTTTTATTAATGATCAAATATCCCTGATCGCAAAGAACAAAACAAAAGAGAGGGAAATCTATGTAACAGAGAAAGACTACAGGCCAGTCAGTTGAACTACAGGCCAGTCAGTCTCACCTCTGTGCCTGGCAAGATCATGGAGCAGATCCTCCTGGAAACTAGGCTCAAGCACATAGAAAATAAGGTGGTGATTGGTGAGAGCCAGCATGGCTTCACTAAGGGACAACCAACCATGCATAACAAATTTGGCAACCTCCTGTGGCACGGTCACATTGTTGGTTGATACGGGAAGTGCAAGTGATGCCATTTGCCTGGACTGGTGCAGCATTTGACACTGTCCAGCACAATCTCCTTTTGTCTAAATTGGAGAGATGGAGACTTGACAGATGGACCACTCAGTGGATAAGGAATTGTTTGCATGGTCACACTCAGAGCTTTGCAGTCAACGGTTCAATGTCCAAGTGGTGATCAGTAACGAGCAGTGTTCTTCTGGGGTTGGTACTGGGACCAGTGCTGTTGAACTTCTTTGCTGGTGACATGCTCAGTGGGATTGAGTGTATTCTCAGCAAGTTTACCAATGACAACAAGCTGTGTGATGCAGTTGACACACTGAAGGGAAGGGCTGCCATCCAGAGGGACCTCGACAGGCTGGAGAGGTGGGCCCATGCAACTTACATGAAGTTCAACAAGACCAAGTGCAAAGTCCTGCACATGGTTTGGGGCAATATCAAGCACAACTTAAGTCTGTGTGGAGAATGGCCTGATAGCAACCCTGAGGAGAAGGACTTGGGAGTATTGGTTGGTAAGAAGCTAAAGATGACCCAGCAATGTGCACTTGCAGCACAGAAAGCCAAACATATCCTGGGCTGCATCAAAAGAAATGAGACTGCCAGGTCGAGAGAGCATCAGCTGCCCCTTTGCTCTGGTGAGACCCCACCTGGATTGCTGTAGCCAGCTCTGGGGTCCCCAGTACAGAAAAAACATGGAGTTGTTGGAACAAATCTAGGGGAGGGCCACGAAGATGATCAGGGGGCTGGAACACCTCTCCTATGAAGACAGACTGAGAGAGTTGGGGTTGTGGTGAGGCCCTGGCACAGGCTGCCCAGAGGAGCTGTGGCTGCCCCCTCCCTGGCAGTGCTCAAGGCCAGGCTGGATGAGACTTTGGGCAGCCTGGGCTAGAGAAGGGTGTCCCTGCCCATGGCAGGGGCTTGAGACTAGGTGGTCTTTGAGGTTCTTTGCAGTCCAAACCATTCTGTAATTCTATGATTCTAGGAAATACACAGTAAGGACTGGTATTTCCATTGCTGCTTTTGCTTTCTTAACTTCATGGTAAAGGCAGCCTTGTATGTAAATCCACACGTGTTCCTGATATATGAACCCAGATGCCTTGAGATCTGTGGCAAAGTTCCTGTCTTCAGTGAAGACTCCTGGATTTTGCTCATATTTATAGGATACAATTAAGCTGAAAACCTAATAGAGACCACAGTCTTCCAAAAATTAGAGAGGAAAGAGAAAGAAATGAGAAAGCAAGTATGTTGTGAAAGAGATCCCAGGTGAAATAATTGGTCCAAGTTTTCATGTCTGGATGTTGTTATTTTTTCCATAATTACTATAGCAAGCTCCTGCTTCCACTGAGGGGAGGTGACCTGGGATTTTTCCAGCAGCAATGGAAATTTAACACACAAATGACCAGAACCGTTAAAGCTGCTTTACACATTTGTGTCAGCACTGGGAGAATCAAGATACAGCAGACATCACTTAGTCAGATACAAAATTTTGTGAGTGTATATGTGTGTCCATGCAGTCAAAATGGAGAGCAAAGAACCAAAGCCCATGAGCTGCCAAGAAGAGATTGTCTTAAATATCCAGTAATGTACGGTGATGGGTAAAACATGATTTAGATACCTGTATTTAGATACCTTATTTCTTACAGGTATCTTAGCTTGTTGGAGTAAGGAAGTTTAATTTATGCTGATTCATATCTACTACTGTTGGAGATGCCAACATCTTTGGACCTCTAGTTCTCTTTGGTGTCCTTTCTACAGCAGTCACTAATATTAAATGGTCATGTGATGCAGATGCTTATAAAGCAGCCAGCTCCCTTCACCTCCCATAGGGATCTTTTATTTTCAGAAGCATGAGGCCACATATTTGTGCTCTCCAAAACCATTCAGGATCTATCACATCTCTGCAAGATACAAAGCAGATGATCAGATACCAAATCCATTTTGTTTCTTTTCCTCTGGGAGGGGTCGCAACTCTAATACTACTCACGCAAATGAAAATTGGAGAATAGAGTTGCTACCCTTCCCAGAGGGAAAAACCCAAAGCCACAACAGAGAAAGCACCCCAGTCCTGTTATGGACCAACAGCAGTGTGATTTATCAAAAACTACCTACTGAAATGTCACACCTCTGGTTATCCTCCCCCTTGAAAACTGTCTGCAAGTATCGACTGCTGCTAGCTGATGCTAAAACTGTGACCAGCACTCTGAGACTACTTGCCTATAATCTCATCCTGGGAAATGCACTGTTCCACCTGATAGAACATTGTTCTTGTTAACTGCTAAGTATTTATTAAAGCAATAGGGGTTTATGGTTTTTATCCATGGTGGCTTTTAGTAGCCTGGCTATGGCCAGGATGGTATTGTACTTGCAATCAAAAATCTGGAATGTTAAGAAAATCTCTTCTTCAGGAAGATGATTCTCTGTTGAAAATAGATGGATGTGAGAGCTCAGTGACAAAGAGAGAATGGAGGCAGGAGTGCCAGACCATTGTGGTAGCCCACCAATGGCCACATTTATGTAAATTAACTCATTAGCAGTGGTGTGGGGTCATCTTTGTAAAGGGGAGAGTTTAGGATCTTTTAAGGAACAGTATGAGGGAGAAGACAGAGCATTTTTTTTCCCAAACGTAAGTGGCAAATGAGATGTTATTCACCAACATCAAGAAGCAAAGGGAACTTGGTATAGTACTAACCTGTCATTACTTAGTTCATTTAAGTTCTCAAGTTCTTGTGTTAGAGAAATATTTCTTTATTGCTGTACTGGTAGCCAAAAATGCCTGACATCTGTATGACTAACATCTGCATGCCATCATGCACAGCAGATGAAGGGCTATAAAATGTCAAGAAGTTTTGGTAATGGAAAGATCAGCAACAGACTGGAACACCAACCAGAACTATTTATAGAGGGGCATATTTCATTCTCTTTGGGAAGAACAACGCAAGTGATAGAGAAACTGAGAGACTAGCTTATGAGGACATAGTTAAAAACCAGATGAAGCTTGGGCAACTGACAAGCCACCAGGCTCTGATATGAACTGGAGAGCAGGAGACTTTTTACCAGGAAGGTTGGGGCAATGGGATCGCTGGACAAAAGCAAGTCCAGGGTGCAACGTTTGAGATTAAGGAGGAGATGTATTAAAACTTTGCAAGTAACTTCCCAAGGGAGATGGCAAGACCTCACGGTGCCTGAGTCACTTAAATTTGGACTGGGCAGAGCACTAGGGGATTTATTCTTGTCAGGGGAATAAGTCCTCCATGACTGTATTGGCCTTGTGCATCTGGTCCATCTCATTCTGGTATCCCAGGTCTAAAGAGTATTGGATACTCACACAAGTCCCATGCAAAAAGAAGGAGAAAAGAAAGTGCCCACCTGAGCTTCAGGTGTGACTTGAGCCAGAACAGGCGCAGCTCTTCGCAAGGGAGCCAAGCTCTGCCAGGCTCACACACCAGCAGCAAACACATTTGCTAAACTGTAAAGGCAAGGCTGAATTGCATCCCCCCCCCCTCTTGTATCCACCAAGTCTAATGCTGCCAGCGCAGCTGTAACTGAAGGCAGACCTGGAAGGCAGGTGGCAGTGCGGTTGTAATTTGGAGCTAAACTCAGCTGACCAGCCCTGGTCTAGGTAAAGTGGGAGATGGGATACGAGCTTGATTCCTGGAGCTCCCAGCAGCGTGGCAAGATAACTTCTAGATGTTACTTTTTAAATTGTTTAGGTTTGATGAGCTGATCTTAAATAATAATAGACATAGCACCTCCCTGTATCATTTTTAGAAAGCCAGCTACACCTCAGGCGTTAAGGAGAGGAGGTGAACGGGTCATCTTCTTGATGTTAGAAATGTGCTTGACAAGTTTTCCAAGCCAGGGCCGTATGCAGTGTGGAAACAGCCCAAACACTGCCACTGCCCCTGGTTCCAGTGGATTCGCTTGGTAGGAACCTGTTGCTACACTGGTGGGAGCAGCGGATAGGGGCTGTTGTAGAGAAAGGAAAACAAAGATTTCTGCGTGTGGATTCTAACAGCCTGTTCGCCTGTGAATTTAACAAGCTTAAAAGAGATGTGACTGGTACCCAAGCCTGTTCCGGTGGCCATGCATACATGGACAGGTTCTCCGGGATGTTAACACCATAGCACAGCAGCCTATTACGCAACCTCGCGATCAGCCACTACACCATACCGTAACTGTTTTGCAACGCCATCTAGTGACGCACAGGGATGCCTCAAACCCATACATGCTTGCTTTTGCCTGATTTTACTGCTCTGAGTCGATCAGCCCATGGTTTTTGCAAGGAAAAGAAATGTTTACATTTAAGAGCAGTGACAATTCGGTTTTGAGAGGAGCGTTCCATCCGTAGGATCTGAGCTCTTTATAGTAAATGAAAAATAAGATTGTCCACTAAAGCAATAACCTGTTCCCCAGCAGGGCTGAAGCAGGGGTGTCGCTCAGCGTCCTACCCCAGCTGCGGGTCTCAGCGTGAGGCCTCGTGGTATTCAAATTTCCCTCTGCTTTTTAGATCAACAAAGAAACACTTCCATTTATGTTCCATGGAAAAATAGCCTCAAATAAACATGGTAGGTAAATTTTACCAGTGCTCCCCTTTTAGAGTGAATTAAAATATCCTTCTCTTCATCAGAGGCCTATAAAATGGAAGTCTTGCTGAGAAGGTACTGATGACTTCCCATTTGATGAGCCTGCTACACAGTAAGCTTCCAAGATTTATTAATCTGTGAGGAATGAGAGGGGGAAAACGGTGAGATGGAATCACAGAAAAGCCAATAACCTCATTCTATAATCTTTAGCTGTTTAGAAAGCCACAAATAATTTTCCCCATACTTTCTCAAACTATAATATTTTGGAAAGTGTTGAATTATTGCTGGACTTTTTAACCTTGGAGCTGATACTTTTTTTTCCCTCTGCTTAAAAAAAGATTAATGAAAACCTTATGTTTGAAAAATGTAATGGTGAAGTCCTTATTGGCAAGTTGATAATTTAATTCCCACCTTTTCTAATGACCATTCTTATTCTGGTTCTCCATTTCCTGTCCTCAGACAGATCATAACACGAACTTACTTTGCATCTACTGTATTCTGTTCTTCCCATCCCATCCCTCTTGAAGGGTTCTGGCCATTTCACAGCACAAGCATTTGGTGGTGTGTTTTTTGCATCAAACAGAAAGTTTTGGAACAATCCCTTAATCTGAAACAGACGCCTCTTCCTCATCCCTCTCGCTAGCTGACTCTACAGTCAGAGTGTGTGGTTAAGGGATACTCTCTTCCTTCAGCAGCACCCAGCACAGGCCAAACTCACTTGTAGGGAGCAAAATACTACTTAAAAACTTTTCATAGAATCATAGAATCATAGAATGGCCTGGGTTGGAAGGGACCCCAAGGATCATAGAGCTCCAACCCCCCTGCCACAGGCAGGGCCACCAACCTCAGGCCTGGATCTACACAAAGTTGCCCAGGGCCCCATCCAACCTGGCCTTGAACACCTCCAGGGATGGGGTATCCACCACCTCTCTGGGCAGCCTGTTCCAGCACCTCACCACTCTTTCTGTCCCCCTAATATCCAATCTAAACCTTCCCTCCTTTAGCTTTAAACCATTCCCCCTTGTCCTGCCATTATCTGCCCTTTTAAAAAGTTGATTCCCCTCCTGTTTGTATGCTCCCTTCAGGTACTGGAAGGCTGCAATGAGGTCCCCCTGCAGCCTTCTCTTCTCCAGACTGAACAAGCCCAGCTCCCTCAGCCTCTCCTTGTAGGGCAGGTGCTCCAGCCCTCTAATCATCTTTGTGGCCTACTCTGAACCCTCTCCAACAGTTCTACATCTTTCCTGTATTGAGGGCCCCAGATCTGGACACAGTACTCCAGGTGGGGCCTCACGAGGGCAGAGCAGAGAGGGACAATCACCTCCCTGTCCCTGCTGGCCACCCCTCTTCTGATACCATTGGCCTTGCGAGCTGCAGGAGCACACTGCTGGCTCATGTTAAGTTTCTCATCCACCATGACACCCAAGTCCTTCTCAGCAGGGCTACTCTCAAGAAGCTCTTCTCCCAGTCTGTATCTATGTCTGGGATTCTTCCGGCCCAAGTGCAACACCTTACACTTGGTAGTGTTGAGCCTCATTAGGTTCACCCGGGCCCATTTCACACCACGTGTATGTGGGGAAAAAAAGAACATGTTCAGACCAGGGGAGTTCTCCATCACCCCTGCTAAATGCTGGGTGCCCTGTAGAAGGCGGCCTGAGTTTAAACAGAAGCTATGAGGATGCAATACAGCAGTAAGTAGAAACCCTATTTGTGCGATAAGCCTATTCTAGTCGCAGAATCTCTGACCACAGATCCATTTCTGTAGAAGGCAAGTTCCCTTTCTGTTATTCCAGGAAGCAAGTATAATAACACACTAACTAGCAGGTCAGAAATACATGTGGCTAGGCCTTGCTAAGTGTTTTTATTAGAATCAAGTGGGACAATGCAGAACAATGCCATGGTGCCTTCATTTAGTACATCCACTGACCCATCTCAGGCCAGTGTTGATATGTGGATCTGTACAGACTCATATAAATACAAGCCTCAGTCCCTGTCGCGCCATTCACAAAGGAGCTGTTATGGCAAAGCTGGTTGTTTTCCTGTTTCACACATTGTGGCCTATCTTAGAGGATAATGTTGTCTGTATCTATTATTTCCTATCTGAGATCCTAGAGCTGAAGGCTGATGTTTAGCAATATCCAAGCCTCTGCAAGGCCTTTTTGAAGTGCAGCCTGTGCCTCGTGACAGCCTTTATGGTAACCACAGTTTGCAAATTCAGAGACTAAGGTGTAGGAAATTTCGTGGCTTGATCACTCCTTCTATTTGGAATATGCTTCAACAACATCAGCTGCCCTTCCCTTTCTGTCTGTGCAGGACAGGCGCTGAGATCTGCTGATTTTGAAAGTGGGTTTATCTCTTGCCAGCTCTGCTCATCAGGGAAACAATGGAGCATGCAGAAAGGAGGCAAAGTACATGAGCAAACATTTGGATGGTCCTGCGTTCTTGTGTATTACCTTGAAAAGCTTCCTAAGGATATGACACAAGTTCTATCACTTCAATTCTAAAATGCACAGACTATAAATGCTCAAAATGTCTTGTTTAAAGCAGCCAGTCTTAGGACATTGCATATTTTGAACCCTGGAATGTGTGATTCAGTTTAAAAAATGTGGTTTTTTCAGTTGCTGCTACTAGCGGGCCTCTCACCACCTCATCTGTGTACTTCTGCCTTTCCTGTCCTTAGCCACAAAAGATAGGATTCCTATTCATGCAGTTTTTCTATCCCATAGAATGCCACAGCTTCAGCTGTGGGTTTGTCAGTTGAAAAACCCAGAAGTGACCTCTCCCATTTACTGAGCATGTTGCAGGGGTAGCAATGACTCTGCAACCCAGACGTCAGGAAAGGCTTTTAGAGTTTAGCAAGCCTGGCAGGCAGATGTGCATAGAAAAGAAAAACCCAAAAGAGTGAAGATCCACAGTCACACTGGGAAAGCAGTGAGGAGAGCAGCAGGCAGGCTTCAAAGCCTGGTGGCAACTTCTACACTCACCCAGGCAAAGTGAACCAGGAGAGCTCGGCCTTGCCTACCACAGCATAAAAGCACTGGGTGATGGACTGGCAGCTGACAGCAGGATGGAGGATAAAAATTAGGACTCACCACTCAGCCTTCCTTTCTCAGCACCTTCCCTTCTACCTTGGCCATGACTGGGGAGGTTTTCCTCCAGCTTTAAAAGCAGTTCTATATGGACTAGTGTTCTAATGCTCCATACATGCCACTGTTTCTGAATGTGTCGTCAGCTCTCCCTTTCTTCTGTGGGATATGGTGCTCCTTTGCCCCCTCTTTCTCCCCCTCCCCTGGCTGGGGGATTGGAGTTTAAGCTTCCTTATGAATTACCGCATTGCTTCTTCTATCTTTGTGATATCTAAAAATAAAATGCCCACTGACCTGATTTTAAATGAGAAATGTAAGCACCTTCTTTATTTGAGATGATGTGGATGTAAACAGGCTTCTTATGTGACCAGTCAGTAAGGTATTTTCCTGCCCATTTCAGTTCCACTTCTGCAATGGCCACATCTTAAATCACTGCCAGCAGCACCTACTGTCATCATGACATGACTGAGATGGCAGTGACAGTCCCAGATGTGAAAAGCCTTACCCTCCAAGTTCAGAGTAGTCCGTGCTGTTAGCAAATAAGGAGTTCTGATATGGAAGAGAAGGAACATGTTGGAGAGCAGGCCTAAGCTGCTGTTTTCAGAAAGGGCTCACATTTCACAGAATCATAGAATCATTAAGGTTGGAAAAGACCTCTGAGATCATCTAGTTCAACCATTCCCCTACCACCTAGATTACTTACTGAGTTCCTCATCTAACCTTTCCTTAAAAACCGCCAGGGGATGGTGACTCCATCACCTCCCTGGGAAACCCCTTCCAATGCCCAACCACTCTTTCTGAGAAGAAGTGTCTCCTATTTTCTAACCTGAACCTCCCCTGGAGCAACTTGCAGCCATCTCTCATCTTATCGCTACTTATCTGTGAGAAGAGGCTGACCCCCAGCACACCACAACCTTCTTTCAGGTACTTGTGGAGAGCACTAAGGTCTCCACTCAACCTCTTCTTCTCCAGGCTAAACAGCCACAGTTCCCTCAGCTCTTTTGCTCCTCGTAAGACTTGTGTTCCAGACCCTTCACCAGCTTTGCTGCCCTTCTCTGGACATGCTCCAGGTCTTTCTGGTAGTGAGGGGCCCAAAACTGAACACATATTTGAGGTGTGACCTCACCAGAGCTGAGTACAGGGGGATGATCACCTCCCTGGTCCTGCTGGCTGCACTATTCCTGATACAAGCCAGGATGCCATTGGCCTTCTGGGCCACCTGGGTACTCTTCTGGCTCATGTTCAGGCCAGTGCCAACCAACACCCCCAGATCCTTTTCCTCTGTGCAGCTTTCCAGCCACCCTGCCCCAAGCCTGTAGCGCTGCCTGGGGTTGTTCTGTGCAGGACCTGGGACTCTGCCATGTTGAACTCCATCCCATTGGCTTCTGCCCATCGATCCAACCTGTCCAGGTCCCTCTGGAGGGCCTTCCTACCCTCTGGCAGATTGACACTTTCCCCCAAGTTAGTGTCATCCACAAACTTACTGAGGGTGCACTCAATTCCCTCATCCAACCATCAATAAAGATATTAAAGGGGACAGGGCCCAGTACTGACCCCTGTGCAACACCACTTGAGACCAGTTGCCAGTTGAATGTAACTCCATTCAGCTCCACTCTCCGGCCCAGCCATCCAGCCAGTTTTTAACCCAGTGAAGAATGTACCTCTCCAAGCCATGGACTGCCAGCTTCTCCAGGAGAATGCTGTGGGAGGCTGTGTCACAGGCTTTGCTGAAGTCAAGGTTTGTTTGGACCAGGTCTGCAAATTGCAGAAATGCCTTGGGTATGTTCACTTCATTCATTTACTGTACAGGAAACATATTATCAATATGGTAAAATTGGGAATCTCATACTTTTTGAAAAGTCAGACCTCTTGTGATAGCATTTCTAATCTGGTATCCAAAGTTGCTAGTAATTCACTGCATTCTTCCATATGTAAAACTCTGTCCTGCTTTTTCAGTCAAATGGAGACTCTTGAAAAACATACTGGGGACATAGGAACATATTTGGGATAAAATCCCCCCTATACTGAATCACACCTTGGAGTCTGCACTGATGTTTATGGAGGTTATATAGGTCAGGAGGAAGATTAGAGTCAGGGGCGAGGACAAGGGCTGTGTACTGTACTATGTGAATTCCAGGCATAGGTGGAGACCCTGTGCCCACAGGAGCTCCTACAGAGCAGGAATGGCGTGCAGCATTGCTGGTGTCCTCTGTACAACAATAGCTCCTTTATGTTTTCCTTGGTTTCTGAACACTGCACAGACAGCTGTGTGAGGGAACACTTCTTCCCCAGGGAACGCTGTAAAATATGTAAGATCCTGGGGTGGGTGCTGGCAATCTCTACAGAGCCCTGTGATCTTGGATGATTTGAGAGAGGAGAGAATTTTGGTTTGTCCCCAAGATGAGAACACGAAGAAGGAATTTGTAGATACATTATGTTACAGCATGCAGACTTGGTGGCCACAGATAGCTCCCCAGACATAAGGATTCTCTAATTAAAGGCAGGGTGGTTTGAGGAACTTGTGATTCCAACTTATTTGAAAGACTGTGAGAGAACAAAGCGAACCATAAAAAAATACCCCAGAATATCAACATGAGCAGGGGAGGGACCAAATATGTAGTAGCTACTTAAGAGCAGCTGCTGCACAGGTTCAAGCTGAAGGAAACAGGTACTGAAGAAGGAAATGGAAAGCCTGCTAGAAATAGCCCTACACCTCTTGAAACTGGTATGTTTCTATAGCAGCCTGAAAGCAGTGAGGTAAACTGAGACCTTTGTTGAGTCAACACTGAATTGGTGGCATAATCCATCACTGATGATGGAAGATAATATGCTCTTCTTGATTTACCAGGTGCAAAAAAGTGAAACTCCTCGGTGATGTTTTCACTGGGTTCAGGCTGCCTCCATCAGCCTATCTGCAGATGACAGTGAAAACAAATGCCTACAGATATCATCCATCTCCAGTGCTTTTTCTCTGTCAGTCAGACTGGGTGCCAGAGAGACTCCCAAGCATTCATAAGATTTCGTGTTTATAAAGTGCTTGCAAGAGGGAAATGGGGAGGCTACAGGATGTCAATAACCAATAATCCACAAAAGATTCTGTGACTTCTATTTGGAGGAACATTTTGAGAGCTTCTCCTCTTTGGAGGAGCCACTGAAGATACGTATTCACAGCCCAAGTCTCCTAGTTTAGGACAGGATCAATTAACATCTCGAGCGATATGAGTGAGAATGGGCAAGAAGAGTAGCTTCTCATTTGCTTTGTGTGCCGTTCCATTGAACTGGTGAGCTGAAATAACTCAGACATATCTGAGAACCTCTTTCAATTTACTTGTTCTTTTTCAGGACAGGGTGAATTGTGAAGGAAATGGGATCATCTGTTAAATCATGACATCTGATAGAAAATACAGCCTTTCTCTTGGTTTACTACCTGGGTAAAAGGTTTATTTATATGAGATGCTGGATTGCTTCGTGAACTACTTCAGCAGGCCAAGCCAAGCTGGTCTTCCAGCACCATGAATTTATGTCCTTTCTGTGGCTTCCCGCCAGCATCCTCTCCATTGAACTGTATTTACATTAGCACTGTAAAACATGACTTCATTCAAGTGTCTGAAGTGAAGCACTCACTCACTCTGTGCACTTAGTTCTTGATTGTTGCCAGCTGCTGAGGAGTTAGCCGACTGCCTCTCCCAGCCGGGCCCCGCCGTTCTGAATATAATGAGAATTAAAGCCATGGATTCACTGGGGCTGCTTGGGTTCCAGTGTTGGCTTTTGTTGCATGTAGCTGATATAAGTGCAAACTATTGGATAATTAATTTCTTCAACTAACATTGGAAGATAAATCTTTCATTTGAAAGATAAATGCCTTCAGCCAACGTTGACTTGGGTGACAGATCCTGGTGTCCTTGCATCTATATACTGGTAAGTGATTGGGTTGGTGGTTTGCTGCATTTCAGTCTTTTTCTTCTGTAACTTCCAAAGCTCTTTATAAAAGTAGAAATATTTTCATTTTATGGAAGGCAGAAATGGAGGGAGAGAGATGCAGATCCTATTGCCTAACCTGGTATAGATCTTCATGTGAAGCTTCTCTACTCTGCTGAATCAATGGGGTGGTCCCAAGGTCTCTCACTGACAGAACTGTGACATTCTTTCGATAGGAATGAAAGATAGAGGGAGTTTAATTCCGAGTGTGCTCTGATGCTTGGGTTGTATTACTTCTGAATAAGAATTGAGTAAGAATGGAGTCAAAGTCGTATGTTCTAAGATGGCCTGCTGAAGGACAGGCTTTGCTCTATTTGCTTCAAGAGAAGGTTTGAATAAGGATTTTTTTGTTCTTGAATTTCACTGAATACATTTAAATGACTGGTTTTGCCCTGTGCCACAGCATATTCCCAAAAGGCACAGGGACTTTGCTAGCTCACAAGAACCAGAAAGCAAAACAATCTGGTCTTATGAACAAAAAATGGATGAATGATAACAGCTGATGAATGGAATATGTGTTTTAACTCATATTTAACGATACTGTTCATCAGCCTACCCGGAAGTTAAACCCCTCATATTTTATGCTTTTAACACAAAGAAATCTGTGGGAGCTAATTTAAGGGGAATAAGTATTAAATAGTTTGGAAATGAGATTTCTCATCAAAGTGTCCCTGCTTCGGAACACTTATCTCAACATTAACATGCAGACTGAGGTATGACAAAAATTTTCCCACAGTAATCAATTTCTGGTTTAAAACACAGATCTGGGTGTCAGGAGACTGTATTTCTCTCTCTGGCTTAGTGGCCATCACTTTGAAAAAGGCAAAAGCACTTACCATGTAAGACCAGGGAGTCAGGGCTATGTGAAGTGCCTTAAGATGCTTGCATACCAGGTTTGAAGGAGATTGTAAGTACTGATGTCTCTCTTAGTATTATTGTTGCAGTTTTATTCTTTCCTCATTCTTGATTTGCTCAGATTTTATCTTCAGCCTGTGGGAACCACAAGCAGAGAATAAGGAAATGGCTTTGTGGAAGGCAAGCAATGTGTTGGGGGGGGGCTGTAGGGATAGTCAGCAGTGACAATGACTGGCACTCCCTTCTTCCCTAAGGGCAAAAAAAACCCCAAAAGACCAACCAAACAAAAAGAAGTTTCTCCATTATAGCTGTGGTACCTACCAGTGGAGCTGTGGTATTCATCAGGCCTCTGTAGAGCACCTCCAAGGTTTGGAAAAAGCAAAACCAAAAAACCCCAGGAATAAAAAACCAATTGAAACTTGTCCCTTTGAAACACATTGTGTGTTTGCATCTTCATGGGAAGAAACTCTTTCCACAAATCAAATCCACTGGAGTGCTGCAGTCTGCCCCAGGGGTACCACACTAGGGGTGAAGCCAGCCTCTCCCTCCTGGGCATACTGGTAGCTGCTGCTTGCCCTCCTGTTCAGTTTCCAAGTGCTGCGAGCCTAACTGAGGGTGACTCTGCCTCACTGAAGCAGGTCTTTTTTTCTGAATCTTGATCATACCAGCTCTGGCTCTCCTACATCCTGGCAGAAAGTATATCCATCCTTCCACATTGCCTGATACAGGCCTGGGGGACCATGCTGGCACTGGAGGCATTCTCTTGCATTTAAATTTGCCTGGGAATTTGGCCTTATTTCTAATGAAGAATATATTGACTTCTTTTGTCTATGGGGTCATGGCTGGTCAACAATGAGGGAACATTAAAGAGTCTGGAAGTCCACTTTGGATCTGTCAAAGAATGTGAGCACTTCTATTTATTTATTCTCCCCACCCTTCTCTGTGGTGTAGATTAGAGGTAAAAGTCTCCAGAGACTGAATCCTCATTAAGATTCCCAATACCTCCCAGTACTCAGAGGCTGGGATTACCACATGAAGGGCATCCTGCTATTTTTGCCTCTGGTCCAGTCCCTTTGAAGGGACCCTGGAACACTTTACAGTCGTGCAGATTTATGAGCTCTGTGCAGCCTTGCCAGAGCTTTTCTGACATATTCATGTAAACTAATTATGGGAAACTGCCCCAGGCTCCTGTCATTAAAAATACATTCTTAGCATTTCATGAACAAAGCTTAGTTTCCTCCTTCTGTTCCTATAGGATATGATCTGTTTCCTGACAGATGTTTATCCTAAACCATCAAGTGATTGCTTCTGAAGAAAGTAAGTGAATAAAAGGATAGCATGTCACCTAGGATGAGCCACAATGTGAATCCCAGCACGCTCTGAACTTCTCCAGTGCTCAAGGAAACTGCTTTTTAAAAAATTTAGTTTGTTTAATTTCATCATAATTAAAGTCTGGGCACTTTAAGTTCCGTAGCTTGTCATCAAGTCTTCCTTTTCAACACTGTCTTAGTATGGCTTTTGACCAAAAGCCATTATCCACACACTGGCTGTTTGGGCACCTGAACAAAATGAGTTGATCCATACAGCTGCTTGTGCCTGGTTGGCTCTTAGGTGCTGCAATATGGGGTGCCAGGAAAGGCAGACAGATATAGAATAAACAAGAATGGCTGTTGGCAGGAGTGGAGTGCTGGCTCATGTAGGCAGATAAACACAGTGTGTTTTGGCTGACTGAATCGCATGTGTGATCACAGGCCCTCAGAGACCAGGCCTGGCAGCATGCGCGTGGGCCGTGTGTGCCTGGAGTTGTCTCTGAGGTAATAAATGTAGATGTTCTTGGTGTGCACATCACAAACAATGCCCTTGGAAACACTTGTTCCCCAGCTAGACAAGGAGCATGGGGATTAGGTGGAATAGGGGGACCGAAATCAATTCGTAGTCTTACAGTCTGTCCCCATGGCGTGAGATTGAGGCACCGTATGGTTCAGACAGGTGGTGAGGTTCTCCATTTACCTGATTATCTCGGGCCATCTGAGCTACCAGAACTGGGTATGCTTCAGGCTGCCTAACCCGTTCATTACTGTATTAGGGCTCCAGTCTCAATGAAGGGCCTGGCATATGTCAAGTCATTAACCTGAGCTTAGACTTTTATTTGGTCAGTGAGCAGGGTGCATGTAGGAACTTCAGCTTGTCACTGCTGTTGCATGTGGATGGTAACAACTGGAGTCCTAAATCCTGTTAGGACCTGATCTCCTGTGTGTGTTTCAGGTGTAATGGGTATGTGCACAGTGCTTACACAGATTTTGATTTTAAAGGATCTTAAAATCCTAGGGTGTTGTTTTCCAAGGCTTTCAGTTTGTGTGTAGGTCAAACACCAGATGATCTGCTTCAGAACACGGCTTTGAACCGATCTCTGAAATTCTACAGTCATCTTCCTGCTTTAAGGTTTTGAGCTGCCAAATAAAATGTACTGGGAAAAATAATATGCAGAAGGATGTCCATATTTTCCATCTGTAAATGCTTAAGACCAAAGACTCCAGCAGAACAGACTTATCTATTTTGTGATAGCATTACTACTTAAGTTGTGAATAAGTTCTGATTTAAACTCCCCTTCCCCCCCCCTTTTTTTTCTTTTTTTTTTTCCTTTAAATATCTTACAAGGGATCTAGGTTAGCAATGGAGGCTGGGCCACAACAGGATGTTTACCATACAGTCTTCTGCTGCACAGATTATTTTAGGTTTTTGCCCTGCAAATGATAGATCTGAAATACTCCCACAGAGTGATATCAAAGCAGGAAGAAAACCTAAAGAACACCCTCCTACTCCTGTCAGACACGCACAGAAGAGGAAACATTGAGAAGGACTCTTCTGTGGGCTGAAGATTTGAGGGGGCAGAAGTCCCTTTAGAAATGCAGCTAGACATGGCAGGACGTGCAGAGAGGAGTTACGAGGAAAAGGGGATTGAGAGAGAAGGTGAAGGTGCATTCAGAGAAGTGAAGTGCTGGCGCATGTCTAGACAAACTGAGTGGGCTTAGAGAAGAATCGTGGGGTTGTCTTCCCTGTATCTCATCCTGTGGAGTGGTGTGCAGCAGGAAAGAGCTAAGGCAGGTGGTGGTTGTCTGATACCCCTTAGCTGAAGCTCTGGCTGATGGTTTGCTACTCACTCTTGGCATTAGCCTAAGTGATTAAAGAAACAGGGGAGCAGAGAATCAGGCTGTGAGCCCACAGGAGTACTGGAGAAGCAGCACAGCATAATCCCTAGTTTGGAATGGGTGAGGCAGAAATTGAGGTGTACAGGGTGGGGAGTGATGTGGTCAAGGAAAGAATTGGCGGAATTAGCTGTCTGTTTGTGCATGTGGCTACTCTGGCTATTTTTCCTTTTCTCAGCAGCATAGTTTGGATCTGAGCCTGTTCCAGACAATCCTAGCTTTCCTTTTCCTTATTTCCCATAGTAAAGGTTGAATAAAATCTAATGATAAACAAACTGTGGGCTCAAACTTTCCTTTAGGACTTAGAGGAAAAACACTCTCTCCTCCCCAACCCCCCCTCCATTTCTGACACTTTTCCAGCTTGTTCTGTGAAAGATTCTCAGGCTTTGCTCCTGAAACCTGATGCTGATAGATGGCCCCAGCAACGGACCTACTGACCTCCCACAGCAGAAGAAGGGAGCAGAACTGGGTGCATCCCTGGGATGTTTTGGGGAAGGGGAAAATGAGGGAGGGGATTAGGCTATTTCTGCAGCTGGGGTCCACCACTGTGTGAGACAGTGCTGAACAAAAACTTCAGTGCCCAGAAAAAAATAAGGTTTTTTGATGAGCTTTGGATTGGCTGACAAATGTGCCACAGAATGCGCTTCGTTCTGTGAGAAGCCCTTCAGATTCACCCTACCCTCCAAACACGTTACCTGCAGACAAACATAAGTCAGCTCAGGCTTACACTAGGTGAGGCTGAAAAGCTGAAAAGCTGAAAAGCTGAGAGCATCCTCTGTGAACCTAAAAGATGGCATGGCAGTGGTAGTTTGTTTGTTTGATATAAAGCTGTGTGGTACAACAGTACTGCCTCCTGTTCTGGAGCCAGTGCAGCAGATAGCAGATCAAAGGGCTTTTCCACCATGCTCCTTTGCACGGGATGGACTTTATCACTATACCCTTGCTTCACAGGGTGTGTCTGTGCCTCTGATCTGATACCAGCATGCTGCTGCTTCGTCAGCATTAGACAAAAGCATTCTAGTGCCACTAAAGCTTCTGAGCCCCAGGCTCCTCCAGTTCAGCTTTCCCACTGACAGGGCACTGACTGCTTTGCAGACAGGGGAAAAGCCATTTTATTAATGGCTTCTTTGTGAATGCATGAGTCAGTGACACAGTCAATGCTGCAGCCTCTTCCATTGACTTCCACTCCAAAAGAAACCAAATCTAGAAACAATATATTTAGTCTCACCTGAACAATCTCTGGCAGTGTGAAGTAACTCCTGCTGATATTTAATTTCATGTATTCCTTACAGTACAAGTGCTCTCCCTTCTTTGTAAGCCTACTCCATACAGTAACAGATGTCTCTGTTGGATATACTACACTGTCAGTAACATGTATGCGAACATGAAAAAGTCAATACTGATAAAAGGCTTAGAAAGCATGTGAGTAAAGGCTGAGAGACTCAGTTTTGTTTAGTCTAGAAAAGAGAACATGGATAGAGCAGAGGTGGGAAATATCGTAGTCCTCAGACATTTCTAAGGTGTTACAGATAGGACAATGACCATTTCTACAGGTCAAGATGGGGTAAAGCGAGTAGAAATTGGCTCAGGTTCAGCAACGACAACTTGTGTTAGATCTTTAGGAAAAGAAGAAAAAGCCCTGAAACTTTCTAGCTGTAAGGATAGTAGAGCAATGGCTGTCTAAGGACGTGCAGAATTATTGGCCTTAAGAGGTTCATGAGATGGCTGGGTATGTGAAAACTGAAGAAATGGGATCCCAAAATTTCGCTGTGTTTCCATAGTCCCCTTTGTGTGTCACCACCAATACAAATGCTGTGTTTAGTCTTGACTAGTTTCAGCTTCTTGCAATCAGCTGCTTTTCATTGCCTCCCCTTTCCTACCTCTGAGCACCCCTCAGCGCATTTACATGTTGTTCTGGGTCATCCTCTTGAGCCATGTCATATTGCTGGATCAATATGCTGGGTGGTTGTAGACCCAAAAGGTCCTGTTTCTACAACTGTGCCACATCAAATTTGAGTGTGTTTTTTTGTAGAGGAGCATGGCTCAGCATTTAGCTTTGGTGCTGTATGGCATCTAGCACTGGAATCCCAAAGGATATTGCAGGAGAAATAGTACTTACAATAATAATTCCCATTTTTCCACAAATAACTCAGGTCTAGCTGTGGCTGCCGTTAAGTGTTAAAGCAAGACTGGAAAGCAACTGGAAAGCTTGGTGTGTTGAGCTGGATGAAATATTACCTCTGTTCCATGGCATGATGACTGCAACGTGGACAGTACAGTGTGTCTCAGCTGACGGGGCCGTGGCTGATTATCTAACGGTGCATGAGGAACACATTTGTTGTTCTACAAGTATTCACTAGAGAGCAGCAGGTCAGCAGTAGGATCTCATGCTCTGGAAGAATACACTGTGCTACATACTAATTTTTGCACCTTTGAACTACTGTAACTAGCCTGTATTGAAAGGAATTGACTGAAGACATATGATGCAATCAGCCCTCGTGTCAGCCAACCTATATTAGCTGCCCAATGAGGCAGCACCAGCACTCTTAAGACTGTGAGATCATCCTCCAACCCTGAATGAAACCAGATTGGAGGCAAAAGGAGCAGAAGTAAGGGTTTTATTGTGTGTCCTGCTTAAATGCTCAGTGTCTTTAAGCAAGCCACAATCATCCCATGCTTGACTTTCCAGAGGCATTACTGTCCCTAATGAGGAAGAAAAAGCTGAGCCTCTCCTCTGTCTGTATGGGAGCAAATGCTGCTCCTGCATTAACATCCGGATTTACAGCCCACACATCATCATGTAGCACGGCAGAACAATGCAGCCAAGGTTTCCTGTGGGGAAGCTGGCAGGTCTGGAGAACCATCTTGCAGCCAGCACACATCCCCCCTGGCAGTCGACCACTCCTTAGCCTGTGGCTGTGACCCTCCCAGTGTCCCAGTCACTGACTGTCCTGGGGCTGCAGGTTTTGTGGGAGTGCTGTAGCCTGGCTACAGCCAGGACCAGGACTCTTCCTTTTAGGTGGGTGACGTCTTGCTGAGGGGTGTGTGTACCGAGCTCTTCAAACACTTCAGTGTCTAAAAGTCAATATCCTCAAGCTGCGGTAGGTCAGAAGTTAGGGGCTGTTTCTGAAGGTTGAATTGTGACATTTTAAGGGGCACTGAGACTCTTGGACAGTGCATGGTCAAGTGCTGTGCCCAGCCTGTTACAGCCATGTTATGCCATCCCTGGGAGGCTGGGGGCAAACCCAGCAGCTCAGCTCTGCTCCTGGCTCCACCAGCCACTACACAGGCTTTCCTGCTGTGAGGGTCACAGGGGAAGGACCTCCAAACACAACCTGGATTTCATCCCCAAGAAAGTATAAAGTTAGTATAAGCTGTCATCTCACTCAACTTCTGTCAGTGGCAAAAGGTGCAAAGAAGATGAGGGAAACATCTGGGCCCCTACCTTAATGTATGTTGGCATTGTTTGGAGGTAATGGAGAGTCGGGACCAGTGACCTATGCCGAGAGTTCTGCAGGGGGCTCTCTGGGACCTGGTGCTAGTTGCTCCACTTGCCTTGAACTGCCTCTGCCCAGGCTGTGCCATTTTGTAAGAACAATAGTCAAGATTTGGTTGAGTGTTTGTTTTTGAGGCTGTTTTGTAGAAAATGTGGGGAATGTGCCTCCCAATAATGAATTGCTTTTTAAAGCATTTCAACCTGAATGTATGGCCTCTTTGCTCTGTTTGCTAGAGTCCTCTAGAAGTTTAAGGTCTTCTATGGTGCTGCCTCCTCCACTTGCAGTTTCCCTCCACCATTCAGGTACTTACCAGCTGCCATTCAAGTATGTGGTTTTCCCCAGTGAGTGAGGCAGTAAGAAGAAACTGGAATTTAAATTAGCCCATTGCATATTGATGACATTTTCCCAAAGTTATTGCAGACAAGGCAAGCTTTGATCTTTCCAAAAGTTCAGAGGTGTACTTCTGCTGTAATGGGATGTCTCTCCTTTTATTGCTGAGCCTGGAACACAATAACATCTTATGGAGGGCTTTGGAGTTTAGACTACAACCCTGTTGTTTGTTTTGCTGGAGCACTGTCCCATAAGGAAAATCCTAGGCTGGGCTTAAAGACCCAGACAATGGAGCAGCCGTCACATTTAGATGTTGCTTTTGAAACAATGCCCTAATGCTACATCACTTTGCTCTGCTGGGTTCTGCTTCTACTTGTCAATGGTAGAAATCACAAGATCAGAATTAGTGAAAGGGCTTCAGTGATGTTTAGTGCAAAGCATGTTGAAAATGAAAACATGGGCTCAACTCTGCTGAAAAAGCAGCTCTCCCATTCCTAGGTTTCTTCTTGGCTAATGGATAGAGGCATTACCTCACACTCAGTATGGAGTCGGGCAGTGGATTGTGTGTCTCAGGCTTTTGCAAGAAAAAAGTAATGTTACACTTACAGTAAATGTTAATCGTGCCAATGTATGTGAAAACTTTAGACCATCTGTTACCACTGAAGGAGGCTCAAGTCTCAGAGCATTTAGAGAAGTGTCTAGTCTTGCTGTCGGTGAAAATAACCTTAAAATATTTTTGGAGTCTGCTGATAGCCCAGAATAATATCTTAAAAATGTATGACTTGCTGTATTTAAACTCGATGGGTTTTCAATGATAAAATGAATGCCCCCCCTCCCCTCCAAAAAAACCCAACCAACCCAAAAATAAACCACAAAATAAATCCAGTTTTTTTTACAAATATGTTTTGTTGAGAAAACTGTTTGAAAAATTATTTTGAGTGAAAAATGTTGATACTGTTTGTTTGGTCTACTTGTCAAGCTCCTTCCTCCCTCTCCTGCTTCCAGTTTTTAAAAACACAAAAATGAAAAAAGCAACTGTGTATTGCAGAGGGAGTTTAGATTAGTAACCTTTTCATATATTTAAAAAAATACAGAAACTGTGATTGAAATTGGCAGATAAAAAACACTGAAAAGCAAAAACTTGAAATTTATTCTCTATAATGAACTTTGAATTCTAATTAGATGGTTTAGATAACAGTTTTGTTGATGGTTTCCCTGGGATATTGTTCACCTCTTACAGATTTCTTAAAATCTTAGACATCTTAAAGAACTTACGTGGCACTTAAGCATCTCTGTGGAACCCTGAGTTCCACTTGCTCTCTTAAAATCAGTGACTTTCACAATGCAATTATGAGTGAGGAGTTTGAAAACTGGAGTTATGTGTGCATATATATATATATGTGTCCAAGATAGATACTAGAGCAAAGGGAGTTCTGCATTCCTAATTAATCTCCTGATGAATCCATTGACATCGTTAGTATTTTTCAGTATTTGTGAACTACTTGAGGTCTCTGTCACATCAGATCGCTGCAAAACCTGGGAATTGTGCCATGAAAATTAGGGCTAGTTTGACATGGATTACATGAGTTTTTGCTAGTAATTACAGGGACAGCACATTTGGTGAGCTGGCATTTGATGGGCGTACAAGTATGGCGGGTCAAGCAGGGTGACGGGAAGCACTGGGAGCAGCTCTTTCAGCCAAGTTTGGTTTTCAAAGGACCGGGTCAGCAACAACAGACCAAACTAAGAGTCTTTGCCTAACCCAGAATAAACAAGCCTGCGTGTGATACCCCACCTAATTGCTTAAATCTTTCTCACTGATTGTCACTTTTGGTGTAAGCCCTGTGTTTATTATGACTCTGTGTGAAGTACCTGAGCCCTTGCATTGAGTATGGACTCCCAGCCCTGCTCGTGTGCAGGTGCTAAGATCTGTTTAAAGCTTTCTTTGTGCACAGGGATATTCTGTTGGCTAAACCAAAAAGTATTGAGTGATGACAGAACTAAAACCGTAAACCACATGCTCCCTCACATGACTAACTTCTGAATGACTAACTATGCGGTCTTTGAAGAGCCCATATTTTGGGAGACTCATATCTTCAAGATTTGCGTGAGATACCAACAGCGTAGGTCTATGTGGTCCTTTTATAGAATAATTCAAAGCCTGGAAACCTCACCTTGGGAGCAGAGATGTAGCAGGCTTAATCTATCCATTTTAGCAAAGAGAGGTGAAGAGGTGGCTTGGTCAGAGCCCACAAGACTTTAGTGTGGTAAAAGGTTTCTGGGAACAAAGAACTCTTTTATTCAGCAGAGAGAGGCATAACAAACCCCGTGTCTGGAAGCTGCAACTCGGTTTATACAGATGGGAACTGAGGTGCAAAATCATGGGCTTGAGGCAGGAATCACTGGCAGCAGTTCTGTGTCCTGTGTTACACTGCAGATCAGACTAGGTCATCACAACCAGCACTCTTGGCTTTGAAACCTGCGTGCCTGTGATTACCGTGATTCCCACATTATATGCACACATCAGCATTACATTTAGTCGCTGAAGAAGAGAGAGAATGCATCCAATTAGCTCTGGGCTTTCTGCCTAAAAAGGGGAAAATGAAGTGAGATTTTGTTTAAGGACAACCCCGATAAATCTGAAAAACTCCATGGGATTATTAGCATTTGGGCAGAGTGGACAGGATTTCAGGGTCCAGCACAAAGACCTTGCAGAAAGAACTCTGTTCAATGAGCTGCACAGAAGGCAGGCTTGTGCCTACCTTACTGGGGCTTAGTTATGGTCCTAGAAAGCATAGGGCATGCTTAAATAACCAAGTCAAAGGTAGGCAGGGCTGTACTGTTTTAGAAAGAGCTCATACTAGAACCTTTTATTTTGATAAGATCTTGCATAAGGAGAAAGGAGAATATCCTTTTCTCTGAGGTTGGTCTTGCTAAAAGGGTTTGTGTGACAGTGATGAGAAGGAACTGCATCCTCTCCAGAGAAGGCCGGGTTTAAATGTTTCAGTTTGCTGGGAAGTTCTTGTAAGAACTTGGAAAGACTTGCCTTCAAGTGTTCCTGGCTCATGTTACAGGAAAAATTGCATCAAAATGCAATCTTCAAAACTAAAAAAAATATTATATTTCAAATGTGAAATGACTTGTCTTTGAAAAGGTGGGCAAAGTAATGGTTTTCTAACGCTGCATGCTCAGGATCTCTTTAAAACACTTAAAGAGTATCAAAATGAAATGTTTTCATGTTTCAGGCAGAAAATGTGTTGATAATAGTTATGGTGCATAGATAGTGTCTGGTCCTTTGGCTGTTAATTCTGATTGGAAATACTTTGAACTTGTTCATGGGACAAGAAAACCATTTCTTACACAGTCTTAATTCCTGGTGCTAAGGCACCTGTAGCTGCCCTCCTTCCATACAGGTGAGTCCTCTCAATACAGAGGCTTCTCTCTGCTTTTCTGTTCCTGCCAGCAGAGCGGCCAGTTTCCCTAACCCAACACTCGTGTTTATCCAACGCTTCCCCTGTCACCTGCCTCCAAGGTCCTCAGTTTGAAGCAGAGTGCTAAGGCGGGGATTATTTGGCCTATATACATCATATAGGAGCTCAGGTAGCTGTTGACTTCTCTTTCCCTTCTCTCTTGCCTCTAAGCCGAGTGACAAACTGGGCTGTTCCTGACCACCACTTACAAGGTCGCAGTGGTGTAACTCGGTCTCGGGTTTTCTCATTCTGCTCTCCAGTCACCTTGGGGAGGAAGTATCATGTGGAGTCACGCTTTTGATCTCACCTAGGATGGTAGGTCTGCACTATGCAAATTTGAAATAACTGTTTTAAAGAGCCCTTTCGTTTTCATCTTGTTGCTATTGGCAGGGGAAAAAAGTGCTCAAATGCAAGAGAATTTGTTCCCAACTGATTTGAAAACTGAATGGCTCCCTGTTTGGGGTTTTGGTTGGGTTTTTTTGGGGTGTTTTTTTTCTGCTTTTCTAAAAGTCCTTTACATGGGACTAGTTTTGAGGGTTTGTGATAATGCGTCTAGTTTGCTTTCTGTCTAGCCATAGCAGCTTAGCTCATTTACAAGAGAGTCTTTCAGCACCTGACCCTATATTCAGGGCAAGTTCTGCAACCTTTAATTGTTTAATTAGCTGGTGCTAGCTTAAAAATATTTAACAGTGCTCTTTTAGGTAAATAAGTTATTTCAGGAAGCATCCCTGCCAATATTTTCATTCCAAATTAACTTCCTTTTTCTTTGCTATATTACCCAGCAGAAGGAAGCAGTGGCCATGATATTTGAGGGTGATCAGCCCACCTTCAAATACTTGCCAGCAGCCCTCATCTTCACAACTAATGACATAAAAGGCTGAACCCTCTCATACTGAGGCTGTTTGTGCCTGATGTGCTGTCTGCTGGAAAGAGGGGGTGGTGTGTGTGGAGGTGCTAAAAAGCAAAAAGGCCTTGTGTCTTTTCATTCCTTTTTGGTTTGCTTAGTGGTGAGTGGGCAATCCTTTCATCTGAGGCCTTGAGTGCTCTCTTTTTCTCCATAAAGCTGTGGGATCAAATAAAACCCTAATGTGGGTATGAAGGTACTTTACATACACTAACAAACACCGCACAGAATGAAGGCTGCTTGTCCTGACTTCCTCTGTCAAAAAGGAAAGGATGAGTAGAAGTGAAAAGCAGTGCTTCTAAACTTGATTAAAAGTTATCTTCGTAAACATCAGTTAACTGGGGAGGGGGGCACTGACAGAATTTGTGGTTTGGTTGGGTGTGTTGGCAGATCTTGGTACGATGAGGACAAAATTGGCCTACTGAGTTTTGATTCTTTTAGTGACATGCAGCCACTCCTGCTACAGCAGTATAAGTTAGCAGCTGTTTGCTGCCTTCACCAGGTTGTCAATTGATCTCTCCTAACTAATTTCTGATAGTTAATTTCCAAGATTTTTAATAGTGGCAGCTAAAATAATAAAAAATAAACTGTGTCTACCCTTATCTCTTCTGTGAGGAATAAAAAACAGTGAACCTAAAGTACCCTGATATCACTTTCACAGTCACTTTTTAGACTGTAGCTTGCTTTTAAAGTCAGCATTGCACTTGGCTCAAATGATGAGATACTGACATTAAATGCTACTCAGGCAGAGCCAGTGTTAATATTTTCAATGCCTTAGAAAAAATGAAGGAATGTAAACTAATTCTACTTCTGTTATTATGAAGTTCCTTCATAACATCTGAGCAAAATCAAAGCTGTTTGAGGACTTAGGCAAAGTGTAAATCTTCTGCTGTTTATTTGGGGCGGGTGGGGGGAGGGAGGGAATGATTTTTCCAATCCTTCCTCAGAGTCAACTTCTTTTCCTCACCCCTATTTGAAAGGTTATGAAAAAGGAGGATTAAAAAAAAAACCCAGGTTGAGTCCCATGATCAACAGCAGACAATGCCAATGAATACATGTACTGTTGGTTAGTGAAATTCATTATCCCTGTGTGCCAAAACTGAGACAATGAAGACAAAAGCCACAGCCTTTCAACTCCAAATATATCACCAAGCTAAATTTGCCTGACATGACTGAGAAAATGATTGAGCTAAAGAAATAACTATGCAAGAGAAAAACCCTCCTTGTCTAAAACCAATCCAGCATCTGGCGCTGGCTAGCGCAGGGCACTTAACTGTGTGCTGTTATTTAACTACAGAATAATCATAACTTCTGTGGCAGCTGAGCACTTCCAAGCATTAATGCATTAATACTTGTAACCTCACTTGTAACCTCCCGTTTTACAGATGAAGAAGAGGGGCAGTCGGTAGTGTAGCACCTTTGCTTCAGTGTTAATTTGGTCTGCCTTGGGTCCTACCAATGTCTGTATCATAGACTGACATAGTTTAGTCCTAGCAGACTCATCTGCCACACGCCTGCTCGGTAGCCCGAGCTGATCTGACTCCTCCATTCTGTGGTGCTAAAGCAGTACCCTGTGCAACTCATGCATTAGTTCACGGCGTGGTCACCCGCTACTCTAGCTTCTAACCATAGTTATTTAACTGCTCTCTTAGCAGCCAGTTGCATATTTACCCAATTCTCATTTTAAAACTTTTCTTAGACGCTGGGCATTTTTGCCGCCAATCTCAAGAATCCACCTACTTGGCTTTGCTCCAGCCTCGTAGCAGCTTAGGCAAGTTGCACTTGTCCAGGCTGCAACACCATTGCCCATGGCAAACAGTGCCTTGCTACACAAACAGCCTTGCTGGCCTCAGCAGTGCTGCTCAACAGAGCAGGTATAAGTGAGCTGCAGTAAGAGCTGTTGACCTTCTGTGCGATAAGAATCTTCCCCATCTGGATGATGGAAACCTGCTCCTTCCTTCCTTGGCTGAACTCGTTGAGCCCTGCAGATGAAAACCCGTCTATGCATGCTATACACATCTGAGTATTTATAGGCAGTTCAGTGGTGCCCTGAGACAACAGTGTTGTGAAAGAACCTGTCAGGAGGTAGAGAATCACAGAGTCACAGGGGCTGGAAGGGACCTCCAGAGATCATCGGGTCCAACCCCCCTGCCAAAGCAGCTCCCTAGGACAGGTCGCACAAGAAGGAGTCCAGACGGGTCTTGAATATCTCCAGGGAAGGAGACTCCACACCCCCCTGGGCAGCCTGTGCCAGGGCTCTGTCACCCTCACTGGGAAAAAGTTCTTCCGCATGTTGGTGCAGAATTTCCTATGTTCCAACCTGAAGCCATTGCCCCTTGTAGAAACTGCCTCTGAGAAGCTGGAGACATTTTCTAATTGCCAGGGGAAATGGCAAAACCAAATTTTTGCTAGGGAGCAATTTTTTAAAACATTTGGTCTGATGACTGCCTACTTCCTAGATGCATTTGTTGAAAGCTGCCTTTTGTGTATTAGAAATAACTGCAGTGTATTCACAGAAAAGCCAAGCTGTGCTCCTAGAGCTTGTCTCTGCTTTTCTGTTTTTTCAAGCTTGGTATTTATATCATCTAGCCATCGGACAGCGCTGGTTGCAAAACTGTGGCTGACCAAAGTCCTGAGGGCCTGCCACAAGAAAGACAACTTCTCCACTGGTTAAAAAACATCAAAACCAACTTTTCTAAAGAGGGCACAACTTTGTGGCGTAATTCTGCTGACCATACTGAACTTCTGCCTCAGAAAGATTCTGACCTTTGCATCTGCTATTATAAAAACTGTTGCTTTTTTAATGGATGATTGAATCTTGATGAGTTTCTTCTGAGTGATGCTACCCAGAGATAGGACTGTAACAGGATTTTCTAGATGGCGGCAAATTTCAAAGACTACAATGCTGAAGTGTTTTTATATGAGGAAATAAGAGAAACCAATCATCATACACTCCCTGCTGTTGGAAAAGCCTGTTAAGATTAATGTAAAAGCAGAGACTATAGCTCCCATTTTAGAACATCAGAAATGTGAGATATTCAACCTCTTTTTGACAAGCTATACCATGTCAGTCGCAAAAATTACCATCATTTATGGTAAATGGCAATTGCCAATTTCGTATCTGTTTTATAAAAAGAATTTATCTAAAATTGGAATTTTACTGTCTTAGCCATCCAACTACTGAGGCCTAGTTATAAAGGAGCACTGGTACGAGCCATCACATATGGAAGTAAAGGAACAAAACCAAAACCGGTGAGGTTTAGTGACATCAAACTAAACCTACCTCTCATAGCAGGGAAGAAATTGAAACCTTTAACGTGAGTCCTAATCTCTGACAGTTTGCAACAATAGGGACCAGAGCCCAGGCCACCTACAGAAAGTGGAATGCAGCCATCCAGGTCTGAGTCTGGTGCCAACAGTAGAGCTGATTTCCTTAGTGTCTGAAAAGAGAACTGGAATATCTCTCATGACCTAGCTGGCTTTCTGCTCAGAGGAACCCTAGGTGTTGACATCATGATACCAAGCTGCAATCATGACATCTTCAGAGCAAGTTCTCTTTTCCATTCACATCTGGGCACTGTAGTTAGCTGATTTTGGAAGCAGTAACCTCATCCATAATTAGTGGCTGAGTGGCTGCACGTACAAAATACTCTTGTAATACTATTTCCTACCATTAATTCTCTTCCTATAGAAACAAGGACAAGTGACCTTAAGATTCTGTTTGGTTTTATCCATCTCGTAAACACCCGCGGCCTCAGAATGATGCTTGGCACATCTCACGTGGCCACTTGATGACATCACTGTTAACTCAAGTTGTCCTGGTTTTAACTTTCATGTTCCAGATGAGTTTGCTTGGCCTCTGCTAATCTTCCATTAAAAAATATGTTTCTCTTAAGGGTTTAGATAACCTCTTCCAGCCTACCATGCTTCAGGTCTCTCTCTGCTAACCCTTCAGCTACCTGGAACATTTTTTTTCTTTCTTTTTTTCTTTCTTCCCAGTACACATACCATTATTTTAAAACTGAAATGTGAAAATGCCTCTGTGAAGATGGTATATATAAGAAAAAATAAGGTTGGTTGGATCATACAAGCTGTCATTTAGTTTAGGATCTCCTAATCAACTGACCCATCTACCATACTGGAGAATGTTAACAAGTAGATAACTAAAAGCAGACATGTTCTTGCAGAAGTGAAACTGTTATGAGAGATTCTTAGGAAAAAAGTGGTGAGAGAAGGGAACACAACCCTTATTTTCATATTTGGTCAGACAACTTGCCAGTAGAGGTTCATAAGATCAAAGCTTATTTTTAAGGCGAGGAGAAATAACTTGGTATTTATATCACAGGATTAAAGAAAATGCTCAATGTGGCTCCACAAAAATGATGAAGCTTGCATTTATGGTGGTAATGCAAGATAGTGGTTTTGACTGTCCTTTGTCCAAGGCACCTTGAAATGCTTTACGTCAGCTGCATGCCTCTAGTAGTAATGATCTGTCATTATTCTAATTACATTTGTGCAACTGTTCACACTGGAATTAAAACTCAGAAGAAGACATGTAGAAGGTTTTAGGGGGCTATGTCTTAATTATATATTTTTCTCATCTCATGACTCATGCTGATTTGCAGTCTAGTTAAATGCAACAATATGATTCTTACTACTGGGAGCACAGCACTGCAAATAGTATGCTAGTCCATGGCTCTGGTGTTGTTTTGTGCTGTACCAGCTGTTTTTTATTGAGGAAACTCTACTATGTAGTTGAATAATTTTTGTCTCTTCGGGACTTACTATTTTGTTTTGGAAAGGGTGAATAAAGGAGTACTAAATCCTTTGAAGAGTTAGGAAATGACAATAACTGGTAGAGTATGTTCTCCACAGCTGATGAAGAACCAGATGGTCATTTTTTGTTGTTAGTGAAAGCACAGATTGACCTATGATGGGCTTACTGATAAAAAAAAGAAGGGAAAAAAAAGGAAAAAAGAAAAGAAAAAGGAACTTTCTTTCCTTTTCCTTCTTCTAGTTTCAGAAAGATTAGAACATAATACTGGTCTTCTAGAGATTTGTCAGCCTCTCAGAACTGCGCCGCTATATTGCTGCCTTAATTGCTCATCTTTTTAACATTATCTCAGCGTGCATCAGTTTCCTCCTCTGTAACATATCTTGATCTCTGTAAATGACTTTCCCTTCCCTTTGTAAGTTGCATTGAGATCTGAGAGGGAAAAAATGGCCACACTGTAAATGTGCAGCAGACTGGTCACTGGGCTACAGTGACACTTCAGTTATGGCATTAATGCTGATAGGTGTCAAATAAGGCATACGCATACTTTCTCTTGCATACAGATTTCTCTCTGATCTACATCGGGACTCCTCAATTTTTGCTCTGTTCACTGGAAAAAAGCTCTTTTGCACATGCTAGTGGGGAGTTAGTTTGGTGCACTCAGAGAAATCTGTTTCTATGTTGCTCTCTACTCTGAGGTAGAACATGCAGGGTGCAAATGGTGTCAAACTGTTGTGACTTTTGCATGGTGGGGTTCTGGTGGAGGAAGGGGCTGTAGGGGTGGCTTCTGCAGGCAGCAGCCAGAAGCTCTCTGCAGGCCCCAGAGAGCAAAAACCAGCCGGCTCAAGGCCGGAATTGTTGCTGACCAAGGCCCAGCCCAGCAGCGATGGTCACAGCGCCTCTGGGAATCACATTCATGAGAAGAAAACCCACAAGCAGCTGCTTTTTGTCCCTAGAGACATAAGCGAGAAGATGTAAGAAACTCTGTAGGCACCAAGGCCAGGGAAGGGGGGAGGAAACGCCCCAGGTGCCAGAGAGAAAGATGCCCCTGCAGCCCATGGAGAAACCCATGGTGGAGCGGGTGTCCCCCTGCAGCCCATGGAAGAGGACAAGACCCCACCTGCAGCCCATGGAGAGTCCCCATGCTGGAGCAGGTGGAGACATAGAGGACATGCTGTGACCTGCGTTGGAGCAAGCCCCTGCCAGCACTTGCAGCCAGTGGAGAGAGGCAAAGACATATAGATGAGAGAGAGAGACACCCACACAGGCTGGAGCAGGTTTGCTGGGAGAAGTGGCTTGTGACTCTGTGGGGGACCAGGCTTGAGCAGCCTGGGTCTGAGAGGCTGAGAGACATTCTATGATTTATGACTGCACCCCACAGAAGTGACCCACGCTGGGGCAGCTGGTGAAGAGCTGAAGCCCTGTGGGAAAGAACTCACGCTGGAGAAGTTAATGGAGGACTGTCTGCCATGGGTGGGACCCCACACTGGAGCAGGGGAAGGGTGTGAGGAATGCCCCCTCCTTCCCCCAATAAGAAGTCAAATAACTAATGAGGAACTGACCAACACCCCCCCCCCCCCCATTCCTTGCCGCTTCCCATGCCATGATCAGCGTTGCAGGGGGAGAAGGGGGAGAAATCATGACTAAAGTGAACTCTGCTAAGAAGGTAGAGTTGCAGGGGGAGGTGCTTTAAGATCTGGTTGGACTTCTCATTATCTGCCTGGTTTCATTGTGTGTGTGTGTGTGTGTGTAGTGTTGAGTCTGTTTTGCCCGTGACGCTAATTGCAGAATGATTTTGATCTCAACTCCTGAGCCTCTCAATAGATATTTTCTCCCTTGTCCAGCCAAAAAGGGGAGTGATAGAGCAACTTTGGTAGGTGTCTGGCCTCCAGTCAGGGGTCAAACCACCACAGAAGCATATTTCGTGACATTTTTTGACAGCAGCCATAAGCTGAATGGACTTTGGGCTGCACCTTCCCACACAAAGAGTCTTTATGGGAGTCAGGTCAGTAGGAGAGAATGAGCCTGGGAGATGGCAGAAGTATGAAATGTCTCCTCCTTCTCTGCCAAGCCAGTTTTCTGGGAGCGCAGAACAGCTGTCTTGAGTATCTGAAAGCAGCACATTGTATGAGATCAGAGTGCAGCTCTAGGCTTCATCACCCAGTTTTCTAGTGTGCCTGTGCCAAAGCAGAAGGTTTGGCTTGCTTGAAAGGAACACCCTTGAGGAACGGGGACGCTTCTTTGAAATGACTGTGGCTGGATGAGGAAGAGTGGGCAATGCTGAGTGCAAAATTTATCCTGTTGTGCATTTCACATGATGAAATTTCCCTTCCTAAAGCAAACCAAGCCAAAACAGAAAAGGAACAGAGAGAACTGAGGGTTTTTGTGGTAGAGATGTGCTTCACGTGCTGTTCTGCATTATGAAATGAATCCGACCTTGTCCAGGAGACTTTAATTAACTTTTTTTTATGAGGAGGAAAAAAAATAGCTCCACAATATAGAAGAATATTTTTAAAATGAAGTATCTTGGCTATTTTTACTTCCAAATGCACTAAAGAACCAGACTACAATACGTTCCAGTGGCTTGAAATATTTTAATTGGAACAAAAATAAAGTTGTTAGAGTCATGCAGGAAGACATCGCCACATCCTTAGGTTTCATTGCCTTTATTTGCACTGAAGTAAATTGAAATTTTGGGTTGAAATCAAGAAGAAATCACAACACTAAGAAGGAGACTTCCACTGTGAATTTGACCTTGTGTGAAATATTTTAGAGCTTTGTATCAGCAGTACATCTGTCCATGTCAGAAATTATAGGAATACAGCTGGGACCATGGTCTTGGACGCCGTCGTCATCTTGTTCCCTGTGCTTAAAAATTGGCTAAATTACTTCTGTGCTGTGGTTAATCTTCTAACCTACCCTTAGTCACTTTAATTTCCTCAGACAAATTCTCCCTGGTATATATTTTTTTCTTAATATGAAGTAAAAGAAGGTTGTTGGGGTTTTAAAATTTTTTTTTCATCTGAGTTAGCAGGCTATTTCTCCTGGTTTTCAGTTTCACGTAGTAAATTTTTGAGCCTGATACAAATCTCAAAGATAATTATTTTTCTACTACTTATGGGGGCAGAGAAGGGAAAAAAGGTCCAAAGCAATGCCTTTGTGGAGGAAAATATTTGTTTCATCAGCATTGCTATCACTTATGCAAGGGTGTGCATGGAAGACCTTTCATAGAGTGGAAATTAGCTTTTCTGAAGTGTGGGCAAGCAGGGGAAAAGAGTCTTATGCCAAGTAATTATTTTATTACAATTTTTGGGCAAAGTGAGTCAAACCATTTTGGGAAAATACTGACACCTTCCTCTTCCCCCAAGAAAAGGTAGAGCATAGCATTTGCCTCGTCCTTATGTGCAGAGAGTTACTGACAGACTAAATTTGTTCAAACTCAGTTTTTTTCTAGATTTATGGACAGAATGAGGAATAAATCAGATGAAAAACATTTGAAGGGATCTTTGAAGGTGTAAATTGGACTAAACTTCTTTCAGCTCTTGAGGAGACATAGCAAATAATTTGACATCCAGGATCCAGAGAACAAAATACATAAACCAGTGCAAGCATGTTTTCTCTCAAATTGAATTATTCCTGAAGCTGAAGTATATCATACAATAGGAAATCTGTCCTTCTGAAATCATGTGCATTTTTTGTTAAGAAATAAGAGATTCTGAGAGCCATCTTAACTATTTCTTAATGAAGCCTAGAGGAAGACTGGAGAAAACTAGTGAAGAAGCTAAGCATTTGTCCCAATATTCATAATTTGTCACCATATCATAATTTTTAAGGACTGTTGTCCAGGACAAATCACAAATGTGTGAAGTACAGAACTGAATCCAAACCCATATCTACTCTATGGAACAACCGTATTGCCAAGGGGCGTATTTTAAATCCTCTCCATTAGCAACTAAAATACAGCATTCAGTCCTTCTTCCCCACCAAAAAAGGTAAACAAACATTTTGGGTCAGTGCAGCCACATCCACTGCATAAATAAATCACTCCTACATATTTTCTCTTGATCCTCCATGATCTAGTGTAAATATAAGCGTCTAATATTTTTACAGTAAAATGCTACATCAGAATGTAGGGGGAGATTTGAGGCCATAAACATAGGAAAAAGTCTGCAACTAAAGGTCTATAGCTGAGGTATTAAAAATCCCTCATCCACTTTTGAGTCTAAAAGATTAATACTTTTAAATTCTGACACTCATCCTTCTTGGGATGTACTGTAATGTTCCATATGGGACAGGAGAGCACAGGACAGGAGAATGGCTGCACGTGTTGGAAGGCCAATTGCACCGAGGGGCATGTGCCCAAAGCACGACACAGCCTCTGCTGTGAAGAGCCCACAGCCTGAGACAAGGACCCCCAGGGCCCCTGGCATGGCTGGCTGACAAAAAGAGCCACACACCATTTGCCTGCGGATCATGGCTTCCTCAGTATCGTTGCCCTGTGTGTCAACAAAGGCTGGGGGCCATCGGTAGAAGCAGGCAAACTGAACTGGGGAAAGGGGAAACTGGAAACTCCTGGCTCTCAGCCCAGGCTTCAAACCACACAGCCATCCTATATATTTCTCTGTGTATCTGAGCTGGGGTTCTGTTTGGGGTCATCTTTAAGATCTGTGTATTCACCCAAGGACCAGTTCTATATATAGCATGCTCACTTATGTTGCCCTGCTGCGCCAGAAGCCTTCTCTCCAGGAGATCTGCGTTGTTGGCGTATTTCATCACTGTTCTTTCCCATCTCTTGCTGGTAAAGGGCTTAGCTGTTTCCAGCTGGTGCTCCACCGAATTTGCAATTCATTATATATCAAATAACTTATAAAACAAATCTCATAGTTTGATCTTTCCAGTTGCACACAGTCTCCAGCTTTGTGCTCCTGTTTCACTCTCACTGTAAAATAAAGTTGGCCTTTAAGGAGGGGATTTCTTAAAAGAAAACCTGTGTGTGTAAGGAAAGAGGAAGGAAATATCCCAGAAGTAGTTAACCAGGAGACATGTCTGAGACTGAGCCATTTGAATTTAACATGTTGCTTCATTTCCAGAACTTTCAGCTCCTACAACTCCTGTGAGCTATTGTTCCTGTCCTTGTAGAAGTCTAGGGTTGCTGGTGACCTGACAGTAGTGGCCCAGTAGTCCCTTTCAGGCACTGCTGTATAGCTGTTTCTCTCTACCTCCCAAAATCCCTTGTTGAACAGAAAAATTAGAGTGAAGCAGCAGCCCAACAGTGGATAGTTACAGCCTTTTGGCTGGGAGGGAAAATCAGATTCACCGGTGGCAAAGGGCTCGAGGCTTTGTTGCCTCCCCTGATTAACCTGTGCCTGTCTGGTGTGTAAACATACACACGTGCATCTGGGATCTAAGCTGCACTCAAGGGTTTATCTTGGGGGCTTGGATAGGAAGAGCAGGTACAGAAAGGTCTCAGCAGTCTCACAGGACATTTCACTCAGAGGAAAGACATGGTTTCTCACAGCATTCTGATTGAGAAACTGGCTACCACTGGCCTGGACAAGTGGACCCTCAGATGGGTTAAAAACTGGCTGGATGGCCAGGCCCAATGTGTGGTGGTAAATGGAACAAAATCTAGCTGGAGGACAGTCACGACTGCCATCCTCCAGGGTTCAGCCCTGGGTCCAGTTTGGTTCAACATCTTTATCAATGACCTCGATGAAGGGATTGAATGCTCCCTCAGTAAGTTTCCAGGTGACATTAAAATGGGAGGAAGTGTTGATCTGCCTGAGGGTAGGGAGGCTCTTCAGAGGGATCTGAACAGACTGGACTGATGGGCTGAGACCAATAGGGTGAAGTATAACAAGGCCAAGTGTAGAGTGCTGCACATGGGACATAACAACCCCATGCAGTGCTACAGGCTTGGGGGGGGGGACTGGCTGGAGAGCTGTCAGGCAGAGAAGGACCTTGGGGGTGTTGGTTGACTGCAGACTGTATATGAGTCAGCAGTGTGCCCAGGCAGCCAAGAAGGCCAATGGCATCCTGGCTTGCATCAAAAATAGTGTGGCCAGTAGGTTTAGGGAGGTGATTGTGCCCCTGTACTCAGCACTGGTGAGGCTGCACCTTGAGTACTGCCTCCAGTTCTGGGCTTCTCACTATAAGAAGGACATTGAGGTCCTTGAACGAGTCCAGAGAAGGGCAGCCAGGCTGGTGAAGGGGCTGGAGGGAAAATCATATGAGGAGCGGCTGAGGGAGCTGGGGATGTTTACTCTGGAGGAGGCTGAGGAGAGACCTTATCACCACCTACAGTTACCTGAAAGGAGGTTGTAGAGAGGTGGGCGATGGTCTCTTCAGCCAGGTGACAGGAGATAGGACAAGGGGAAATGACACAAAGCTGTGCCAGGGCAGGGTCAGATCAGATGTTAGGAAAAAGTTCTTCACTGAAAGAGTTGTTAGGGCCTGGAACAGGCTGCCCAGGGAGGTGGGTGAGTCACTGACCCAGGATGTATTTCAAAAAAGGGTAAATGATGTACTTAGGGATATGGTTTAGCTTAGGACAGGAACAGTTGTACGTGATGATCTTAAAGGTCTTTTCCAACCTTGTGATTCTGTGAATAAAGTAATCTGCAAGTTTCTCTGGTGAGGAACATCAATTTAGGCAGGTAAAAAGTTGCTGTGGTGAATAGCCTGGTGCAAAGGTCTGCAGAGCAAAGCAGCATCACAATATACACCTGGGAAAGGCTGATGAATATCTAATATTGTGAGGTTCAGACCCTGCTAGAAACAAGCTGTAGCCATGCAAGGAGGTCCCCAGTGAAGATGTCAAATCCTGTTCTGTTACTCTGAACCAGAAGAATCAATGTTTTCTCATCCTGACTCAGCTTCAGCAAAATCATTGTAGTAACAGTTCCTGTGTGACCTAAGATGGAAAAACATCAGCTCAAAATGGTTTCCTCTCCAAAATGGACCTAGTCTCTGGAGAAACTGCCCAGTCTCAAAGCGTCCCAGTGCGTCGGGATGGTATGGGGACAGGTTTGAATTCATTGATTCTCACCTCAACTTTGCCCATACTTGGTTGCACCCACCATTGTATAAATCACTGTGTGGCTGCTCCCTTGTCACTCAGCAGCCTCACTGGGGTAAGCAGGTGGAGCATGGCTTGATCTCTGGTAGATAAAAACCCTCTTTACAAAATCACTGCTGTGCTTGTGCTTTCACAGCAGTAGAGCGGCCAGTGGCTGACTTGGCCATGGAAGTGGGCTTCTTGGTCTTAAAAAGGAGCCCGGAGACTTCAGGTTGCGACACATCAGCATGTGTTGTGCTGGCAGTGGCCACTGCTATAGCTAATCTTTGAATACGTGGGAGATATCAGGTTCCATGGTCATCAATCACACATTCGTTTATTTTAATGAAAGCAGGGAATGAACCTTCCAGTTCCTCTGGAAGAAGACGAAGAAAAGCTTGACCTACTGCCAGGCTTTGAATGATTAAAGGGAGACTGTCCCTTTCCCCATCTCTACAGACACATTTGCTGCCAGCTCCTGGGCCCCAGTCTCTCCGGACACTGAAGCAAAAGAGCTGTCTTCTGCACTCTGTGGAACAAATGTACTGGTTAGACAGAGGTCAGACTGGAATTAGTGTTTCTCCCCCTGAGGGACAACATCACTGTATTATCCCAGAGCCAGCCTGCACTGGGTGAAGTTCCTTTACCGGATTATCCCTTCCCATCCTGTCTGCCCCCTCGTCCTGTGACACCCCCACCACCCCAGCCTGTCCTCCACAGTGCCCTTCAGGGCACCCCCAGTGCTGGGATCCAGCTGGCAGCTTACCCAGCGTTGCTCTGGTAAAGGTTTCGGTGGGCTGCTCTTCTCTCCCTCCCTCCCACCCTAGGCCATACATTTTCTTGCTTTATGTGTACACCCACACAGGCACATATGTACTTGTGCAACAATCTGCTTTATCAGCCAGGACGTTTTCATGCAGCAGAGATTTACACTCACAGCTGCCATGGTTACAGCCTGACTTCACTGGCGAGGAATTAGACTACTGTATGGTCTCCTAAGCTGTGTAGGCATTTGAAAGGCAGCCGCTCTGCAGTGAGCAAATCTGGTTTGTGCAGAAGGAGGCAAAATGCTCAAATCATCAGTTTTATCTTATTTTGGGCCAAATCACCTCATCTTAAAGCCCTAAAAATCTTTGCACACATGTAACAAATGAGGTAATTTGGACCATGATATTCAGGGCTGTTGCTATAGATAGGGTTACACAGGCTGTCTGGTAATGATGCAGTGTACTACATAGCAGTTCCTTTCAGCTGTGTTTGGGCAGTAGAATTCTGTTTGACTTTAGAACTACAGAATGGTTTGGGTTGGAAGTGACCTCAAAGACCATCTATTTCCACCCCCCTGCCAAGGACAGGGACACCCTCCTCTAGCCCAAGCTGCCCAAAGCCCCATCCAGCCTGGTCTTGAGCACTGCCAGGGAGGGGGCAGGCACAGCTCCTCTGGGCAGCCTGTGCCAGGGTCTCACTGCCCTCACAGGGAAGGATTTCTTCTTTATATCTAATATGAATCTGCCTTCCTTCAGCTTAAGGCTGTTACCCCTTGTCCTGACATGCCCTTGTAAACAGCCCCTCTCCCGCTTTCAAGGGAGGATTCCCACTTGAACTAATTAGGCTGAACTGGTCCTATAGCTGTCAGTGAACTCTTCCAAAAGAGACTATTTTCCCCTGTAAAATGCATCATGTGCTGACTCTTCCTTTTCCTTTTGCTGGTAAATTTTGTGAAACAACACACTAAGAAGTGTGACAAGATGCAAGTTTTGTTGGATTGGATTCTTTTCCATTCAGCCATACCTGTACAACAGGAGAAAGCCACAAGAAGAGAACAATAAAATAGTAACTGGTGTAACTGAGTACAGAACTTGACTTATCTGATTTCAGCAATTATCATAATGTCTTAAATTTTAGTTTATTTTAATTCTCACAAAACAACCCATGGAATCATAGACAGTCCACTTGACAAATGCATTTCTCTCAGCATTTGTACTTCCTCTGGTCTTCTGTAAGCTGTTTTTTATTTCCAAAAATATAAGAATTGCCACATGGGATTACTTAAACCCACTCTAGCATCTTGTATCCCTATATAACCAATATTAATTATTTCAGGAAAACTGCTGTAGTCTCAGTGGTCAATGCTAAATAACTGGCTATTGATTGAAATTATGTCTCTCCACCTTTCCCTCCACTGGTGAGAAACTGGTTATGCCCAGCACAGTACATCTCTTAGCGTTTTCAGTCAGTCACACCCTCTGCCCCTGTGTGTTTTTTCTCCTTAGGGGAATTTTTAACTCCTTCCTGTATCCTACTGGATTCCTGGCTTCAGTGACTGCCTTAGTGACTACCTGGTTTCTTCTTTTCTTCTGAGATATGAGCTGGACTCGACCTCTCCAGACTACTACTTACCTTTTCAGTTTGGTATTAATCTGGGCTGAATTCCCCCTGCCCCATGGTAACAGACCTCAAAATCATTGCACATATGTCACATCAATAGAATTAGGTCTATGGTACACAAAGCCTATGTTAGGGATTTACACAGCTGCTGTAGCAGTCATACAGTATTCAGAAATGGTGCAATATTTCTGGATCATTTGTTGATTTTTCTCAAGCACCTTCATTCTGACCTCAGTAGCCTCAGTCTCTCCCTCTGTACAGAAACCTTCTGCTTCTAGTCACATTTGTTACTTAACTCTGGAATGTCCTCTCTGGCTCTTTTGGAGGTGAATAGAGTATTAACAGGCAAGCAGGTACCATTGATCGGGTTGGACCCGATGATCTCTCGAGGTCCCTTCCAACCCCTACAATTCTATGATTCTATGATTCATATAATGCTCCTATAATTACAGTATCACAGAATCACAGAATTACAAGGTTGGAAAAGACCTTTAAGATCATCAAGTCCAACCATCCCCATCCTAAGCTAAACCATATCCCTAAGTACCATTCACCCTTTTTTTAAATGCATCCAGGGATGGTGACTCACCCACCTCCCTGGGCAGCCTGTTCCAGGCCCCAACAACTCTTTCAGTCAAGAATTTTTTTCTGATATCTGATCTGACCCTGCCCTGGCACAGCTTTGTGCCATTTCCCCTTGTGCTATCTCCTGTCACCTGGCTGAAGAGACCATCTCCCACCACTCTACAACCTCCCTGCAGGTAACTGTAGGTGGTGATAAGGTCTCTCCTCAGCCTCCTCCAGACTAAACATCCCCAGGCCCCTCAGCTGCTCCTGATACGATTTTCCCTCCAGCTCCTTCCCCAGCCTGGTTGCCCTTCTCTGGACTCGTTCAAAGACCTCAATGTCCCTCTTATGGTGAGGAGCCCAGAACTGGACACAGCACTCGAGGTGAGGCCTCACCAGTGCTGAGTACCGGGGCACGATCACCTCCCTAGACCTACTGGCCACACTATTTTTGATACAAGCAATTCTCATATAATAAGCACTCTTTTTAGGACTTAGGAAATGAGCAGGTAGTTACTGCAACACTTACTATCTTCTAGCCATCTATCACAGAAATTGTCAGTATAAAAGAAGCCCATTTTTTCATTTGCAGTTCATCTGTTCTTTGGTCCCATCAGGACTTTTAGTGTGCCTGTTATCCAGCTTCTGCTGCCTGCTCCTCCTTTAGTTGTTCATTCTGAGCTTCTACTTTCTGACAATATATTATCTTTACTGTCTGGAGAGCCTTTCTCCAGAGTAGATGCCTCAGCACTGTTCACTTTGCCAAAGAAAAACTGTGCTGCATTTGATACACATGGGGTCCATTGGGCTGACTTCAGAAACACCACCAAAAACCAGATCACTGGAGCATTTTATCAAAAGGGAGGAGTGATGAGAGGGATTAGTACTAACATATGGAGCCTTTCACCTATAATTCAGTAGTTCAAATCTGTGACAAACAAAACTCAGTTTGCCCTTAGTCTCCTTGGTTGTTTTGTGTTCCCTCCAGTTCTAGCAGGCAGTTTGTACAGCATCAGGCACTAACAGCCCCAGCTGCAGCACATTCTGCAGCGAGGCAGGCTCTGCGACCTATGGACTGCTTTTAAAAGTAGTGTTGAGATGGATTTACACTGCCTCTGTACAGCTTTTGTACGGTGGAAGGAGCATATGGAAAGCTGTCAGACTAGTGCTAAACAAAACTTTAAAGGAATGCATCTACTGATCACTTAGTTATTCAGGTGTGAATTCTCGTCCTCATGTAAACACTGGAAATAACTCCCCCTGAATTCTTCTGGATTTAGCCACCGTTCCCTGGAAGATTCATGTCAATAAACATGGGATCTGTTACAGAAGGCCCCTGGCCAAGGTGATGCGGGCCCCTGCCTGACAAAGTGGCTGTTAGGTTTTTCAGCTGAAGATTTGACTTTTAGTATTTCTCTAATATTTCTAAATTGCTTGGGAGGGGAAAGTTGGGAAGAAGTAGATGGGTTTGCACCTTAACTGAACTGCTGTTCCACGGCTCTCGTCAACACCACTGATTTACCGTGACTAACAAGGTGACACCGCTGTGGCATCCCTAACACTGCCCTGACCTCAGCCACAACCTCTCCCTGGGTATGAGCTCACGTGTGTCTGTATGGTGCCTGCTCCGACTATTTGCAGGCTGGCACGGCAGTCGGAACCGCTCTCCAGCCGGAAGGGAGAGCCAAGGTGCATTACATCATGCGTTAGTAATTCCACCAAGAGGCACTTCTACCAGCCCTGACTGAATTTCTCTGCTTTTCCCTCTTCTCCTGGGAAGAAAGCTAATTTCTACTATAACAGGTGCTAATCACATATTACGGCTTGCCTGGAGTGCCCAAGTGACTTGTTGGCCTAAATGAGACAGGGAATAAAATATCATTAAATGAGTAAAAATTTAATCACAGCACCAGAGTCAGAAGGATGATATTTGATCAATTTTTTTTCCTTGCTGCCTGCACACAAATGCTCCATGAATAACTCCCTCACTGTTACTTACAGTATTTTTGTGCCAATATCTGCATTTCTGTAGACTTTTCTCTTAAGATTCTGCACAACCAGTGAGTTTCTGTATAGGTAAATTGATGTTATGCTGAGAAAAGGCCATGATAACTACTTGTCTTCTAGTCTTTGCAGCCTAAGATTTCACAATAATCTCTTACTCAAAACTTTTAACTCTCTCTGCTAGCACCTACCTTTGAGAAAGATTTCCTGACCATCTTCAAGCAAAGGAGACCCTACTACAGATCCAGTCACTATTCAAAAGTTTTACATGCCTCATTTTTTGGATATTATGTTTAACTTGAATTTGCTTCAACCTTGATTTCTAGTAATAAAATCTCGTGAAGCTCCTGGGCTGGCATTATGCACATGCTTTTTTGGACAGAAGCACATTGTTACATACAAATCTTCCTGAGATCTGCCTACAAATTCTTCATGGCACAGTGCTTAGCTGCTGAAAATGCTGCAATGAATTCTGATGGTAAGGGATGTGTCCCACAGTTCTAGGAGCATGGTGTCAGTGACTACACTGGGAAGACTGAATAAACTAAGGATTTGTTTTGCCACAACAGTGCCATTAGGAAAGGCTTCCCAGAGAGTTAGAGGCAGCACATGTTAATAGAGGAGGCAGACACTTGCTCAAATATCTGGCTGACACCCAGTCATTTGTTTTGAGTAATATATGGTCTGGTCTTTTTCCCTTTTTTAATCAGCGGATATTATAAGTTAATCCTGCTTTAGTGCTCAAGCTATAGTGTGTTGTAGAATTAGCACATCACTCCCTAGGAAACTCACTCTACTTCTGACTCAGCATGTCTTATTTCCATCTGTGCACGGATGTCTTTGAGGAGAAGACGTTTTTACATTCAGAGTTGGGGAACAAAGGGAGGTAAAGCCAATATCTGAATACCCCTCAGTTTGGAGAGGAAGTGGAGGTGTTTGTAATTAGATCCTATCTGACTCTCACATCTATTGTACTGTATTTACACTTTGTGAACAATCAAAGCAATACTGCATTTGTATGTAGAAAAGGAGGTTCAAAATCTGAATCTGAATCCAAACTTTAAGTCACACACAGTATCAGCACAGATTTGCTTATATCAAAGCTGATGGTTTACTTAGGTTTGGGTGAGGTAGCTTATCTCTCAATTCCTGTCCCTCCAATGGCTTAAAATTAGTTTTAACATGCAATCCTCATCAATTTAATGAAAATAAAATACTTGGTTTTCTTTTGCTTTTTCAGTCTTCAACATGGTAATGTCAATACACTAACATTGCCAATTCCCCTCCCCAGACCAAGTGGTGTAGGGTGGCTTACAACCCTTCTCCTCAAGGCTAGCCTGCTCCAAAAATGCACCAGTGTGCCAGTATGCACACAGAATACCGTTTCACTTCCCATAGACCTCACATGTTTAGCCCTAGATATAATCAAAGATGTTTTCCCTTCCATTCAAAATGCCTGTGATGGCAAGGACTGTATGGCAGCTCACGTATCCATCAGGTGAAGTCAGTGGTATGAATTGCACGCAACATGTGTAGCATGAAGGTTTGTCAGACTGCTTGAGAGTTCAAAGCATGCTGAGAGCGTGCTGTAAAGGTGGACTCAGGTTTGCTGTCATTTGTACCTACAGTTTAAAACTATGCCAGCTGTCTGGAGTGGAGCACAGAACGAACTGTCCTGTAAACAGCACATGGGTCTCCTCTCACAGAGACCCAGCTGGCTCACTCCTGAAAGAATGTGGGGTACAATTTGACCTGTGTGCAGCACTGCTGGACACGTGTTCCTACATCAGCTGGGAAAGACATTACTCTACAGTGAAGGCGTGCTCTTGAGAAACCCGTGTGTCATAGCTCAGCCATAGGCTTTGTGTATGACCAGCAAGAAATCACTTAACTTTCCTCACACCTTGCTTTTCCCATCTATAAAACTCCCAACATTTGTCCTATCAGTAGAATGTTAGAACCACTAGCAAGGGCTGTCCCTTTCCTTGTCCCTGTGCAGAATTTAGCACAGTGAAGACAGCTTAGCTGTGGGCTGCACGCCAGTAATAGGAAGACATTTGACATTTTACTTTTCTACACTGTCACCATTTTAAAAGGCTTACTGATGTGGAGAGTATCTGTTCTTTTTTTGTTGTGGTTTTGGTTTGGGTTTTTCTTGGTTGGTTTGGTGGTGGTTTTTTAATGTTCTGGCCTTTTAGGAATACTCTAAGTTTGTACAGAGGATAATCTCTTACGTCTTTCCCACATGGGCACATACATAAACCATATGGAAAAAGGCAGCATCTTTTTCACACCCAGACCTCCCGTCCTATGCATTCCATGCATGACAGATGAAGGAGTCAGACCCACTGAAGCTGTCTGTAGAGGCAGAGGCTCGCTTTGGTTGTTTGCCCAAATGAAATGACTCACATCTTTTCAGGGAGCTTTTGAAATCTCCGGCAGCGCATCAGCTCTGGCAGCTGATCCGGAATTGCCGGAAGATGGCAGGAACACCTGAACCGCTGATATGGAACTGAGTCACTGATCTGTAAACCAAACTAGTGCAGAGGAAAAGAGGACCCCAGGGCTGGGATTTTAATGCTCTGTATCTAGTCTTTTGCTGTCATTATCCCCTAACACTGTTCATGAACCCATCAAATCCATCTTAAAAGAGTTTAGGGGGTTTTGCCAACGTGAAAATGGATGCTCTGCAGCCTACTTTATTGACTTCTGTATATCATGCAACAGTTGGGAGCGCTTGGAATCAATCCCCTCCTCCATGTTTGGGGTACTGTAACTCACGTGGGCACTGTTTAAAGACATACTTAAATTGAAGTGAGTGCATTGATCAGCGAGTCCAGCAGTGTTCTTCAAAACATGATTGTGCTCAGCACCTTGATGAATTTAAGTCCTTACTTAGCACTCCTAAGGATCCAGAGAGGTAGTAGAGAAGTTATTTTGAGGTAGTAGAAAAGGAGTGGAAATCCTTTGCAGCGTATGAGATGGTTTTACACGTTGAACAGTAAGACTGAATTGCACATGCTGTGCAATTATGTAATGAAAGACCCTATTGTGACAACGTGAAACACACAGGGGAGAGAGGTTAGAGCTGCTCTGGGAGCCTTCAGTCTGAACCCCCTGTCCTTTCTGCAATTAAAATTTCAGACAGCCTTGCATGTGTGCGTTCTTCTGACGGTGCATTCCCTGAGAGGGTGGCTGTTTCAGTTTTGAGCAAGAGACTTGAAAACACCGTTGGATAAATAAATGTAAATCAGCTGCAGATGCCATTGTGTGACGATCACTCCTCCGCAGAACTGCTGCAAATACTAAACGTCTGTGTAATGCACCGAGTGGTTTATGTTAATAAGGTAATTTGAAAGGTGTTAGGGTGAGGTAAGGGAAAACAAAGCGAAGGATCAGTGAAGTGCTTATGAACTTGGGTCTGTTTTTCCTTTCACTGGCAGTGCAGCCAAGTGCTGCACAAAACATACTATTGTTGCCCTCTTCTTTAACTCATTTTCCTCTACAAATTCCAAGCAGGCCTAACACTTCTGAGTGTGAAGCACAGGCCTGTTCTTCAGGCTGTTCAACAACTGCCTTTCCAGTTACAGCTCTCAGTCTCCTATAACTTGTTAATTACATGCTGCAGATCTGAATGTGCTGGATGACTCAGTGAACTTTCTGTGACTTGGTACTTAGAGCCTACTAGCTCCCTTATGCCCCATCTGAGTCTGGACTGGATAATGCAATATAGTTTCTGCCACATGATGTGCAAGCATGCCTTAAGGGTAATATGTTGGGGAGAGACCTGAGCCAGCTGTAAGCAACCTCTGTCCTGTGTAAGAAGTCATCTCATCTTCTCAGCGAGGTCAATTAGCCCAAGTGGATTTTCACGCTAAATTGTTTCTGAACTGGCTTTGGTATCCAGACAGCACAAACATAACTGTCTAGAGACAAGGCCTGAACCTGGGCTGCAGACTTCTCTGCCACCCTTCATTCACACACTTAAAAAGACTGCAAGCCTCATCTCTTAATGCTGAGGCACTCTCAAGCTCTTGACAATGTAGCAGTGCAGGAATACCAGAGCAGGATGCAGTATAATTTTCTGCCTGAGCAGTGCTAAATGCTTTAGTGTAAATCATTATTAAGCTCTTTGGTTCTGGATAATACAACACGATCAGTGGCACCTAAGTTCTTGAAATTCATAGAGGTTTTCTTTTCTTTCCCCCTAAATGAGAACAACCACTCTCCCAGGTCACTGGCTTCTGAAAGGGGAGTGTTTCCAGATGGAAAATGGACCAAGCTCTGCTCTGAGGGAGGCCTCTCTGGTATGGAAAGAATGAATAAACTATGATACATCTCCTCCAGTATACTGTAACTTTAGTAAATTCCAAGCAAGCCAAGAGCTTTACTCTCTGCAGCACAGGGCACTGTATTCATTCACTGGGTTCACCTTCACATGTTCTTCTCCCCAACCTCTGTATGAGGATAAGAAGATTTTCAGAAAATATTCTGGTTATGAGTCATCCAAGTATCATAATCAAGCCAAGTAATACCGCACAGTATCAGTCTCATGAGAGCTGTAACTCCTGCTGGGATGCTGAGCCATGCAGTGTTTCAGCCATACACTTTCCTGTCTAGATCCATTTTTGCAGCCCAGCTCAGGTCTAGATTACTAAGTCAAAAAACAGAAAATCTATTTAATATTACTTTTTTTCCCCCCTCCTTTTTTCAGGGTGGGTGGAAAAGAAAGAATTGAACCCTACTTGGACATGGTCATTGATACAAAATACAGCACTTGCCTGCCTGAGGAAGATGTGCTCTTTGGAGACAGTGCTCTTGAGGGATAAATTACTCAGAACCTGTCTGTTGCACTCTTTAGAGAGAAAAGCAGGTCTTTTCCAAGTACCTAGTGTGCCAACACTTTACTGAAGTGTGTGGGCAGAGTAGGGCAGGGACGGCATCTTACTTTTCTAAGGGAAGACGAAACCAGCATCTCCCTGGACTACGGAAACTTAATTAGTATTTTGGGATGGTGTAGGAGAAAGCCAAGTAGTGAAGGCACAGATAATCTACTGACAGAAACAGAAAGGAAATGTGGTGAATAAAACACAGTTTTCTAAAGAAATAATACTTCACGTCAGATTTCCCCTCAGGTAAATCCTCGTGATTAGGTAATTGCAGCTTCAGCAAGGATGTGCCACATCAGGGGGTCAAGCAAGCTGGGCTTTTTTACCTCCATTTCAGTGCAGGTCTGTCTGAACTGAAATTGTTCCTGTTCAGTTTCAGTTCAGGCCACTAATGGTGTGTTAACCGTGTTGGTAACTTGGAACTGACTCACAACATTCAGTTGCTGGAAAAGATCCAGCAGAGCTTGGGGCACTGAAAATATTACCTCCCCTTGCTAATTAATTAAAGTAAATTTTGAGAGGCTCTAGTTACTGCTGAAGGTCCAAAAAGCTCTAAAACAACACTCCAGTTCTTTTTCAGAAGAGAAATTACGTTTGTAAGTGACTTTTGTTTGGCTTCATTTCTCTGGTTGCATGGGAGCAAATGTGTCCTTCTCTCAGGTCTCACAGTCACATGCAGTAAGATGTAAAGGATACTCTACACGGAAGAACCTTACTGACTCATTTACTCAGTGTCCCTGATGAGGTGGGTTTATTTGAGTCCCTGCATTTGTGATTCCTTAGTCCAGTTTAATTGTATTTGAAACAGTCAACAGAAATAGTCTGTTGACTATTCAAATTGTATTAGAAACAATCAACAGTCAAAGCTTCTGTTACTTAAGAGACTACTTTTCCAGTTAACAAATAATTCCATCAGGAAGGTCTCTTATTTTTCTTACTATTTCTTCTAGCTAGCATCACTGTAGATAATTCTTCCTCCTGGGAGGCCAGACCAATTAAATTCCGTGGTAGCTTTTTCTCCCTCTGTGTGACTCCATACAGAGGGTCAAATTTTCTCTCCCCCCCTTGCCCCCTTACCCATTGATAACTTACTCACATGAGTAGTCCCACAGAAAGGAACACACTTGTATGACTAATCTGCTCAGCAGCATACAAAGTTCACCGTCTGGACTAGAATTAAATGACTTTTCTATAGAGAACTACAGAGGTTGCAGAGGGGGTGGATTAAAACTCAGGAATCCCCAGTGGCAAATGCCATACTTTGAGAACTAGACCATTCTTCCTGTCTCACTAAACTGAGTCTGGACACCAAATCTTTTTCTCAGATTTTTTTTCCCCCGTAAAAAACAGCAAAGTTTTTAGTGTTTTACTAAACTTTGTATAAATTGGAACTTCTGCAAGAGTCCCCTCAGTTGTGCAACGATGTCTTAGATTAAATGCCTGCCAATGTTGATGGTCTTGTTTCTCCCAGGCATTTGCTTACCAGATTTGTTGAGCTAGCAAACATACTGCTGTATGTTGGTGCATACATTACCTCAGCTTAAACTAATTTATAGGATGTGGCACCTCTGACACAGTTCCCCTCCTCCAAACAACAGTCTTAATCAGCCCCACTCGGAAATATGTATAATGCTGAGGAGCTGTAACTACTAGTAGTTAGGACTTTGGCACTGGTCCATTATTCAGCCCTCCATGAACAAACGCGTAAAGGAGCTCACTGAAGCAGAGATGGCATTGACAGACGGGTCAGTGGTTTTCTTCTGTCAGGAAGAACAAAAATGTGGTGAGACAACTGGAGGACAGGGAAAGTCATACAAGAGAACCCAGCCTATTTCCTTCTTAAACAAAGAAGTCTGGAGTGAGCCCACAGTAGCCCGTTTATTTGTTGTTTCTTGAATCCTAGGGAACGTAGAGCTTACTCAGGTAGTGGAATATCTCTACAGTCACTTCAGAAGATAGGGATGGCACTCTGCTATGCCTCCAAAAGAACCACAAAGAAGGAACAGCCTGATAGAGGGGAATAAAAACTGGATTTGTGCCACTATGGTTCTTCTGTCATAAATTTCAGTGCCTCAAAGTTTACGTGGCCCTCAAAGTCAGCATAGCCAAGGGGCTGCTCGAGATTGCAGCAAGGTTATACGTCTGTTCATGGACTACTCTGGAGTTTGGGAGGACTTGCTTCTGTACTGTATCCCTCTTCTAGCTGTAACATGCTTCACCTTGCCCAGCCTCTCTTAGAGTAGGAACTGCATGAAAGAGCTCCTGGTTATGCCCCATACTGCTCCTGCATAGCCTGTGGTCACGTTCTCAGCAGAGCCCTGAATTTAGACTGATTCCCCCTTCAGCACCATTTTAACTGAGAAAAAGGAAGGAGAAACAGGAGCAGAAGGTTAAGAATTTACAGAGAGATGCTAAATACAGTCAAGTATAATCCTTGGCCTATCTGTTTCTGCAGCTTGTCTCATAACTCAGGAAAAGAATTAAGGAAATTAGCTAAAGGAATTCACTTTAAAGATTGGTCGACATTTAGAAGTGTTTTCCTTAAAATTTGCCAAAAATCTTTTTTCCATTTAACTCAAAATTTCTCACTGCCTCTTCCTTTATTTTCCAACTAAGCAAGCTGTTGTTTTAAAAAGTAGTTGCCTGTTCTTTAAAGGAATAGGGAGGAAAAGAGGGAAGAAGCTAAAAAGTGCACAACAAACCCGGATGGAAGGTTGGTAGTTTTATCTTTTTCACTAAGTAACTTGAAACCACGAAAAAACAAAGCTTGGTTTAGTCTTTTTTTTCATCCTAAAATGTGTTGATGCACAGTAAGACTGATGCCTGCTGAGGTGGTGAGTTGTATGCACTGAGTAAGGGCATGAGTACAGCCCCACAGCCCACCCCAAGAACTTGGCCCATGTTGAAGTGCCCGCTGGTGGATGCGAAGCAAGCTTCTCACTGAGCCACTGTAACTCACACTCATGGTTAGCAATTTTACCCTACCCTGCCCTACCAAGGACACCCTGAAATACCAGATGTTTCACCTTGATTATGAGACATAAAGGCAGTTAGAAAAGAAAAACACAACACTCTCCTTGGTTATTTTTGTCAGTTTGGGTAGGGCAGTGGTGCTAGCAGTATATAGCAGACAGCAGCACTGGCAGCATACTGCATTGTGCTGGGCAGCGAAGAGAGAGCTGTATTCAGATTCTCTTTTGCAAAATCGTTGCGTGGCACTAAACCCTGCCTTGTCCCTCCTGCTGTTCTGCCCTACCCCAAGGCAACAAAGCTGCTGCACCAGGTTCCCTGCCCGTTGCTTAGGACAAGGTGCCTGAGTGTCCCAAGCGTGCTGCTGGCAGGCTGCCCCTTGGCCTGAAGGGGCCAGGCCTACCCTGGGGAAGAGGTAGGGGAAGGCGGGAAAAGCTGTGGTGGGGAGGTGCTGCCGTGAGGAGGTGAGGGGATGGTGTTTGGATGTTGGTCCTTGGAGTTTGGACATGGAACATTCTGGTACCATGGCTGGAGGGGTGGGGCACCGGGAGGAGCTGGGTGGGGAGAGGCACGGGCAAGGGCTTGGAGGGCGACTGCTCCTGGAGAGCAGTAAGAGGGACTGGGCTCTGTGCAACCGCTTCTGAGGTAAAAGCTGAGAGCCATGGCTCCCTCAAGCCCTCGAGGCTGGCAGCCATGGCTCCCTAATGATGGGAGAGATTTTGTGCTTTCTCTTTGGTCTTTTGCTTCAGCTGCTGCTGTGCTGCTGTCTTGCTCTCATTTAAATATTCCCCACTGTGGGGTCCTTCTTCCTCTCTGCCTTTACCACAGGACTCCTCTTTGCTTTTACTCACAAATTCCTCTAGTGACTCTCTTCCTTTGCCCCCAGGCAAACCAGCAGAGTGGGACCCAAGGGCTGCTACGTAGCCAGGGTCCCATTTGCTCTTCCAGTCTTACACAGTCATGGCAGGTCTAAACTAATGCATGGTAGCCAAGCTGCTCTGCAGGCAGATTGTATGGGCACTTCATGTGGGATTTAGGGGAGGCTCAGGCTCTTTGCGTGATGAGAGAAGTCCTTGTTCATCCTTCTGCTTCTTTCAAGCCCTGTGTGCCTTGGCGGTGTTTATATGCATTGAATGAATATCCTACCCTCATGTCACTTCCACCAAAGGCTAATGGGATGTGAGTATCTGCAGTACTTCTTGCCCATTTATGTGTCCTGTTTGCTTGAAATAAGGAGGATTTTTCACCCATCTAGAAGGAAGTAGGAGGATCAGTGTAGACAGTATGTGACTTTTGAAAATATGAATAGAAAAATGAGTATATTTTTCTCAGTGAATGGCATCTTGCCACCTGAGAAATAAAAAATAAGAAAAAATACAAGAAAAATTATGCCTGGAGGAGAAATTGGAAGTACTCCTGGTGTTCTAGCTGTACCCTGGTAGAATTACATCCCCTTAATCTGCAACCACCCTTCCCATTCCTCTGAATTAATGGGTTTAAGGCACACGCATTTGATTGTATACTAAGGGTTGATGAAAACAAAAGACAGGAAGATTGTCGAAAGCCAAAAAGCTTGTAAGTCAGACTTTCCCTATGGTTTTCCTTCATATGCCTAACTTCTGTGTTTTAAACTATGTGGAATTCTTTTCTCCCCAGTAACTCTGAGGAGCACTAAGAGACTCAGGACTTGCACCTCTAGGTTTGTTTCTTTCAGTACACTGTGCTCTGTGACTTGCCAGCATCCCCTGAGAAGCAAATTGCCATGACTAATAGGTTCCATCTTGCAATTCACATGAAGAGGTTTGGTGGCTTTTTCCAGAGCCTTAAATTGAATCAGGGATAAGCCAACAAAGAGATTACAGACATATCAAGAGTTTACTTTGCATGATTGCCACATACTTGCTGCCAGATACAGTATCCTGTTTTCCCTCTACACTTCACTTGGAGATCACATCAAATAAATTTCAGCTTCTCAGTTATGTAGAAATAAAGCAAGCTGTCCTCCAGTTTTGAATTCTTGTTATTTAGCAAGAACTGAAAAAAAAAAAAATCAGGCATTATGCTGAGGGAATTCGCTGATTTGAAATCACTGTGAAAGCTTTTTTCAAGTCTTTTTTGGGAGATGAGTTGTGAGCCCAAATGACAAACAGGATTGGAGGTGGAAGGAGAGAAAAACAACTCACTGCAGGCTTTTTCACTTGAAAATACTTTGGTTATTTACTGAGAGCGTTTCCTCTGAGTCTTGACCTATTTTCACCTGCTGCATGGCATTTGATGAAGCAAATTATTATAAATTAATCCATTGTTACAGTTGGAAATAAATTTCCTCACTGGCAGCGGCTAGGTTTTAAGATGCTGTTTACAGCCTTAGACCTTGCAGTCAGCACATATTTGGATGGGTGTTCAGGTTTCTGCAGTATCTCCTGGTGCTGCCTCTCAGGCTTTCTGATGTGGCTGAGCACAAGTGACCTTTCTGATCTACAGAGACCGGTGCTGGACTAAAACAATCCTAGTGCTGAACGCTTTTTCAATAGACAGGTGTTGGTGGATGCGGTCAGCTCTGGCAAATAAGCATGTCTGAGTCTGTGGGAAAGGAAACTGAGTACCTCCACTGCCTATGTCACCCTGACTTGGAGAAAAACTTCCCATCTCTCAGTCAGTTTGTCTGTGGGCACGTGTGTCATGACTGCAGAACTGACATGCCCACCTGATTTACCTGTTCTCTTTGGTACTACATATGCACTTCTCTGCTTACACCTTGGGCCAGGTCAGAACCTGCCTCTACTGGAAGTCAGCTATATCCATTGGAAATCTGTCATTCAAACAGCCAGTTGTTAATGAGGTAGATCCTTGCTAGGTGCTGGTGGAAAAAATAATCAGTTTAACCTATGAAATGCAAATGTAGGCATTCCAAATGGTCTTAGTAGACTGGCAGAGGTTGTGAACACTGTGATGTGGAGGACAAAGGGACATGTTGAGGAAATTGAGGTTATTGTCCTCAATGGATGTGAAGTGTTTGCGTATATAGACTTTGTGAGCCTGTACCATGTGGAGTAGAGAACAAGCTCGCCAGTGAGAGCTGTAGGAATTTGCAGTTTGTAAGTATGTAGTGCTTGCAATAACATCATAAATACTCCATTTCACATCACAGGCACAGTTCCTAGCACTGTCAGTATAGATGTATTGTCAATCCTCAGTCGCTGTCTGGAAATTGGTTCATTCCTTTACTGGAAAGCCCATTCCTTCCCAAAGTCTGTAGTGAGCTGGTTGTAAAGCGTGGGCCCCTGGTTTTCCTTCTAAGGAAAATAATCTCCATATTTTTGTTATTTCTTTCCTAGCAGAGACTCTGGGGTCTCTCAGCTGACTTCCTGACATATTTGTTTACCTTGGGCTTGGATAGGTCCTCCACCTTATTAAGCCTCAGACAGAAGAACCATGTCTGAGTGTAACATCTCGATTTCCTTAACTCTGTTGTGGGATAGAGGATATAATCATTTTTTTGCTGCAGATTTGCTCAGTAATGCAATGGGAGCAGGACTGCAGCAGCAGTAACACACCACTGAAAATTCTGAATATTTTTCCCTTGCAAGGCCATGTCTATATATACACATTAGAATCCCAGATTAGATTCCTTAATCCTTTTGTGCTTGTGCATATCTTAACATTTTTAGAAGTGGTTAGCTATGAAATAATCTGAAAAATAAACCAACTTTAGAGAGATGTGTGTGCCTGGAACTTCTCCATCGCCATCTCTGAGAGCTGGCTTTACACTCGAAGCTGAGTGTCCAGCCATGAAGAGTTTTACTATCTTAGGTTGTGCTCTGTGTCAGATAGTGGCCCAGAAACTTTAACTGCCATGGTCCAGCCCAGTAACAGCCATGACACCATGTCTGGTGGGGCTCAGCTGGAGCTACGTTTGCATTGGCAAAGCTGATGGCGATGGTGAGTTTTGCCCAAGAGCTGAGGACATGGCTGTAGGTTAATATTATACAAACTCAGTAATTCCAAAATCTTTGAAGAATGCTGAATTCAGACTTTGGAGCTCGCTGGACTTGCTCCTTCAAGTGTGTCACTGAAGGAACCCATTGCCTTCGCAGCTGCAATGTTGCAGAATTTCCATGTTTCATAGGGTGGAGCCCTGCAGCTCTCACCGAGTACCCAAACTCTAACAAAGACCAAGAGCTTCAATACACCAGTTTTTTTGAATCCTGCAAGAGCAAAATCTTCAGTGGGACCCTGCAAAGGAGGATGACACAGCATCTGGTTTTCTGTGTGGAATTTAGATGCATAAGATTTGATTGTCATAAAACTAGACTGGCGCTCTGAAGACACCATCATCCTGTCAAAGGAAACAAAACTGATCAGATAGCTTTGATGCCATCTTGCATATCTACAAAGTATGCAAATACAGGAACATATTCCCTCAGACACAGTAGGAATCAAGGTGTCTCTCTTTTCAATTTGCAACATTTCAGCGGCAGCATGGTGAAAGCTGCCTTTCTAGACTTCTTCTCAGTTAACAGTGTTTCCACTGATACGTTGATTTTTGTTTCTTCTTTTCTGTCACTTGCACATCTCCTTCCCCCCATTCTAATCCAAGTAAAAGCATGCATGCCTTTATAAATGACTACCTAGTGAGGCTTTTTTGCTGATGTGTTTGAGGTTTCCGAATTGCTTTTCATTACCCCATGCTTTGGGTGGTTAAGGTACCTGTGGTTTGAGGTTACTATCAGTAACCTATTTTTACAGTTATCAGACTTTGATAATTTGTTCTTTAGTGACTTTGTCCAACGGACTCGGTTGAGCTTTAACCTAGATTTTAAGAGCTTCATTAATTTCCCTCTTTTTCACATCTGGATATGCAAATTAATGAGACAAATGCCAATCTTTCTGGAAACCCGGCTGGATTTTTTTCCTATCCCTTCCCATACATTAACATTAAGAAATACTCTGTTGAAAGTAAGCCAATAGCTATTTTATCTATTATCTGTTGCAGACTCTTTAACGGCAGGGTGGGCAGATGTGTAAACCTGCTTACCAGGACATAGAGCATTCAACAATCTAGTCACATGTGGAGTGAAAACCATTCTTGCAAAAAGAGCAGGAGAGAGCCTGATGTGGCACCCAAATTGTTCACAGGGGCAAAACCATGTCAGTTTACTTTGTTGCTTTTCTACAAATAACCAGGTTTTGAAGGAGATTTTATTTCCTCTCCTGAAGTTTGTATATTCAGAGTTGTGTTTCCTAACACAGACTCTGTGCTCATCCTGTGTTCTTTGTCCTTTCATCTCCGGCATTCCAACATTAATATTTTGGTTCTGTGGTTTCCTGACCGTACTGTAGTATTACACATGGATGCCTCCAGTTTAGCTAACAGCATGTGCTTTGAACTATTATTATTAATATAGCTATTATTATTTATTTCAGTAATACAGAGCCCCTAGAGAGAATCAGAGCCCTACACCAACACATATTTTATACACAAATGCACAGTCTCTAAAACACATCTAGTTTTCTGTTGCACTGTATTTCTGATTTACTAGCAAACCAGATATCTTCAGTATTTCTTTAAGCAGACATTTGGTTCTTTTTTTGTTATGAACCAGAACATTTCACTGTTTATTTGCTTTGGGGGGAGCTCCTTGTCACCGAGTTTTGCTTTCGTCAATTATCATCATCGTGTGGTTAAATCTCATTGTGTTTCTGTAGATATATTTTGTCAGTATTGTCTTTAAACTTGTTTAAGGAGAAGACCGAATTTGGGGGGGAACAAAAATATTCTCTGCCTAATGCTAAGTACAGCATTTGTCTCTGAGACATTGCACTGGTTTTTTGCGCACGTGGCCACTGATCCTTGCTTCCAACAAAGTCCTTAGGCTTCATTGTCCACACACAAACAAGCCCCAGCTACATAAAACATTGCAATGAAATACAGCGTGATTTTGCTGTGTGTGAATCAAGTCAAGCTTAAAGCCAATCGCCAGTTCCCGTGAACATAAACACTGGGGAAATTTTGGATCTGGGTTCTGTTGCTCTAGCTGATCTGTAGCATTTTAATTACTGGATATTGCTAGGACCTGATTAATACCTGTTTTTTCATATACTGACAGTGACTCATTTCCTGCTTACTGCCAAATGAAATGTGCTTCAACATAAGGAAACAAGGAGGAAGAGAGAACAGGAAAAAGTCAGCCCACTGCCATTTAATAATGGGGCTAAAATCTTTTGGCCCTTGGAATTGTTTACAAGAATGCATGATCTATGAAAACTAAGCTGGACAATCTCCATATTGACTCTCTCCAGACTGGAGCAGACTGTAGAAATTAACAACAATTAAACTACAAAGCTAGTTTTAACGAAAGTAAAAGTCCACTCAGAGTCTTGTAATGTAGCACAGCAAGTGCAAAATACATTGGATTGACTTTTACAAAAAATAAAAAAGGCATATTCTAACTGTTGCCATGAACCAGGAATGCTATCACTCTTCCAGTGAAGCAGGGTAGATTTATATGCAGTTTTAGAATGGAGGGAAGGGCAATTCTCTCTGAAAACAGTTTGGTTCAGAGCAGAGTCTGATCTATTTCCTATCATCACGGGATGAAACAGCATTTGAGATGCAGCTATACTTCCTGTCATCACTGGATGAAACAGCATTTTTTTCTTCACATACAAAAATAAGAACTGCTACAGGGTGGTACTTTCTTTTCTTCTGTTTTCCAGTTGCCCTTTACATTCTTCTAGAATTCACTAGTCTTCCTGGAAAAGCATCCTGAAAGTGCTTATACAAATCACAGGCAGCTCTTTGTATCTTATGCCTCTAATAATAACAAAATATCCTCAGTGCATGATAGCTCATTGAAGTTAGCCAAAAAGGCTCCCATTTACTTTAGCGGTCTTTGGCTCAGACTCTGAATGTTGGTTTACTCATGTCACACTAACAAACACCACTTGAGTTTTGTGAAAAACAGCTGAAGGCTGTATATTTACGCTCCTTATTTTTCTCTTAAAAGAAGACAGATGCATCCTAATTGAAGCCTAGCCCAAATGTACTGCTGTCAAAGGAAAGCTGACAACAATAATGTGTTAAAGCAGCTGCAGGAAAGGGAACAAATTTTTTTCTTTCTCTCTGTTCTCAAACTCAGACCTGCTATTTTAATAGGACCTTGTACATACCAGTTGGACTATGGCATACTAAAAAGCTCCATCAGATAGCACTATCCCTTTCGGTCTGCCCCTGCTCACTGCTTCCATACTCTTCTCCATTAGAAGAAATGTATCTGACCTACAGTCGTACTTTTAGCTCTGTTTTCAGGTACTTACATCACCAGACAGCTGCCTTAAGAGGCAGCCACCCATAATTCTTTAGTGGCTCTGTAATGAGGGACACTCAGAGCAGACAGCGATTTTGAAGAACATTTAGTCTAAGGCATAATAGCAAGTGACAACGTCATGGAGCTGTCATGGAGCATTGAGATGGCTCTTTGGAGGAAAATAACTGAGGTGTGCCAGAGTTTGCCTTCAGGAGGTCCCTCTAGTAATTTTGGTGATGCTGCCTGTCATGAAAATGATTCTGTTTCACTTCCTCTACAGGAGCAAATTTAGTGGCGGGTTTCAGCCATGACAGGAATCAGTTCTTCATCCTAACTTTAAAAAGGACTTTGTATGCTAAACTGCATGATGAAAATACTGCAGTTTCTGTCCATAAACAGATGTAAGGAAATGAAAAGTAATTGAAAAGTAGTCAAAAGCCATTCATTTTCACTTTTACACTGTAACTCCTACAGCGGTCTCTTCTAAAACAGGTGGAAATATTTACTAAGGGAGACCTAATTCCAGTTCAGAAACGTGCTTGATGCTTGGGATCAAATGTAAGCGCAGTAAAATACCCCTAAATTAGGATGTAAACATAAAGTTCTTTGTGTAAATAAGGCTCACAGTTTTGTGATAAGATTTCCTATTATAACTTTGTTATTTTTATGAAGTAAAGAATGTTTACAGCAAGTTTAGAGTACAATAATAACTTAGCAATGATTGCCAAAGTTCTTTTTGTAAGGAGTGAACTTGGTTTACATTCTTCTGTATTTTTTATGTAGTGAATTTCATTTTATTTTTTTAATTACTCTTTTGACCTCAGTCTTCCTGTCAGTGTGGATTAATGAAACTCTGCTGTATTATGAGGACTGTCATGTAGATTGTCATGGAGCTTCTGTTACAGGTAAAAATTGAACAGTTTACCTCTGCCTTTAAACGATACCCAGAAAAGGGTTTTACTCATGTTACTTATATTGCTTCCTCAAGAAGAACTTTTATTGGTGGTTGGTGGCTTTAACTGAATATGTCAGGTACAGATGAAACACAGGGCTGTCACCCTCCCTCCCCACGCCCCCTCCCCCCGATGAAATTGAGTTCTACGGCAGTACCTGGCATTTGGTTTTTACTCACTTTGTTAAGCTGTTTCTGTAGAGAGTGTACATCCTGAACCTGAGAAAAAAAAATGCTAAAGGGAGAAGTGTAAAGGTTTGTGAAGTGTTGGAATGATGTTTCAGCTGCCTCGAACTGAACAAAGTTCCTAACAGATGAAAAACATTTTTGTTCACTTGAGATAACCGCAAGGCAGCCAAATGATTGCATTCAAACTTTCCAAAGCCTGCAAAGATTTGCTTCTGAGTCAAAGCCAAACATCAATAACTGCTGCCCAGAAGGGATATTGTTGTTTGGAAAGAGAGAGACAGCTATAACTGATTGCAATGCTGAGCCTGGAAATTCCATCTCAACCTTATCTTCAACATCATGCTTTTGCAGCACTTTCATGAGCTCCACTGCTGCTGAAGCAGCAATCCAGGAGCAGCAGATCTACCTTTACGATGCAGCAAACTGCCTCAACGAAAAATGCACTGAATCCCTACATCAAGAAAGATGTAGTCTAGTAAGCAGATAGCCTAGAGAACAGAAAGCAGTCATCAGTGTTCCATCCAAAAAAACACATATATACTGTGTAAAACTCAGCAACTAATCTGGTTTTGGTTTGAAGCACCGTGTGGCCAAACAAGATGTTCTGCCAGCATTAAATACAGGTTAGCCTTTATCAAATGACTGTGAATAGTTGGCTATTAGCAGAGAACTTGGGCCTTCAAGTCTTGGCCTACAGCAATTTATTTTTGTGTGTTATGTTGTTAATGAGATTTCATCTGTTCTTTTAAAAACAGTTGCTCTTGGAGTCAGAACTAAACTTTCCAAGGAGCTGTCATAAAATAAAAAGAAACAGGTAGAATCTCTGCGGAAACAAGTCAGCATAGGAAATGCCTTTTTAGTGTTGGAGAGGAGATACTGATTCCAGGATACTTGTGGAGAATAAAAAATGACAAACATGCAATATTTGGTTCTTAACCTTACTTAAAGGCATCGAGATACCTCTATCCAATCTTCCCCAGGAAGGCTTTCCTGAAGACCAGAGTATAATCCTCCCTTCTTGAGCATCTTGCCGTTTTTAATTGGAGAAGGAAAACAGACCAAAAAACCCCAATGTCACCCTGAAAACAGTGCTTTTTCTGTGGTATTTCTAGTATACATGTGGATTTCACTTACCAGCAAACCAAATGCTCCTTTTCTAAGAGAAGGAGGACTGCCTCTTACAAAGGACTGAGGAGATTCTGAGCATCTGGAATCTCTCCTTGCTGCCAGCTCTTAATAGAGTTTCAGGCTCTCTGCTGTGTGTACAGGCATAAAAAGCAGATGTCTTTCATATCCCATGTGAAATTTCTGTAACTGCCATTAAAAAGAAAACACCTTTGACTTGTGCACCAGGCAAGTCTGAACTGAGAGAGTAAATATGATCCTCCCGGTGTCATTTTTAGAGCCTCTTTTCTCTCCATAACTGCTCTTTAAATGTAAATAAACAGTGTTCTCTTAATATGTGAATTTCTGCCCTAAGAACACTATTAGGGATTGCACAAATATTACCTCAGTGTATACTCAGACATTATTAAAACAAATTACTCTATTGCAGTACAGCTAAGGCCCATTCATTCATTCATAATGGTGGAGGACTGTGCAATGTCCCTGAGGTATGCCAGAAACAACCACTCTGTTGTAGGCTTACACACTGAGTTATTTAAAATTGATTTATTTTGTTAATATCCTATAATGGCTCCCAGGAGGAGATGAAAACAAACAGATCAGAGCTGATTATGCCTCCAGGTTATTCCCTGAGACAAGACTGTAACTGGGGTCTAGAACTCGCAGCTACAGAAAGATGGAGCTTTGTGCTTTGTGTGTTGCTTTTTTTCCCCCTGCATCCCTTTGAATCTCGCAGTATTCATGTGCCTCAGGTCTTGCACCACCACCACAGGCCTGCACTGTACAGCTTGGCCACAGTTGTCACGTTGCCTGAGCTGTACCTGGCAGATGTCCAAGGGGGTCTTGTACACATAGCTTTAGTTAGTTCTAAACCACCCGTACAACTCCCCCACTCTTGGGTTCCTCTAGTCTTGGGCCACCCATTGGCATGGGATAAAACTGTCCAAAGGGAAAAAATCTGCAAAAGCTGGGAGTTCTCAGTGGACAGAGACAAGCACTTTCTTCCCCCTTTTATGTTCTGTGTGTGGAATACACAAAAGGTGTGACCTAGAACACAAAGGTCTGAATTGGCTTTGGCTCAGCCTAGACATTCATGTCAGCTGACAAATTTGTCTCCTAAGGGGAGTTTTAAAATCTAGGTATGTCTCTTGTGTTACATGCTCCTGACCCTCAATTTGTTTCCATTTTTCTGTCAGGTTTCTGTAGAATTCAACCTGCGGGTCAGTGGCATGACTACACAGTAGCTTTCTCTTGCCACAGGAGAGGTCATTGCTGCTGTGAGGTGTGAGGTAAACAGCCTGTGAATTATTTTTGCAGAAAGGCAGCAAAATGCTGGAAACCAGGTGGGAGCAACGTGCCGTGTCCTATGCCCGTGCACGCTCTGCAGTCCTGTGAATGGCCTCAGCCAGGTGCTATTAAGCCTGTTGAGTATGGCTCAGCAGAGACAGCGCCCAAGAACCTCATTTACTGAGTAAGACTGTTACAGTAGCAGCTGTCGCTGTTGCCGCAGTGCCTTCTGCCTGAGGTGACAGGTGAACCTGCTATAGAGGGAGCTGCTTTGCTCAGACACATACTTATCATTCCTCTTCCCAGAAAAGCTGTAGATGGACTGTCAGATCTTTGCTCTGAACCTATAACTCACACCTTAGAGCTACCTGACTGCTGATCATAATGCAGCCCCAAAAAAGTAAATCCTTGGGATTTTGTTGCCTGGTAGCAATTTCCTCTGCAAGCCATTTTAAAAATATTCCCTGAGGAGCAGAAGCTGCCAGGCCTGAAGGATGATAGGCTGTTGAAAGCAAAGTAGCCCCCTAGCTAAAAGAGAATCACAAGATGTTGCTTATATTCCTGGACCCCTGAGGCTTCAGTGGATAGTAAGACCTTACTTAAATCCCTTGGCAACAATCTAGGGATCTGTCCAATAAAACAGTTGTATTGCTTCCAAATAAGATGATGCCAGGATAAGGATAGATTTCTGAGTTCTTAATGCCTAGCTTAACTGCTGCTACTTTAATGATATGTTTGGACTTCAGATTTAGGCCTTACCTCTGCGGGCTGAGCTTTCTAGGCATAGCTGTCCATACATCTCTTGAGTAGCTGTATCAAGCTTATGTACATTAGTTTCTGAATAAGGCTGACACAGTTTTGACACTGGAATGGACTTACACCTCTGGCTGGCATTGGATCACAGAATCACAGAAAGGGAGGGATTGGAAGGGACTTCTGGAGATCATACAGTCCAACTCCCCTGCCAGAGCAGGATCATATGCAGTGGGATGCACAGGACAACATCCAGGCGGGTTTTGAATATCTCCAGAGATGGAGATGGATATCTCTCTGGGAAACTGGTAAAAAGTGTTTTTCAATGACTTTAGTGGCACTGGGGTTCATCATTTTATTGCAGAGAGTAGGAATGAAACAGTCCACACTGCTGTCTCTTTAGAAAAGGAGTAAACTCTAGAAGTGATGACTGCCTGCTGGGTGTCTGTTCAATCTGCTGCCTCCAGTGTAATGTTAATGCACCACATTATCACTCCAGTTGTTACCAATAGTCATGGCAGTTTGAGGGCCTGATCTGTTTCCAGCTTGCAGTGAACCAAGAATGAATGTTCTGGTCTGCCCCTCATCAGACTACAGAATGCCCCAAGCTTCCCACTTTTCTGAGTTTTCATCTACCTTCTGTGATAGTCCTAATTCTCTCCTATGGCCAGGCACTAATACCTCCACTTGGTTCAGGAGAATCCTCCAGTGACAGAATCAGGTTCTCAGTGTGTGAACTGATAAGTTGTAATGCTGCCTTCCTTGTAAAGGGGGCAAAATATTTTGGATGGCATCAGAACATAATTTTCTTCTGCAGCTTAATATAAGCTCCAAACTTAAGGTTAACTCCTCCTGAGCTCACAGAAATGTGTTTCAAATCATTTAAGTCTACTTCTGCTTTGGAATGGCAAGCAGTAAACAGTGATAGGAGCCTGACTCTGTGGGAGCTGAAAACACTCAGTGGACACTTCTGAATGAGGCTTGTTCAGAGAAGGCCCAGGCAGCATCTGCACACTTACAAGATGTTGGGATTCTCTCCATAGTCTGAGGTCTGCTCAGCCCTAGTTAGAGCCTTGATACTTGTTTTAATTACCTCCTGAGCATGGCCACAGGGGCCCTGATGCACTAGTGCTACTGCAGGCTCCTGATGCAGGTGTGTCACGCTGTGCTGACAATGGCTTCGTTCTCCAGGCCCTGTCTATTATATGATGCCTTTCATTTTTACTTATGGGTATAAAACTCACTGTGTTTTTAATTTGCAAGTTCAAGTATGTTGAGATATAGGAAAGGAATGAAGTAGAAAAGGATTGAAACTACACATCTGTGATAAAGACTCGAGGTTATTGTCTTCCATACTGTGTCTCTGTCTTCAGATTGTAAACTCTATGAGGAAGATGGTTTTATCCTTGGTTTTTCACTAGGATCTCTAAATTTGCCAGTAATGCAGTTAAATAATAGTAATGTTGCATACCAATATTTATAAATACTTACAGTATATATAGACCACAAGTCTGTTTTGTAAATACCAACTTGGGATTCTGCTTTTTTATTCAGAGCTTTTTATCTAGGAGATCCTTTGGTAAAATTTAAAAGCACTTGAATTTTCTAATAAAAGACAAACCCCAGAAATAATGGGACAGGGATAGTGACAGAAAGGATGAGCAACTAATGAAGTTTATATGTGGAGTGTGGGTCAGATTTCAAAAGCAAATTGAATAAACTTAAGCAAAACAGCATGTATTCCAAACTGGAATCAGCTATATTATTATGAGAAATCTGTGTACCTCCTATTGTAAATATTTATACTTTTGAATTTCCTTAGTAAACTGCCAGATATGAGTCCCCAAAGAATATTATTTACTTGTTTTAGGTTTTAGTTAATCTGCCTTCAATTCTCCTGTGTGATCAAATTCTCACATTATTGACATGAGAGGCTTTGTATTGCAGATCAAGGGGAATACAATTTGTATGTTCATTACAGCATCATCTATTAATGCCTAACAGACTATAGTGACTGAAGTTTGACTTCACAGAGTATTCAAATGTGAATATAATGCCAGAAAACTTGTCATAAACCTCCCTTGGAACTGAAATCCCCTACTTACCCTCACAAAAGTGACTTCTGCACAGTCTTCCCTATCCTAAATCGCTGCCTGTACTTCAACACAATTTCAAAGGAAGAATTTCATGCACCCAAAGATTGGGGGATTATTAGTGCAGGTATTTAATTACTCAAACTTACATCAAACTTCATATTCTGTCTCAATGTACCTGCAATTATTCAATTTCTGATAATATGCAGTCTACTGATCAGTCTTGCTCAAGTTGATTAGATTACCAATCTAATCCCGAGTGATTGTGTATGAGTAGTTAACTCCTGTCCTGTCTTTAATGCCCTAATTCCATCTGTTGCCTACTTTCTCACTCCACAGTAGGAATACAGTGATGCTTAAACACCTTTGACTTGACTGCCTTGATGGCTGCCCAAGAAAAGTCCTTGTAAAAATATAGGTTGTTATTTTTGCTTTGAGTTTTTTAAATGGAAAGCACACTATTAGACCCCATGCAATAAGATTTAACATTTGTTTCTACAGGATGTTGCAGTGGAAATGGAAACTATTGGTGAACAGCGTTAGCAGTTCGCAGAGTTAGTAATTTAAGGTGAGTTTTCTCAATACATCAGTGTATCTAACACCTTTTTGGAAATCATAACTTTGATCCAGGAAGGTGTAACCAGGCATGAAAGTATCAAACACGCTGCCACAATTGCACATGTTTTCCAACACTGCTGATAACATCCTGTTCAGTCATGTCTGGTGTGTCTGTATAGTCACAGAATCATAGAATCATAGAATGGCAAGGGTTGGAAGGGCCCCCAAGGATCATAGAGCTCCAACCCCCCTGCCACAGGCAGGGCCACCAACCTCAGGCCTGGATCTACACAAGGTTGCCCAGGGCCCCATCCAACCTGGCCTTGAACACTTTCAGGGATGGGGCATCCACTACTTCTCTGGGCAGCCTGTTCCAACACCTCACCACTCTCTCTGTAAAGAACTTCCCCCTAATACCTGATCTAAACCTTCCTTCCTTTAGCTTTAATCCATTCGCCCTTGTTCTGCCATTATCTGCCCTTTTAAAAAGTTGAATCCCCTCCTGTTTGTCTGCTCCCTTCACATACAGGAAGGCTGCAGTGAGGTCCCACTGCAGCCTTCTCTTCTCCAGGCTGAACAAGCCCAGCTCCCTCAGCCTCTTGGTAAGTTCTTTATGTCAAGGACTGTCTACAGCTCCCTGTTTGAATAGTGATTAATAAATTTTTGTCCGTCTTGGTTATTCCATAGACTTACAGTAATAAACAAAGGTAACAACAAAGCAGCTGGGAATCTTCAATCACCTCAGATTAGAGCCAGCAGCATTAAGGCAAGGCCTCATTATCCCTTGTGCCACTCATTCAGTCTTTTGAAGGCAAGTTCTTGAACAGCACAAGTCATTTCCCTCTCCTCCCTCCCAGCAACCTCCATCCCCTTTTTCTTTATGTAGTTAAAAAGCAGATAAGAGAACAAACTCAAAGGTTCTGGGGGAAAAATTTGTCTCCCGAGCCCCTCCAGGTCCTGACAGCAACACAAAACCAGAAAAGGAGGGGGAATAAAAGTTTCTAGTTTGGCAAAACAGTTTTGTTCAAAACAGCTGCAATTTGCAAGGACTGGATTTGGTCTGCTGTCCTGCAGAGGTAAGAATTGGACAGTGGCTTTTTAGGACTTCACAGCCCTCTATGTAGGCTGCCAAAGTAAGCATGTTTTGGACAAAAAGTCCGAAAAAGGGGGGGGAAAAAAAGAGCTGGCATCAAAACAATGTTGGTGTCCACCCCCAGCCCTAATATTTTTCTTTTAATCTTTAGCCAGGGCATGGGAAATACAATCCTCCTACATTAAAAGCAATCAAGTGATCCTATGGTGGACTGTATGTGACTTGAGATTTGCCCCCTTTATGGGATGATTAAGGTTTGTGGAATCTGGTTATGAGCTGTAAAGTCACCATGGAAATTTTTACGAACTTTCCTCTTTACCCCTCAAAAGCAACTTGTTCCTTTCTATAGGTTTTTTTTTCTTCTTTTGATGACATGTGAGGAGTAAAGCAAGAATGGCATGGAATAATATCTAAGAATTCTTCCAGGTTATCCTACTGTATTTTAGATCCTCAGAGCTCATTTTCACAAGTCCCCATCTAAGTGATTTTATATGCCCTGTTCTATGGTTACAGATATGAATTATGAAAAGGAAAAAAAAATGTTTACTTTCAGCTGGTGCTTTCTGAGCTTGAAATGGTAAATGAAAGCAGATGATGGACAACCAAAGTCTCAATACTATACATTGTTTTTGCAGGCTTTTTCCTAGAGATTTTTTAATCCACCCTCCCACCCCCTCATACACGTGGCAGTGTGTGTGGATTTTGAGCCATTGGGAGTGTTAGCAGCTGAGTCTTGTGTAACCTTTCTACTTTAGGGCATGAGCTCATCGGCTCGTACAGCTAAACCACTGCTGGGTACTGGTCAGTGTGAAGTGAGAAGACCACAGGAAAACAAACAAGCAAACGAAGCCCAGTGTCCTGTGGAAAGCATTGCCTAACAAATAGACAAGACAGTGATTCATTTGCTTCTAGGTGACATCTTAAATACCAGATGACATGACAATTTTGTCCCTTAAAAACTCAGTATTATTCTCTGGAAGGATGTTACACACGCTTCTATGACGTGGTGCAAATGCGGGGGTGAAAAACAGCCTGCCTACCTAAATTCAATTTGGCAGTTTCAGTTTGATGTTACAATTCTCACTTTATGTTCTCTAACTCTTAAATAACTTTGCAGTTTTCACAGCTTTCTGTGTTCAGGCTCAGAAGTGGCTGCACTTTGATGATAAAAGTAATACTTAGCTTTTACACAGTGTCTATCCTAATTAGTAGGCAATGCACTGCACAGAGTAGGTTAGTTTCATTACCCTATTTTACTTAAGGGAAAAGTGAGGTCCAAGAGGTGAAGAAATTTGCCTGTTTATTAAAATATTGCTAGCCTGTTTTTAAGGAGGGTTAGAGAGAGCTAACTTTTATAGTGATTTCTCCTTACTGTTGCAGTTGATCTGTCCTGATTTTTGAGTAGACAAAAATGTGGTTCTTGGTGATTGTGTGCAAATGACAGAATCCTTCTTTCCTTTCATATTCTTATCTATTTAAAATATTGATAATATTTTATTTTAATTTTTAAATATTGATGACAATCCAGAGTGGATTAATAAGGTTAAATGTATAAGCAACGGTGAAATGCTGTAAGATCTTTGGCTAGGAAGTGTTTACTGATAGGCAAGGCAATATTATTATTGCTATTAAAAAGAACTCACATTTTTATCACCTCCCATGCTGCTCTGCTGTGGCACTGGCAGCTCCTACATTTGCAGCACCCTCTTGGTTAGGATATTCCCTACCACAGAGTCACCTTGATGGCAGATTTGCAATGTGCTGGGTTGCTTTCCTGTGATAGGGGCCCTAAAGCTGGAAAGAGGCAGCTGCATGGAATAGCAGGCAGTGGTAAATACTCCTAAAAACCACATTCCTACGGTTGTTCATCTGTAAGCCACCATCATATAATCTCTTCTAAAGTTCTTACTACAGATCTATGCTGGTGCTACCAGCAACGGGACTAGCTAGCTCAGATGTCCCTGTTCTTTGTTGGGTTTTCACACCCACCTACTTCCCTTTCCAGAAACAACACGCCGAGGAGCATGATGGATCAGACAAGGCCATGCCCAGGCATCTGTTGGGGTTGTGTTTGGATAAGCAGGTTTTCACATCATACAGTCTAGCATGCACATCTTCAGACCCTTGTAATGTGTCTGTTATGTGACTTGACACAGGAGCCTTATTTTGCATTTCAGTATTGAGAGGTTTCAGCACTTGCAGAGAAGTGGAGAGGGAATAAAAAATGCAAAGATGGGAGGGTTCAACTGAGGATGGGAATAGTTACTCTCCAGGAATGTGAAGGGGATTAAGATGGGATGCAAACTCTTCAAAAGGTGCCTGGTTCTCACTGTGAGAGAGCCTTAAAGGTACAGGGGAAGGGGCAAAGGGTTGGTGAAATAAATGTTCCTGACCGGTGTCTATGCCTGTGTTTCCTTGTGATCAGAAACTCTTGGCCATGTTTCATAGGTTTTTTTTTCAAGAAAGGCCCCAAATAGCAGAGTGGTATTACACAGGTCCTACATTTAAAAGGCAGGGCCAGCGTCAACTCTCCTTAGTTTACAAGTCTCACCCGAGCTTAGCCCTTCTTGGAAGCAGACAGTGTGGACTGCTTTCCTCATTCTGTTTTCCATCAGGCTTCCATCACTCTTACCCACTGGGCTGGTATGTAATGATCTCTCACTTTTTTTCTGTTCTTCTCCCCAAACTGAAAGATGGAGGTTAGACTTGATAACAACTGTCTTGTAATTGCCAATGGATCCTGTAAAAGGATCCCACCTTGTCAAGAGCTGTGTAATTTTCTGAGCTACAGGTGCATGACATGCAAGGGAGAAGAGTAGGAAATCTGGTAAAAACTGAGTTCAGATGTTTATTTTGTCTAGAATATAAGGACAGATTTTCTGAACAGAGCATCCACTGGAGCAGATGGCATTCTGTTCTGCTGCTATCTGTACTGAGGTCAAGGGTCTGCGGAAGTGACGGGGTGGCTTTGACTGAAGTCATAGGACCTCTCCCAATGTTTCTACTGCAAATCTTTGGGTTTGGTCTTACCAGCTGCAGGACTAACTAGCCTGATGTCCCTGTCTTTGCTGGTTCTCCTCACACCCACCTAGCTCTGTTGTCTCGAAATAACAGCCCAGGAAGTATGGGAACAATGAGGGCTGTGTACCCCAGGCAGTAGATAGATTTTGATTCCTATAATAAAGAGAAGAATGAGCCTTCCCACAGAAGAGGTGAAGTGGTGAAAAAGGAGAAGAACTCCTGTCCTTAACTGCAGTCCTTTGAATTCTCATTAATCACTCCCTCCTTCCCAATTTGTCTTTTACTACCCCAGCCCTAGAGGTCCCACTATCTTTTCCCTGCTCTCTTCTGAGCGTTGCGTATACCATGGAGACAGCTCCAATGATTTTGGAATGAGCTTCTTTGTCCATAGTATGTTATTTTTGTTGATTTTCCTTAAAATTGCCCTATTGCTTGATGGTGTCATAGGAAAATGCCTTTTTTTGCGAGAACATCCTGTCACAAATGATGCTCCACATGTAAGAAAAGGAGTCACTAGAATCCCAAATCTGATAAGAGAGTATATATAGAACTAATGCTGCTGCTATGGCAGTGTTTTTCATAGAGTGAGGTGAAACTGTCATCTAGTGGTCATAACAGGTGTTCCTCAATTACCATTTTCATTTGGATAAATCCAGAATATTTCTTATTTCCAGCACGTATCACCTGAAAATACTAAACTAAAAAGCCCAGTAAATCTGCGAGGCTTTGAGATGAAGGGATAAAGAATAAACAAATGTATAACTTTTGGCAGCAGGGCTGTGAATTCCCTTTTTTCCTGTTTCCCACAATTTACCACAGTGACATATCTCCTTATGCCTTACTGAACAGCTGTGGGAGGCTGAAGATCAAGATAACTGAAACTAAAGCAGGTCATCAAAAAAACTTCGTTAGCTATCCTACTACCATTATTTTACAGGTCAGCCTCAATTGCAAACTTTCCCTTAAGAATAGTAGCAAGACTTCACCCTAACTCATCATGGAAGGTCAAGTTTTGTTACAGAATCAGTGCAATGCCAGTGTTTTCAGTTGGTCAAGCACAGGTTGTAAGGGAGGAGAGCATTCAGCCTAAAGGTGTCAGTCTTCTTTTGTGCATTGACTTCAGCAACTTTGTAGTACACCTGCGGGGATATAAAACAGCAAGCACCATGAGTGAACACAGTCTCAAGTTCTAGGTCTTTGTGTCCAGACCTCTTTCTGTAAAAGCTCCTCAGCAGCAAGTAGATTGACATGGTCAGAAGAGAGCTGACTGTTTGCATCTCCCCAGTACTGGCTTGTTGTTTCACAGCAGATTACCAATCAGATACGGTGGCCAGAAGCAGGTTCAAATCTCTGTTTTCTGTATGGAGAGATTCATTTGTACTCATCAATGAGGAAGTGTTTATGCATGTGATACCTTCTGGAGCAAACTGGCTAATATAAGTCATAATTCTTGGTAAACCATCTTTCCATCTTGATTAGTTTGCAGATTCTGTGTATTCTTTGTATTTTCACAAGGCGTTGGAGTGCCAGTTTGGGATTAGGATCCCTTTATTCAAGGTGTTCTCAAACTCTGAACAAGATAGCATCCACTTTGTAAAGCCTGCAATTCTAAGTAAATATTGAGAGGCAGTACTGACAGAGGCAGATGAGGGACACCATAAAGGAATTACAAGACAATCCACTCTGCGTAATTAACAGCAATTCCAGTATGCCCACACCCTAAAAATTGTCATTTTTATTGAACATGTGTCATTGCGGAAGATAAGCAAATACATCAAAATGAAATAAAATAATGAGGTACCTTTCTGGATGTTTATGCAGCTTCCTAACCAAAGTCTGTCCCATCTGTGGTAAATGACAAAAAAGGACAAGGTGAATTTCCCATATGGCCAAAGACAGCTGCCATCTTTAGTCCATTAGAGAATGTCACCGTTTCTCACTAGTGAAGGCAAAGGAGAACAGATAAGGCTATGAAAGCCTTTCTTACATATTCACTGGTGAAATCTATTCAGTTGTGAGAATTCTTTGCTTAGGGTGTCCTGTGAACAGGTTTTGGCCTGACTGTGTAGCTTCCTTCTGTGCAAAGATGCTTCATGAGCTTTCTTCCTATTCATGACTAAATGCATTGTGCACTTTTCTTTCCTTACCAGTTAAATATAAATCAGTTTTTTACTCTGCTTATACACATTTTGGATTTCTAAAAATTTCTTTTTAGATATATACATAAAATGTATATGTGTGTGTGTATATATGTGTGTATATTTTTTTATATATATATATATATACATATTTTCTTTAGCCTTCCCTTGCCAATACAATTCTCTAGATTTGTATAAGGAAATATGCTCATTCTTTAGATTTGTATGAGAAAGTCACTGCTACACCTATGTAGGTGACTATGTCAATGTTCACGTGAAAGTCATCCAGCTCTAATGTGAAAATTTAAATTTCTGTTGCCAGTAGGATGAAAATAGAAGATACTGAAGTCATTTTAATTCCTATCTGGAAGTGAGGTGGGCAGAACTACAGAGCAGTCACACACTGAACCAGAAGGTCTATGATGGGCAGCAGGATTACAAACTAGACTGTAAGTAGTAAACCACAAATACGAGTAGGTGATAGTGGCAGGAGAATGTAGTTGTAATTCCTGAAACCTCTTGGGATGCAGAGACAGGGCAATATCTGAAACACCACTTCTAATGGATTCTGTTGTAAGGAAAGCTGTTTGAGGCAGGTAATAGATGATGTAGTGACCTTTCTGCTAAATTTTGCAGTTAACAAAGTCTTACATGTTGGTGTAATTGGTGATGAAGGGTTTCACTTTGTTCCCATGAAATAATTTCTGGTTAGAGAGCCTGAGAATTAGCGTATGTACAGAAGCTAGGCTCAGGCCCCAGATTTGTAGCTCATCCATTTTTCAGTACTACTGGCGCCATCTTAAAGTATCGGCCCTTAGTCTGAGGGAGGCCTGCTGCGCTTCAGCGCGCCGAGCAGCTGTCCTCTGGATGCACAACAGCACAGAATCTGCTGACTTGTTCTGTCTGTGAGATCGGTGTTCAGGACTCTCTCATAAATGAGACTGCCATGCTTTAATAACTGAATTTATTAACTGCCTGCTTCGAGCAGGAATAGCAGTTGTAAACTGTCAATAGACCAGAATGTGCGTGATGAAGAGAAAATATAGCAGTAAAGGTGAGAGATAAGAATTTAGCAAAGTTAAATGTTGGAGCAAGAGATTGCACTGGTAAATGTGGTTAAAGCCAAAACCTTTTCTTTATGGGAGGAGCTTAAAAGCTGCTGACTGTCTTCCTGTGACTTTGCTACATGCTGGGGAGTTTCGAGGGCAGGCCTACCTGACTGTTAAAAGACAGTCAAAGCAGCAGTTTTGTGCCTAGGGTGACTGCAGCAGAGAAGTAGCAAGTACCTTGCTGGAGAAAGAGGGGTGCAGGAAGGGACTTTCTGCTCTAGACGTTCCATAGTGCTAGGAACAAAATGTATATTTGTGTATCTGTGTGTATGTAAGACTCGTAGGTCATATTAGTTATTCCGGTCACAAACTAAAATCCTGTTTTCTGCCCATAGCAAGCCTGAATGTAGAACAAACTAGAGGACAAAATAAATAATCAACTAGTTAGAAACATAGCAATGTCCAGGCCTGGAACATAGCTGACTTAGTCCTTTATGATAGGCCTGTAAAGGATCATAAAACTCTACAGCTAGACAGCAGTTTAGCAGGTATTACACTTCTGTAAATATATTACATATAAAATAGCAGGAACCTACCTGCTGTCTCATAGGATGAACCCCACTTTATGAACAGAGAAAGATGTAATGACATTGCAGTCCACAGAGAAAAATCTACGAAGTGATGGCACCCTGCTTTTGGGTGGGAAGAAAGGTCATCGGACAATTATTACACTGATTTTAAATGCAGGATGGCAGGGGATTATGTCTGGGTTGACTAGCTCTCTTCCTTGGTATGCCACTGGAAACTGAGGTTCCTTTAAAACATTTTTCTAGCTGTTTGATATTCAGCTTTGATCCCTTCCATTCTAAAATGACTTACAGAAACAGAGGAAAACAATACTTGCATGCAGAGAGCACCTGGACAAAAGAGGCTGCTTCCTAGCCACTAGACTGAGAATAACAACCAGTTGTATCGGTTTACATGACTAATACGTTTAGGAACTGCAGTCAGTTTAGAAGTCTGTTTTCCAAGCACTAGCTCATAGCCCTCAGGAGGCTATCTCAAAAGAACAATGTGTGGGAAAGACATTTCTACGGTCTAAAGGAAAAATCTTGCTCTTCTGATCCTACCATTTGACCAAGCACCTACTGAAGTAAGAGACCTAAACAAAGGTTTACAAATGGATTTCTTTACTCTTACTATAAAGCCAGTTCATACTTTAGCTAGAAAGGCATCAATCCAAAAAGTTTGAGAACTAATAGTATATACAGGACAATTTATTTGACTTATTCCCAAAGAATATTTGAAGAAGGTGAGAGCAAGTCACCTCAACATGAGACATAAGAAGATACATATAAGCTAATTTTCATTCTAAAAAGTGAACTTAATATAACAAAAACATCTAGAATATGAATGAAAAAAATCTTCCATTGTGATAGTTTAAAATAAATTAGCAAGCATTTTAACCTTTTTGTACATTATTGCACTGTTACAGAAGATACCTTTCTTGTTTTGTGAATTATTTGATGACTGTTTCTGTTACAAGTAGCTTACTGGATTTGAGTAACATAATTCTTTTATGGTATCTTAATGCCAATACTCTTAAGAAAGAGAGGAATACCATAACTTCAGGGAATCTTATGGAAAAGTAATCACAACAATAATCTGAAATACAGAATGAATATATTTAGTGGAAATACTGAATATGAGACTTACAAGTAAATTAACCACGCTAGTGAAGTCTCTTTCTTAGTGGATGACCAGTACTCAGGCCAGTATGTTAGCAATTTGTGAGTTAGAAAAAAGTGGCTGTTGAATGAAGAGTGTGTCATTTTAGTTCAGACATAGCACTCCTCCCATCTCCCAAATGTGTGCAACATAGTGTCAAGTGCATCAAAATAATGCCAGGAAGTGACTGACAAAACTAGCGTCTCTGAGCCGGGAGCAGCAAAGTGAAGACTGATCACAACAGCTTCTCCCGAAAAAAACTGGCATGAGGTTGGTCATATTTCCCTAGGGAATAATGGGGAACCAGATTCCTTTCCCAGGGAAGAATGCAAAACAGGGAAAATAAAAACACTATCCAGACTTATTAGCAAACATTGGTGTATGAACAGACCTAGTGAGCTACATTGCGCCAAAATATGAAGAAATCCTCCCAAAAGTTTCTTCCTATAACCAGTCTTTTATAAAGTGTCTCTCTCCCTTTCCACTGTTGAATCATTCATGTTCCTGATGACAGACATTGTGGAAAATCGTGTCCTGCTGTCAGATCAGACACTGAGTTGTAAATTACATTTTCCTTCTGCACATAAGTAGTATAAGGTTCCACTTCCATTGAGTCATCCTAGAAAAACAAAACCAAAAGCTGTAAATACAAAGAATAGTTTAGTCTGACAAGACTGCAAGCCTTTCTTCTGGACTGAAGAATGTAACTGGGAAATAGTGCTCCCTTACTTATTCTTCTTGGACTCAAGAAAAAAAGAACCCCACAACTCTATTGCTTTTTCTACCAAAGAACATGTATTGCCATCTCTGTCAAATATTTGCAGGGGAAGGCTGAGGTATTGGTTCACCTGCCTCCTTTTCCTTCCCTTTCTGCCACATTGCATTAGGGTCTATTTCTCCAGAAAGTGCAAATAACATGCTAGAGTCTTGACTGTGATTGATTTCTCCATCAGTCTACAATTCAGTCTTCAGACACGCTAATGGGCGTTGTGTGATGTGACATCAAGAACACTGGTGCTTAACCCATTGGTTTGCATTAATGCAACTGCCTGTGTCAGCAACAACTGGGAGGTAGGGCAGCAAAACAGGAGGAATTATAGTAATACTAACTAGAATTCACTAAGTCTTTTCAGAAATCAGAACTGAAGCACCATTTTAAGTCAGTGACAGATTTTGAACCTAGTGTCTTCTGTAGGTGCATAGATACTCACAGTTTAGGTGTAATACATCTTGCCTGCATATAAAATGGTGTTATTTATATTTGGTAGCAGAGAATGGATACAGAAATCTGAGTGAAGTGCTCAGCTACACTGGAAGCTTGTAACAGCATAGGGAGTTCAAGCTTGCAGCTCAGCACTCCTTTCATTGTTTTATAAAATGTTTCGTCTTGAGTATGGTTGGTTCTTTGATTGTGGATTGAGCATACAAGATAAGAGTGGCCTTAAAAACTAACATTATTATTCTGGACAGCAAGAGGGATCTTCTTTTTTGCCTCATTTCTGTTAATTTTGTTATTTAATCCTCGTGTTTACTAATAGCTTTCCTAATGTTCCCCAACCAATGATATTGCCTCTCTTCCTGAGTTCTATTGTACAGCAGTTGTGGTCACTGTATCTGATAAGAGCAAGGAGATTTGGTAGAACTCACTCCTTGTTAAGATAAAGGATGGCAGTTGCTGAGTCTTTGCTATTGGAACAGCTCCAAGTCAAAATGATGGTGATGACAGGCTTTGTTATGTCCTGAGATGCAGTTAAGAGCAAATACATAAGATACAGTAGCACCTTCTGAAAGAACAAAGTAAAAATTTGATGCGATCCCTTTACTGACCGTGCTTTCAGGGCTACCAGAAGATGTCTCATTTCATGATGGCCTAATTTGCATCATTCTCCTTACCTGTGAGGAATGTGTAGGAGCAGTTTCAGGAGGTTTAGTTTTGTGGCACAGTCTGTGAAAAAGACAAGAAGTATTAAAGCAAATCCCTTCTCTCGGTCCTACGCTTCCCTGAATCACAGCGGGGTTTCTTTGATCACAGATTCATGAAACATTTCCTTTTCTTGTCATCAAGAGTAAAGCCAAAAAAGCTTTCTCATCTCTCTCTCCCCTTGGCTTTTGATCCTGAAATCATGGCACCCTGACTTTCTTTAGAGGTCTTTTGTCATCTTTATGGGAGCTTTAGCCCAAAGTGGAAGCAGAAGTTTAAAATCAAAGTCCTCAGTAAGGATGTAAAATTCATGGTTAGTGAAATGTATTGAATTCTTCACCTCTAAGGGAGTTTTGGGAGAAAACCAGTTTTGGAATAGGAGAAGGAGGGAACATAGCTGAGGTTTTGTGCTAATTTAGCCTTTCTTTACTCAAATGATTTCTGTAGTTTTTCCTTGGAACTGCTTTTTTTCTCCACAGCAAATCCTAAAGGAGTTAAAGAGTCTGGCTTCACCCAGGGAACCTGTTCATTAATACAATCTGCAGTCTCCTCTGTTGATGGGGCAGGGTAGCATTGATAATCCTCTGGCTCTTGAAAGAAATTATTAGCCAACAGAACCAACCCCCTGATCTAAACAAGAGAAACACTGACTATTACAGCACCTGAAGAACAGCTTTACTCTCTCAGCTTCCAATTCAAACAAAGAGCTCCCCTTTAGCATGGCAGGCAATGCAGTGAGCATCCTCTGCTCACTGCTGCCCACTTATATTTTACCCAGGTGCATTACCCAGTGAAGATGAGTGCTGTGAACCCCAGATGGCTGCAGTATGGAAATATTTGGTGTAGTTAATTCAGTTATTCATAGCAGCACAGTCTGACAGTCATATGATTTCAAGACACCAACAGTACTTAAAGTTTTCTTCTAGCATTAGACAATCTTTCCTTAGCACCCTGTCATACATACCTGTCACTGTGGAACTTAAAACTGTAAATGATGGCAAGGATGATAATGCTCAGGAAACAAAGGATGATTGATACAGTCAGGTAAACGATGATGTCTAAACAAAAAGAGTTAGTCTTAATTATATCTTCTTACTGCTTTCTTTATTATTTCAATATAAGATTAAAGCTGCCTTATCACATACACACATTGTCATCATATTCATAAAATTAATCTAATGTCCCCTAGCAGAAGGGAAAGCCAGTAATGAAACGTCTGAGAAATACAGAGTCTCTGTCAGAGACATAAGCAAATCCCACAAACCCCACAGTGGGCACTCATGATAGTTTTTCACTAAGCCATATCTGAAGCTCCTCTCAAGGACTGGGCACATCTCAGTACTGCAACTCCTGCGTAGTTGTCAAAAGCAACAAAAAAACCAAACCCAGAAACAAATGTTATGTAGTGTCAGACATTCACAACTTGGAATGAAGGGATTTATTTCTTTCTGCTGACTACACAAATGTTGGTTCTCTTTCTCTCTTACTGTGATCTGAGAACAGACTTTACATTTGCATCTCAAAAAAGAGCTGATGTTCTGCTTCCACATGATTATTTCAACACTAAGGTCATGACTGCTTTATCTGTGTATCCAACATTTCCACTACCAGAAGAATACTACCACACTTATGCATATTACTCACTGTTAGGAAATGGTGTCTAGACAAAAAACTGGTGATGTTTCTGGGCAAAGGAGTTGGGGCTGGTACTCTTGTCTATATAGGACTTCTCTGAAGGTTTCTGTAGCTTTTATAAATTTTCCTCAGTAGAAGGAGGAAGAGTGTGCACAGGAGTTTAACCAGTGTTTTGAACACCGAACGCACAAAGAGAAACTTACTTGAGTGATGGCAGTCTATGGACTTGCTCTGGGTCCCAGCTGGGTGGAACACAACACAGGTGCTATTAGTCCTGTTGGCACTATTGGCTGTGAGCTTGCTGACAACAGTCACTGTCCCGTTGTCATGGCCTTTCTCTGTGAGGGTGAAGTTGCTGTCTGGTACCCACAAGAGCTGAGCAGCCGGCTTCCCTGCCACTGCCTTGCACACAGGGTTCCCATGGTCATCACAGTACAGGGTCAGCGTGGGGGAGGCTGCAAAGAATCAGGAAGGGAGATACAGGGAGTTAGTTTGCCACAGTTGGGATCAGAAGTTCTTGTTCTCTACTCAAACTGAACACAGAACAAAGAGAAGAATAAGGGTGGAGGTGCCATCCCATTACAGCGACAGGGGCCAAAGCGGCCAGAGACAAAGATCGTGCCTCTTTTACTGTATGGACAACTCTCCTCCATTTGGGTGAGCTGCCACAGCCCTGTACCATTAGAGGAGGTTTCCCTGGACACTGCAGTAGGGAATTACCCAAGTAGAGGATGAATTAGACTTTATTCCTAAGCAGCCATCGTATGTGTGGTTTAAAATGTATCTGAATGCCAGTGCAAGTGGAAATGGGACCTAATGTCTGGATAAGAACGTCCCTTGTTTGATAGGAGATATCACCACTTGGAAGTGTTACTGTCACGTGCTTTAGTTCTCTTCAGGTAGTATATATTGATGATGGATTCTATGGGATATCTGGAAGCATGTGCAGAATCCTCTTTTAGCGTACTGGAATTGCTTCACACCTGTTGTTTCCAACTAGACAGTGGAAAAGGAGGCAGCAGGAGGGAGAAGAGGTTTGGGAAAGAAGGAGAAGGGAGGGAGACAGAGTGCTGCTATCAAAGAAGTGCTTGACAGTTTATCCCAGCAAGAAACCTCCTCTTCTCACTGCACACTTTGCCCTGGTATGTGGGGAGAGGAGCTTTGTGTACAGGCCCAGTCATGGTCCTTTGGAGAACTGTTAAAGGAGGAAGGAGTCCCTTACCCAGCACAGTCAGGTAGTATGTGGCCACGAAATTCCCTTCTGTTGCTACTGTTTCACAGGTGTAATTTCCTTCATGGGCTGTTCCTACTTGCTGTATCTCAAGGGCAGGATGTTGATTTGGTCTGAATTTCCAGTTCACACTGTCAGTGCAGTTTGTGTGTGTCCGGTTGTTATCAGCCCTGTATCCTAAGGTGCAGGGTCCTCCAAATTCGGGTCTTATATTCCACACTAGCATGGTTATATTTGATTTGGGAGAGCAGGTGAGTACAGAGCTGTCACCTACCATTGCTGTCAGTCTCTTGTTCCCTGAAGGAGAAAAAAGAGGAGAAAGATGTGTGAGAAGGTGCCCAGGGATGTCTCTCACAGCCTCAGAGTGCTGGTCTGTGATTTACAGAGAAATATCTGCACTGTTACACAACAGGTTAAGGCCCTGTCCGTGCTCATCTGCAAATAGTGATTCATCTTGAAGTCATGAATTATGGACCCAGTGACCTATCACAGCCTACCATACTATCAACATGTGATGATGACTTTTCCCTGGAACTGTTGATACCAAGGAAGTAAACAACTTTTTCTTCTGCATTTATTCAAAATCCAACACTGTGGGCATAGGCCTTGTCTCCATCTCTCAGACATTACCACAGCACAAGGGACAATGTTGGACCTTTGTGTAAGAGGAAAGATTTTTGTCTTATGTTGCAGGGGTGCCTTTTCTTTTTCTGAATCTTTGTGGACATATACATTCAGACTATGAGTGTACATGATGTGTACATATGAGTTCACAGAGTGACTGTGCATTTTTTACTTCAGTGGCCCCCATAGGACATGAATTGTGAGTCCTACCCATCTTCATGCCAGGCACACAACTCCAAAGGTATAAAATGCGCCCATATCCCTGTGCCTCTTGGTTGTGAGGCTAAAATTGCAGACAAACTTTATTCAGTTGATGTTATCAACAGAGTTGACTCTCTAACAGGGAGTGTGTCTTGTTCTCGAACTTTATTTTGCAAGTTCATGCTTCTAGCACCAACCAAAATGGATGTGGGAACCCAGACAGATGGATGTGGCTGTGCAGGGCACAGGCTGTAGGGGATGCCACAGCCTCTCACTGGTAACCAGGGGCAGCTATGAGTACGGCTCTGTGCAGTGTGAGCAGGTAGATGATCTGCTCAGCCAAGTGGCACAGCGGCAAGATGAGGGTGAAAGGCTGAAAAATGAAATAGAAAGGCTTAGGAGCATTAGACAGGCTGAAATGGAGAAAGACTGGGGCAGCCAGGCTCTGCCCTCCCTGCAACGGAAATGGGAGCACCCACCAGATAGCACCCAGGATCAAGGGGCCCCTGTATCCTGCCCTTGTCAGCTGGAAGACAGAAGCCAAAATGAAAAGGGTGAGTGGAAGCAAGTTCATGGCAGTGGCAGAAAGAGAGTGCCCTCCTGGCCTGGCTTGCCTCCCCAGAGGCTTCTGCAAAATAGATATGAGGCCCTACTAGAAGACAGATGGTCTGATAATGAGGTGGATGATAGGCAAACTATGCCTGAGGTCTTACCATGGTCAGATAGCCCTCACGTATAGCAACCTCGCCCACAGGGAAGTAGAGGAGAGTTATAGTTGTTGGAGACTCGCTCCTAAAGGGATCAAAGGGCCCAATATGCCAAATTGACCCTCATCATAGGGAAATCTGTAGTCTTCCTGGAGCCTGAATCAGGGATATTACTAGGAAACTCCCCAACCTGGTGCAGTCATCAGACTACTACCCACTACTGATCTTCAGCACAGGTATGGAGGAAACTGCGTCCTGTAGTCTGAAGGGAATGAAGAGAGACTTCAAGGCCTTGGGACAGTTGGTGAAAGAGTGTGGGGCACAAGTTATTTCCTCTTCCCTCCTTCCAGTTGCGGGCAATGACATGGGATGGGATGGGATGGGATGGGATGGGATGGGATGGGATGGGATGGGATGGGGGGATCCAGTCTGTAAATACCTGTCTCGAGACTGGTGCTACAGGTAGGGCTTTGGGGTCTTTGATCATGGCTGGTTTTATAAGACACCAGGCCTGACAGGAGTACATGGGAAAGGGTTCTAGGACAAGAATTAGCAGGCCTCATTTATAGGGTTTTAAACTAGATTCAAAGGGGGATGGGGTTGTTACTGGGTTTCCACCAGTGGGGCAGTGTTCTCCTACTAATGAAGACCAGAAGGCCTCCTTCCCCCCTAAGGTGAAATCAGTGTGCTCAGCTTGCTCCCTGAATTGGCTGTACACCAATGCACGCAGCATGAGGAATAAACAAGAGCAGTTAGTGTGTGGTCAAGGGGTTATGATCTGGTGGCAGTTACAGAGACATGGTGGGACAGCTGACATGACTGGAATGTGGTCATGGATCACTATGTCCTTTTTAGGAAAGACAGGCCAAGGCGATGTGGTGGAGTTGCTGTTTACGTGACAGAGCAACTAGAATATATTGAGTTCTGTGTGGGGCGGGTGAGGAGTGAGGTGAGAATTTGTGGGTGAGAATTAAGGGACAGGTTAGCATGGGTGATACTGTTGTGGGTGTCTATTACAGGCCACCTGATCAGGATGAGGAAGTTGATGAGACCTTCTACAGGCAGCTAATAACAGCCTCGCAATCACAGGCCCTGGTTCTCATGGGATATTTTAACTACACAGATATTTGCTGTTGATGTTCTCAACAGAGTTGACTCTCTAACAGTGATCCAGCCATTCACAGTCCAGGAGGTTCCTCCAGTGCAAACGGTGGATGAGCCAACTATGGAGAGCAGCACTGCTGAATCTTATACTCACTAACAAGGAGGGTCTGGTTGAAGTAGTGAAGGTTGAGGGCAGCCTTGGCTGCAGCTGTAGTGAAATAGTGGAGTTCAGGATCTTAATCAGTAGGAACAGAATATCAAGGAAGATCATAACTCTGGTCTTCATCAGGGCCAACTTTGGCCTTTTCAAGCAACTGCTAGGGGAAATCCCATGGGACAGGGTACTAGAAGGAAAAGGGGCCCATGGTGGTTTATATTCAAGGACCACTTTTTCCAAGCTTAAGATCAGAGCATCCTAACAGGTAGGAAATCAAGAAAGGGAGCCAGAAGACCTGTGTTGTTCAACAGGGGACTGCTGGGCAAACTCAACTGGAAAAAGAGAGTCTGTCGATCATGTAAGGAGGGGATGGCCACTTGGGAGGAATATAAGACTGTTGTCAGAGCATGTAGGGAGACAACAAGGCCTCTTTGGAATTAAACCTTGCAAAGGAGGTCAAGGACAACAGAAAGGGCTTCTTCAAATACACTGCATACAAAACTAACACTAGACCCAATGTAGGCCCTCTGCTGAATGAGGTGGATGCCCTGGTGACAGAGGGTACTAAGAAGGTGGAGTTACTGAATGCTGCTGTTGTCTCTGTCTATACTGGTGGAGACTGCCCTCAGGAGCACCAGACCCCTGCAGCCCCAGAGGAAGTAAAGATAAACAAGGAGTTTGCCTTGGTTGATGAAGACTGGGTTAGGGATCAGTTAAGCAGTCTCGACATCCATAAATCTGTGGGTCCTGATTGGATGCACCCACAGGTGCTGAGGGAGCTGGTGGAAGTCATTGCTAGGCCACTGTCCATCACCTTTGGTAAGTTGTGGGAAACAGGACAGGTGCCTGAGGACTGGAGGAAAGCAAATGTCACTCCAGTCTTCAAAAAGGGCAAGAAGGAGGACCCAGATAACCATAGACCAGTCAGCCTCTCCTCCATCCCAGGAAAGATGATGGAACAACTTATTCTTAGTGCTGTCTCTAGGATATCAAGGATAAGAGGGTCATTAGGAGCAGTCAGCATGGTTTTACCAAGGAAAAGTCATCTTTGACCAATCTGATAGCCTTTTATAAGGATGTAACCAGATTATGGTAGGGCAGTGGATGTGGTTTATCTCAATTCAGGGCAGCATTTGACACCATCTCCCACAGCATCCTTGCAGCTAAACTGAGGAAGTGTGGTTTGGATGATTGGGTAGTAAGGTGGATTGTGAACTGGTTGAAGGAAAGAAGTCAGAGAGTATTAGTCACTGGGACAGAGTTTACCTGGAGGCCTGTATCTATTGGAGTCCCTCAGGGGTCAGTACTGGGACCAATACTATTCAGTATATGCATCAGTGACATGGATGAGGGATCAGAGTGCACCGTCAACAAGTTTGCTGACGACACAAAACTGGGAGGAGTGTCTGACACACCAGAAGTCTGTGCTGCCATCCAGCAAGATCTGAACAGACTGGAGAGTTTGGTGGGCAGAAATTTAATGAAATAAAACAAGAGCAAGTGTAGAGTCTTGCATATGGGGAAGAACAACTGCATGTACCAGCACAGGTTGGGAATGGACGTGTTGGAGAACAGTGTAGGGAAAGGGACCTGGGCGTCCTGGTGGACACCAGGATGACCATGAGCCAGCAATGTGCCCTTGTGGCTAAGAAGACCAATGGCATCCTGGGTATATTAGAAGGGGTACAGTTAGTAGATCAGAGTACTACTTTCAAACCATGCATTAATCTGGAAGGACAGCAAAAGTTAATCAACCTGATCTGTACTGATGAATAAGTTTTGCACAAAGTATTTAAAAAAAGTTAACCCCTCCCTAAACCTTTCAAGCAGAGATACCAAAGTGGCAATTGAAAGTTCAGCTGGAATATGCAAAGGATTAGAAGCCCTGAGTTTTGTGTGGTTAATCAAACCAGGCTTGGCTTTGTTATGTTCTCTGTCCCCTACCCAGAGCTAGAACTCCATTACCTCTGCTGGCTGGCACAATGTGGAACCCTGTTTCTGATCATTGGCATTGCTGTAAGGAAAGATCCTAATGAGCATCAGCTTCAACTTGTCAAATTATTACTATTGGCCCTTTTGAGAAAACTGCAGTTAGTTTTGTCTTAATAATATTGTCTGAAATCTCATTATCTTCTGGAATCTAGGTGAATGAATAATTGCAGCTCAAACAGTTTTCTTTAGTTTAATTGTTTTCTTGGGAAATTATTTCTGACTTGCAAAATGTCATGGTTCTGAAGCCTGTGACACAGCTTCCCACAGTATTCTCCTGGAGAAGCTGGCAGCCCATGGCTTGGAGAGGTACATTCTTCACTGGGATAAAAACTGGCTGGATGGCTGGGCTGGAGAGTGGTGCTGAATGGAGTTACATCCAACTGGCAACTGGTCTCAAGTGGTGTTGCACAGGGGTCAGTACTGGGCCCTGTCCCCTTTAATATCTTTATTGATGGTTGGATGAGGGAATTGAGTGCACCCTCAGTAAGTTTGCGGATGACACTAACTTGGGGGAAAGTGTCAATCTGCCAGAGGGTAGGAAGGCCCTCCAGAGGGACCTGGACAGGTTGGATCGATGGGCAGAGGCCAGTGGGATGAAGTTCAACATGGCAAAGTCACAGGTCCTGCACAGAACAACCCCAGGCAGCGCTACAGGCTTGGGGCAGGGTGGCTGGAAAGCTGCACAGAGGAAAAGGATCTGGGGGTGTTGGTTGACACTGGCCTGAGCATGAGCCAGCAGTGTGCCCAGGGGGCCAAGAAGGCCAACGGCATCCTGGCTTGTATCAGGAATAGTGCAGCCAGCAGGTCCAGGGAGGTGATCATCCCCCTGTACTCAGCTTTGGTGAGGTCACACCTCAAATATGTGTTCAGTTTTGGGCCCCTCACTACCAGAAAGACCTGGAGCATGTCCAGAGAAGGGCAGCAAAGCTGGTGAAGGGTCGGGAACACAAGTCTTAGAAGGAGCATAAGAGCTGAGGGAACTGGGCCGGTTTTACCTTTAGAAGAAGAGGTTGAGTGGAGACCTTAGTGCTCTCCACAAGTACCTGAAAGAAGGTTGTGGTGAGTTGGGGGTCAGCCTCTTCTCACAGATAACTAGCGGTAGGACAAGAGGAAGTGGTTGCAAGTTGCACCAGGGGAGGTTCAGGTTAGAAAATAGGAGACACTTCTTCTCAGAAAGAGTGGTTGGGCATTGGAAGGGGTTTCCCAGGGAGGTGATGGAGTCACCATCCCCCGGGTGTTTTTAAGGAAAGGTTAGATGAGGAACTCAGTAAGTAATCTAGGTGGTAAGGGGGTGGTAGGACTAGATGATCTCAGAGGTCTTTTCCAACCATGACAATTCTATGGTTTTAACTACTTACAGATTCCTTTAAAGATTTTTTCCTTTTGAGGATTAGGTATCCTCTGGGTGAAGACATCTCCAAACCACAACCTAGCTCCTGCAGATAGATAGGAGTTGTGGCTGCAGTATTGCCCCAGACTGCACTGCACTGCACTGTGCTTACGTACTCCAGCTGTGTTAACATGGAAGTCAGAGGGTAATTCTAAGAAATTGTCGGTATTTTGCTTGTAGAAGAGGAAAACCAGGTGGGGATATTTCACTGCCGCTATTCACTTCCCATTTTTATTAAATAAAGGAAATCATATTTAACGTCCTGCTGCCAAATACTGCCAGGATTCATTGGTTAATATTTCCAAGCATGGCTGAAGAAAAAAAATCCCATCTATTCACACCATTTTCTGATACATGAATTACTAGCCAGCCCCACAAACAATTGTGTCCTTAATTCAATTGTCATTGGTGTTCTATGATGTATTATTACATTGAAAGTGTTTCAAAATGTCAAGTTTTTCCTGCCTAATGGTATTTCAAGAAAATCTGAGGTTTGTGTTTTAAACTCATATGATTTTACCAGGAGAGGAACTGAAAAAAGCCTTTTGTCGCATGATGGTTTCTGGATGTGAGTTCTATAAATGTCTCTGAAAACCAGAGAACAAAGTGCTTCCCCTCCCAGCTTACCACTGGCAAGAGCCTCAGAGCTCCAAGTCATGTCATCAGTGTGGCTGACCTCCTCTGAGAATGACTAAGCAAACCTAAGCCTTCAAACGGCCTGTGTGTTGGGGCTGGGCTTTTTGGGGTTCTTTTTGGATAATGTTTGCAAATGTTGTGCAGGAATGACCATGTTGTGCATATTAAACTGTGCAGCACATTTCCATTCACATAGCACCATCGTTTCACTTGTCTTTCAACTTGGCTTCTCCTAAGCAGCCTTTCGCAATGCACGAGTTCCCCAACACAGCAGCTTGTGTGCTTCAGAACTGTGAAGGAAGAGGGAGTGAAAGTGGTGCTTTCTGCTGTGCCTCTCTGTCATATTCTCCCCTGAATGAATCAGGTAGCATTCACTTTGAATGATAAGCCACATCAGTCGGCTTAAATTCTGATGAATCATGTTTAAATACAATTTTAGGTTTAGAAAAAAACCTGTAGAAGGATTCTGAATTCCTGTGGATCTTGTTAAAGAATTTTGAAGGCTTTATAGCAAGACAAGAGCTTAACACAGTAGATTAATTAGTGAAAAACCTTCTTTATCTTGTCCTTACATACACCTTCCTACTTGCATAAAGAGGCCTTGTAATCATCATATAGTAGAACTGAAGATTAAGGGGAGACCTAATTGGTGTTTACAATTATCTTAAGTATGGGATGCAGGGGGAATTAGCCCCTGTTCAGTGGTCTGTAGAGACAGGACAAGGGGCAATGGCTGCAAACACAGAAAGTTCCGCACCAACATGCAGAAAAGCTTTTTCCCAGTGAGGGTGACAGAGCCCTGGGACAGGCTGCCCAGGGAGGTGGTGGAGTCTCCTTCCCTGGAGATATTCAAGACCCTTCTGGACGCCTCCCTGAGCTGGGGAGCTGCTTTGGCAGGGGGTTGGATCCGATGATCTCTGGAGGTCCCTTCCAACCCCTATGATTCTGTGATTCTGTGATTCTGTGATTCTGTGATTCTGTTTTCACTTTACTGCCCTCTTTCATTGCTAGGATGAGGGAAAGTGGAATGCTCTTTAGACTTCTTTTACAGAAGAATGCTTAGGCCAAAAATCCTGACAGGTTTGGTTAATTTATCTTTCTGAAATGACTTTGAAGACCTCCTCCCAAGGTGGAACAGGGAATATGATTTTATCTCCATATAATAGAAATGTATTATTAGGGGGAGATATTATCCTATATTATGACCCTGTTAGCATTCTTCCAAGAGCTGTCTAAAACTCTGTCTGTCTGTCTTTGTGTTGAAGATAAAGAAAAAAAAAGTTAAAGGTGCAAGGTGCAACTGCAGAGCCTGCACCTATTTTAATTGCCTTCCGGTTCAGTGTGGCGTGGCAGTGTGCTGTGATGGCAATGTGCTGTGGATACGTATGTGACTGAGTCCCAAAACCAGCACAGCCCCTCTGATAGTTCTGCTCTGCAATACCTCATTAGCCCTGGATAGTTTCAGTGCTTCCACCTCTATAGATGCTCGTTCACATGCTCACATATTGCAGAGAACTTCCAGCGTGCTTCCTGTTCTCCCAAGAATGTGTATGCAAGAAGAGAGCTCTGCTTCACTTTCCCACAGAACATTGTACCTACTTCAGATAATTTAAGGTTTTGAACTATGTGAGCTAAAATCTTGTCACTCACAAGCAAAACAAGACTGAACCTAGGTAATACTTGATAAGAACCTTCCAAACCAGAAAGGGTAGTGTCAGCCATTTTCTTAAGTGTTTCTGATGAAAACAAGATTTACCTTTCTTTCTGTTTCAAGCTAAAATATAGCCTAATGACACATTGAGACTTGCTGGGTTTTAGCACAGATTTAGCTCTATTTGAAAGCAGTCCAAAATGTGTATTCTCAGGAGTTAATCTGTAAATAGCTGTGGGATCCATCACTACAGTTTCTTTAAGTAGAAATTATCCTCATCCTTAACCTGTCCTTCCTAGTGAGCCAGAGCATTTTCTTCCATTAGGAGATGTTGATAGGACCTCATGTTAGACTGAAGCTGGACATGCCCTGCTTTCTTTTTCTAGTGAGCATACCGAAAGCCATCCAATCTTTAAAAGTATGTTTTATTAGAACATAAACCAATATGCTGGAAAGTGATAGCTCTTTAGGGAACACAGAATTTCTAACTATACTAATGAAAAAAAAAGAAAGAAAAAAGGCCTGATGATGTATCTCCAGTGTTCTCTGTGCCCCTATGAAACAGGTTCTTTCTCCAAATCCTCTATTCTACTCCACCAGCTTTTAGTCAGGCTTCACAGTTTCAACATGACCTCTTCTATCCTACTTTTTCCATCACTTCCATGACTTCTTGTGGGTCTGTACCAACCACGTGCTTTGCCAAGGTCTCCCTGCTATCTTTGCCCGCCTTATGTTGCCTGCCCCAGCCCGCACTTTTAGGTCTGTCCTCAGCAGCTCTGAGGGAAGGCACGATCTCCCCCTCCCTACGAGAATTTCACTAAACCTAAGGGGTCATTGTCTGAGGATTCTGCAGGAGAACCAACCAACCAACCAAAAATATTCCACTCTGTTACAGAGGGAGGGATCAGTGCTGCAGGTTTTGTAATTCAGACCTGTCACTGCACCACTGCTTTACTGTAAAGTGTCTAAAACTCGGCTGCTGAAGTTTCGTCTGTGAGAGCTGATTGATTTATGACCAGGGCATTAGGGCATATGTGCCATACACGTCAGCATTTATCTATTCAAGCAACGGCTCGGAAACCAGCCAGTACATTTCACTGCTACTTCTCTCAAGGTGAAATCCCATGTTAGGGCTGAGCTGAACTGACACCTTTCTGTAGCTGAAAAAGGGGATAACCAGTGCAGCAAAGGCTTTACTCTCTGTGGGCCTGCAGAGAACAAGAAATGTGAAGAGGTGTGAGCTATCAAGCTCATCTCAGTGCAGTGATAACTGTAGCATGATAATTAAATGCCAGTACTGTTAACTATTTCATTGCACACAGGAGAGATGAAGTGAAAGATTGTATGTCTACACACTTATTGTAAATAACTTCCCATTCTCAGTCTTACTCTTCATAAACAAATGGGCTCTGGAAAATGGCAATGATTTTTTTTCTGTTAGCCAGAAGGAGCAGAACTCAGGAGCCCAGGAGTATTTAGAAATAGGTGAGGCCAGGAGTTCTGTGCAGCTCTGGGCTGCACCATCCAATTCTGGTCATGGATGCAAATTCATCATGAGCAGGTTTCACCTGGGAGACTCATCTCACAGGTGGGTAGAGGAGGAGCGCTTTAGACTGAGGTTCTCTGGTTTGAGTCCAGCTTCTGAGGTTCATCTAACTATAATACTAATAATACTACGCCACCCCTCTTTGTCTCTCCTTTACTGTTAAGGAAGATCTTAAGCCATGTCTGAGGAGGTTCTCAAGCTTTATGCCAGTGCATTGAGTACACATTCCAAGGCACTGACAGATTCCACTTTTATGTTTGAAAATTGACATACCCTCTCTCAGGAACAAACAAACTCAGTTGAGGAGTTCACATATGTGTTTCAAAAATGTGCTGGTTACTGTTATCATGCTAAGATTATCATAATTGGAAAAAAAAATCCTAAAAATGGGGAAATGACTTGGCTCTGCGTTTTTTTAACATGGTTTATGTACTGTGACACCTCTCAGGGATAACTAGTTGCACCAGTTCCTTTGCAGCGTCACTTATTTAGTCATTTCTCCTGTTTCGCAGAGTAAGAGTGTGTTTTCTCACAGTAAAAGGAAAAAGAACAACTTTAAAAACAGGAAAATGTGATTGTGAAGCCAGTAAAATTTTCAGGGGGATCACTGCAAAGTCACTCGCAGCTACACAGCCTGAAAGTGCTTTTGATTGCTTTCAAATAGGAAAGCTTTCCAGCTTCTGTTATTCTTCATGGTTTTAACCCACAGTAGAACTTTTTCTTGCCCCCAAAATTACTCAAGTTCCATGACAACCTCTTCAGAAACTTAGGTGCTAAAGAGTCTTTTGCCTTGCTTTACTTTCTCAGATCTAATCCTATTATCCTATTACGTCTTTATTTCTTACAGTAACAATCTACTGCGGTGTTTTGGTGCATCTCCCCCCACACACTGCGTGTTAAACTTAGAGGTATAATGAATTGAAACAATGATCATACCACAAGCAAATGACTAACTGTATCTTGGAATGAATCTATTACATGAGTCATAGCAAGTCATAATCAAAAAGGCAGTACCAGCCACTTGGAAGAGACTGGGTACCAGAGGCTGAGTTCTGCTTCTGGTTTCTCCTTGTACTGCCACAGAGTGCCTGTGACACATAGCAAGGCTTGTCTGGAAAGAAGTGAAAGATAAACGAATAGATGTGCTTTGTACTAGGGTATGGATAGCTAAGGTATTGACAGTTTTATATCTGGTAGCTCTGTCGCTCTGAGAATGTAGTCACAACAGCACAGGACAGAGTATAGGCAGAACACCAGCCCTGCGTGTCAGGCTAATAGTAAGCAGTCAGACTACTCTAATTTTCTTCATAGAAATACATGAACAAACTGGCCTGCATTCATATGACTGTATCTGGAAGCTGTAATCACAGCTTTTTCTCATATCCTTGAAAATATCTCCTATTCCCATTTCATTCTATTTAGGCTTTTTTCCTGTCTTCATAAATTCATTTCTTCCTCATACTCAAATTCTTCTTTTGTTCTCCTTTTAACACATTTCTGTGTCGCTTGCAGTATAAATCTCTGTGCTATTGTCTCATACAAACTGAAATAGGAACCTTAAAACACAGCCAGAAAAATACACTTTTCCATTGTAAACTTTGGTGCCTGGAGCGTGGCTAGATTTATTTTTAGATTGCATACTTTAATATGACTTCTGTATGTTGCAGAGACATGAGCACAGTGGCAGAATTTAGAAATGAACCCAAGGTTTCAGTCTTCCCATTCAAGGAGCAATACTACGTTACAGTTGTCAGTTCCTAGTTTTTAATTTTCCTATGATCTTTTACATCTTTTTTTGCTTTCTCCAGTATCCTTCCTGTCATTCAAGATAGCTCATTTTCAAGGCAAAGGAAAGATGCTCAAGCTAGTTAGATGTGTGGTTTAATACAGTGTCCTCTTGAAAATCATAAATTAAGCTGAAGAATAGGGGGACACTGGAGTGAAACATGATGGATAAAGAATGGGATCAAGGAGGGAAAGCAAAAGGCAGTGTTAAAAGGAGATGTCAGTCTGAAGGTAGCTTAAGGTAGCTTGCTAATAACGTTTCACAGCTGATGATTTTTAGGGTAATTCTGTTCTATGGTTTTACTAATGGTTTTGCTGATGACATTGACATCTGTATCAGGAGTGTGTGAGGGAATCTGTCGAAAGCAGGAAGAATATAGCATTATTAATATAAAGAATAGAAATGTGACACAGAAAGTTCCAGGTGACCATGCTGAGTAGAATGGTAGATACGTGCTGAAAATCAGCAGCTCAAAAGGCAATAACAATAAAAATTTAGGTTGGAAATTAGAATAACAAATCTTGCCTCAATCTGGATTAAAATCAGCCTTTCAATGACACAGGTGCTTTTTTTTGTGCTCAGATTGTTTCATGATACAATGCTTGCAAAAGAGGGTGATTTGATGCAATGATATGGGGTCCTTTCTGAGGTTTTGTTTCTACTCTCACGTAAATGGTATGTCTCAATATAAATGTGCCTTTGCAGAGAATAGGGTGGATACACTAATGAAGGAATTAGTTGCTCTTTAAAGGATGTGTTAGAGCCAGCTTACAGAACAAACACTGTTAGCCAGATCCTCACCTGGTAATAAATATTCACTGAACTTAATGAGCTGTATAATGAGCATATTATATCAGCCTGGCTATAAACTTTAAACTAGATATAGCAGCTTCTGTGTGCAAAGTAAGTAGATCTTATTCCTTGCAGAATGGGAGCTGGAATGAATGAGGAGAAAAGGGATTTACATGGGATGCCAACTGCCTTGGGTGGTATTTCTTTGAGAGTAGCACCGTGACACAGCAGATACAGAATGTTTTATATTCTGTTCTGCATGCTGAACTTGGTCTTTTACTCTCTTCCTAATGAGAAGAAGAAGAAAATAACTTGTACTTTATACTTAAGTGGCATTTTCCTGCTATCCTAATTAAAAATAGATCATTGACTGCAAAGAATAGGTTGTATGCCCTCGTTTTCATACTTTGCAGAGAGCAGGTAAGGAACTGCTGTGAAAACATGCTTACAATCTCACTTTTATAGTGTTAAAATCTCCATCATACTTTGTTTAGCACTTAGCTTTAGCCTAGTACTTTTCTTCCTAGCATTCACTTAATACAAAGATGAGGCAGCATAAGAAGATTCCCTACAGTTTTTTCTTATGAATGATACCTCTAAATACAAAATAGATCAACTGTGAGGATGAAGTAGCATGTGTTTCTACAAGTCCACTCCTGATTAAAGAAAATATGCTTTGGAGTCGTGGAGTACGCGGTCAGCTTACAAGGTGGTTCTTCCTTGTTTCCATGATTTTCAACTAGACACATTAAGACATCTCATTTGAACCAAAGTAGAATGGTAATGTCACAGGGGCATGCTTTGAAGATTGTACTAGGGCAATTTAGATGTCTTCTGAGAAAGTTGCTTAATTTAATTAAACAGAATTATGTTTTAAGCACCTGGGTAAGAAAAACAAGCTGTTTGGATTTAGGTATTTTTAGGGTAAAAGAAGTCAGAATAATTCCAGCACGTAAACCCAAAGGAGCAGCAAAGAAATAGTGAAATGGAGACAAATGTAAATTTACCAGAATAGTGTTTTAGCCTATGGTTTTTGTATCTGGAGCAAGATTCCATGGTAAACTAGGAGGCAACTAGCAACACGGTAAACTAGCGGCAGGAGCACTGAAACACACTAGGACAAAGAAAGAAAGAAAGAAGGCAACAAAACACCATTGCACTTCTGAAAGAGAATTTGCAAGTTACATTAACGAAAGAAGCTAAATGAAAGCAGTAGCAGTCAAGAAAGTCATGTATGCAGGTAAACTTGAACTGCAGCCAGGCTGCTCTGTAAATCTACTTCACTTTTATTCACCTCATATACTCTACTTCCAGCACTGTTACAATGTCACGGAGTTCAGCCACTTACTATTGATAGAAACTGAGCAACCATAGAGTACAGATCATGCACCAGCAGCTTCAGTAGCATACTGTGCAACTCTGCTTGGGGGCAGATATGGATACAGCAGTCATGAAGTGACCTCAGCCTTGCTGCTGAGTTGTCCCTTCTGATGTTGTAAAAAATAACCAAACAACAGAAAATAGCATCCTAAGGAAATGTTAAGGAAAATGCTAATGCAGATAAAGCCTGGTTGCACACAATAGTTTTTGCATGACCTTATTTAATGCAGAGTAGCTTGCTCTAGTTTTCAGAAGGGAAGACATAGTTCCCTCTAAGTTTCATGCAACACTAAAATTCTCTGAATAGAATATATACATTGGATCATTTGGCACATTTACCCTGTAATCTCTGAAGAATAAAACCCTTGCCACTACATCTTGCTCAGAACATCCACCCTAATATTGAAGGAAACAAATGTAAGAGCAGTGTTAGCTAAAAGTTTCCCATGAAATGTAGGCTGCGGGTTTTTTTGGGGGGTGGTGAGGTAGAGAGGTGTTCAAGCACAAAATTACATTTTAATCTAATCTTTTCCCTTTTGAGGGAGAATATCATTGATTCATCAAGACATCGAGAGGTTTAAATCCTTTTGGATGAAACAAACCCACTTTTTTGGCATTGGATTTTAAAAAATATTTTCAGCAAAGTCAATTTTTAAAAATAGTTTTTACCAGTAGTGTTCCCTTTTGTCCCCCCCATTTTTCTTTCCCCCCACCCCTTCATTTTGTAATATGTCCACACCCCTTTACTTTTTGAGCAGCTATGTTAAAAAATGTAGCCAGTCTTTGATGTTACATTAAAGGGTCTGTATGACCCTGAACAGGTTCCTCAGTGTTATTCTGAGATAGTTCTCTACATTTCACAATAGGGACAGGGATTTTTACACATCTAGTGTGCCTCTTGTGAGGTTACCTGTGCAAAGCTTTAAAAATGCTTGTGGAATATTTCGATTTTTTCCAGCAGGTAGGTGTGAGGTGAAAATTTTTGGGTACCTCATTTGATCAACCAAACCCATTATAGATAGCTGTTCCCTCCCTGCCAACAATGACTGCATCTGTTTCGCTTTAAAATATCACCAAGGAGACATTTTTATTTTCTGTCCAAGTGAAAAGGAGTAACTCAACTCATGCCCATGCAGTTTAGTTCCACCTGTCCGTAATACGAATGGACACATGCATGTTACATATGCAGAGGTGTCCCTAGTTTTAAGTTGTATCTCACAGACCTTTCTCCCTCTGTACATAGGCAGATTAGGTTTCTGGAACCGCTGCTCAAATCCCTAGTTCCATTACCAAGTCCCCAGACTGCTGCGTGGTGCCTGGAAGAGCACAAGCTCTAGAAATGCAAATGAACAGTATGTGGGAGACATTAGCTGCTGTAGCTAAACTACATTAAAAGTGAGTCAACTACACTAAAAGAAAAGGTTAGAAAGACTTAGGAGCATCCCTGGCTTTGGTACAAAAGCCTTCCCCCCTCTTGGCATGGACCACGCCCATTAGCCTTAGAACGAAATTCCAGAAACTGCTCCCTAGTGTCAGCGCATCAATTATCTTCCACCGCTCCTCAGAAAGACACAAGAGAACCCTGCCCCATTTCAGACCCTCCACAGTCTCTCTTCAGCAGAAAGCACAAGGCCAAAAGCTTCAAGTTCACATATATGTTCCTGGGCATTACGTTCAACAGATCAGTTTCCCAGAGGATGTGGATTCAGTGGCCTGAGTAAAAAGGCACATGGTACGTTCCCAGTGAAGGGTCACTAAATAATCACTTACATGGAAGTCACAGGGATAATGCCTGGCAGCCTTGTGACCACTAAGAAAAGAAGGAGTGGATATTGGGGAAGCCTGTTTTAGTTGTGCTGCATAATTTTTAGCAATTAAAGAAAGTCACAGCATGATGAATAGCTTTTATGGAAAGAAAATACCTGTGCACAATTCATTTCTTCCCTCTGACTGGTCCCAGTTAGACTCACCTACTGTTCTCATGACCTTGGTGATGGTGAGCAGCACAAAAACACAGAGAGTCTTCCCAGCGATCTTCATGTCGGCTCCTGCTCTCATGGCTCTGGCAGCTCTGTCACTCCATCCATCCCGCTGCCAATCTAGCTGTGGTTACGGGGAGTATTTCTCGCCTGCTAGTGCATCCTCAGCAGCCAATGTCAGGGTCTGCTCTCCCCCTTTCCCACTCCTCTCCTTTAGCTCTGTGTGCTCCTGATCAACTGGCTCCTCAAAGCTGGAGAGGTTCCTCCTTCTGACTGTTCAGAGCACTAGGCTTCCTGTGCTGAGAGCCCAGGCGAACGCTGAGGAAGCAGACTGAGCAGCTCTGCCTTCCGTTCATTGGCTCGCCTCAGGAGCTGATGAGTGAAGATAAACCCCACAGCAGAGCTCAGAGGCAGTAGATAAAAGTGGAGGAGATTATTCAAGGCTGAGTTTAATATAAAAAAGGAAATCTTAATCTTTGGAAGCCAGAAAGAAACTTGTTCTTCATATATGTCACTGCTGCTGCTGCTACTACTACAACTACTAATACTATTACTACTTCTACTACTACTACTACTACTACTGCTACTTCATTGCCACTGCCTCTGAGAAAATTCCTCCTTATTTTTCCCTCAAAACAATAAGCAGTCTCAAGTCTCTCTAGGTGACATTTTAAATGATTTTTCCATTCAGTAGCTACTGGCAGCGTAGTTCTCGTCCCGAACGACAAGGCCTTTCAGACCCTGGGGAAGGCAACTCAGTTTTGAGAGGAAAGAAAAGCCTACTTTACATACTTCTCAGCAGAAATAGTACAGAAATTGAATCTGGCCTACGTCTTTCACTGAAAAGCTGTTTGTTATTTTCAGAATACAGTTGTGGGTGGGTTTTTAAAATAATACTGTATCTGCTTCCCCACTTCCTCACTGATCTAGCAATTTCAAATTCAAGCTTTCTTTTCCTTTCTTAAGCTACACCACTTCCCCAACACAGTTCTGTGTGCCAGCAGTAGAGAAAAGGCCCCAGCTGTTGAAAGCTACAACTCAGAATAATTACCACTGAGGACAGTGACATAAGAGGCAAAGATAGAAAACAGATCAAAGTCATCAGGAAACTGAACTGCTCAGGAGCTAGGACTGCACACCACGTCTGAACATCAGCAAGCTGATGCTCTGATAATCTTGTTTGATCAGACTGGAGTAAAAATATAATGTGCATTGGTGTTCACTGGAACAGAGGAGTGTAAATTAAGGTCCTTTGTAAATAAGTAGAAAAAGACTGATAATTTTCATATAAAGAAAGAATATAAGACAAAATTTCATCTGGATCATCTTAATAGCTACAGTTTTGTGTGGGAGGGCATTTGGTGTATATTTTTTCCCCACCTGATATTTTAAATTCAATTCAACACTTTGACTCCCCCTCCACACTTCTCTGAGGCTTTCAGTATGCGATTCACAGTAACACACTGGTTTATTTTCTGGGTATTTATCATTGATCTAGGAATTAGTAATGCTTGCAAATAGATTACACAGGGGCATGGAGAGGAAGAAGAGGTGTTTAAGTAGAGATTAAGATACAAGGCTGTAGAGAGAAGTCGGCAACATGTAAACAGCATGAGGCCTTGAACATCAAAGACATAGCACTAAAATTTGATGTGAAGACAAGAGGAAACAAAGGTGGTGTAAATATGCAGATATGGCATATTGGATAGATGGTTGCTGCACGAACATGAAAAATTAAAAGATGCAATGGGATAGAGGAGATTTTGGAGGACAGAAAACAATCTTTGAATAAGAAAAGCCCTACTTTAGGTTGTCATAATGAGAGATCTCTGGCATTCATATAGGATTTCATTTGGAACCGGAAGTTAGACAGCTGGTTTCTTTTGGTACTCCAATATTAATTATCATTTAGATGCTTTGAGAGCAACTTTCTGGTTCAAGCCTAGGTTTCTAGAAACAAGTTGAGGGGCCCATATGAGAAGGTGGGTTGATATTTTCTGACTGCTAATTGCTCACCAAGCCACTCTATCAGTTCCCCTCCTTGACTGGACAGGGGAAGAAAAATACAATTAAAAGTCTGTGGTTGGACACAAGGGCTGGGAGATCACTGAACAATTAGCATCATGGACAATAGATGATGGTCTCCTGAGCAGTGTATTTCTAGCTTCCACCATAAGAAGTAGGTAGCGCTTGACCTGCGTCCTGGTTTTGGGCTGGGATGAAGTTCATTTTCACAATAAGCTGGGAGGGGACACAGGACAGCTGACCTAAACTAGCCAAAGGGATATTCCACACCAGTCATGCTCGGCATATTAGGCTGGCTGGGGAGGAGGGTTTGCTGCTCTGGGACAGGCTGAACATCAGGCTCCAGAGGTGAGCAAACTGCATTGTGTATTCCCCGCTTAGTATATTCTTTTATTTGTGGTGTTGTTATTTTCTCCTTCCTTTGCTGTCCTGTTAAACTGACCTTTAGCCCAACCCATGAGTTTTACTTTTTTCTTGTGGTTTTCCTCCCCATTCTACTTGGAGGGAGGAGTGAGCAAGCAGATGTGTGGTGCTTAGCTGCTGGATGGGGCTAAATCACCCTGGCATGCCTGTGGCAGTGGTCAGACATAATCAATTTGCCAGGCTTTGTGTTGAAAACCCAGCAACTGCCCTCTTTTCCAGAGCAACTTTAGTAGCATGGTTCAGTGGATTGCAGTACCTGTTTCACACTTTGGAGTGACTTGTGTGATGATGGCCTCCCCTCAATCAGGAGCTCGTCTGTATGTGGCATCTCTCCCTCAATGTCCTGATGTTTTGTAGGCCTATCAAGCTACAAGTAGCTCACCTTTGTGCTCCCAGCCCAGGTGCACCTGAGCTGCTTCAATTTTAGCAGCCTTGTCTGTTCATCATTTTGATGTTCTTCAGTGGTGCAGCTTTTGGCCATGTGAGCACAATGTACCTTTAGAGAATATTTCTACCTGGGCAGCCATGTCTTGCCACAATGCAGCAGCCCAGATGGGTTTACCCCTATGCTGCCAATTGGTCTTTCACTACCTTAGCCACCCCCATGGTTCTTCATTCATATGAGTTCTTCAGTTCTTATTTGCTGGGGCCTGAAGTCTCAGTTACACATTCAGAGTCAGGATCCCATGACAGAGGAACTGACACTGAGAAAGGCCAGAGTGGGACAGATGATGATCTAAACAGAGAAATAATGCACGTAGAGAAACGTAGTGAGGGTTTGATGGAAAGGAGAAGGGGAGGGATAAACTGATTATGATGGCTGAAGCTGAAGCCTGAGACATAGCTGAGGATGAAGACGTTGCAAACAAGGTGGAACTAAAGATAAACTTTCAGTAATGTTTCCACACAGCAGCAGAGAAAACTCAAGCTTTGCTTTTTTAAAGTGCTATGAAAAGGCATCACAGCCTTCCTGGAGACTGAACTTTCCCTGTCTTCTGTGTTCTGAGAGCACAGATCTGGGCTCTGCCTGTGGTTTTCAGTGTGGGTTATTGCAGATTTATGTTAATGATCATAATGTCATCAGATATTATTTGACAAAGGCAGAGCCTGTGATCTGCTCTGTTTGAAGTGGTTTTACTGAGCCTTAAAGTCCTTGCTGACAGCAGATTCCATGCTAATAACTCATTCAACAACAAGTGCAGGAGCTATAAAGCTGGATTTTAATTATCAAGGTGCAGACAGAAATTCAGTTATTTGCAGGAACTTAATTTCCAATGGTGACATGAATATCAGTATGCTGGATCTTCAGCTGGTATAAAGTTTTAAGCTGACCTGGTTCTGCTGCCTTCTCATGGACCTACCATGACTTTCTCCATGTGAGAATTCTTTCTATGTCTGCTGAGGATTCCTGGGACCATACAGATAGCTCAACAAGCTGCACAGAAATGAGTGAATCCAGTTACCACTGAACCTGGGAATGGTTCTGGAAAAGCATCATGATTCTCTGTGTACTGACATATTTCACTCACTGAGTAAGTGCTCACACCAGCAATGAAGTACAATGTTTTTGTCTGGTGACTTGGTAAGTAAGTGAACTTAAGTCTGTATTACATTATGCATTTTCCAATGTATAGGGCGTTAAACCCTCTTTAATTCTTTCAGAGATAAAGTTATGTCACACTTGTCAGTTAATTTCCTGCCTTTTGATGACCTTAGAGCCTAGAACCTGTTACATTTATAATGAAGGAAAAATAATTTCACAAGTTTTATTTGCATACTCTGTAACAAAGTACATTAATTTCGCACATGGAGGTATGTGAAAGAGAAATCAAAAGTATTAGATAGCATCACTTCTTGTGTGGGAAGATGCAAAACTTCTATATATACCTTGCTGATGTACTTTACTCTGACTGCCTGTTCCTCCCACTATTCCAGTTCTTAACTCTTAACAGAGTTCATCCGGTCTACCTGGAATATAATGGGCATGTCTGCCCAACATTTGATTGAGTGGCTGTGATTGCAGACTCCGTGATTTCACCTCTTGCTTTCAGAGAGCCATGGGCAGGCGGTGTAAGGGGTCGTTTCCTAGCCCATTGGTCCCACCACATGGCAAGTCCCCGAGTAGGATAACGTGGTAGGCTGGCTATGGAGATAAAATTCATAAACTTCGTGGCAGTAAAGTGACATGGTACACTTGTAAAGCCGTTTCCTGGTTGTTCTGTGGTTGGGTGTTGTTTATTTCTGGAAACACCCACACACCTGAAAGTCCTGATGAGAATATGGTTTCTTTCACACAAACCCTCCCAGAGAGTAGGTAAGGCTGAGGTGAAGCCCACATTCCCTTTCCCTTCAGGGAATCTTGCATTTAATAGCAAGACTGGAATTGGAGCACCTGACTTTGAATTCAGAGCTACTGTGTACCCTTTATACTCTATGCCTAGGTAAATAAAATATTACTCATATTTCAAAGTACTTCTGGGGGTGCTGGGTGTAGAGGCTATATGTGCTTGAGGCCTCCCTGCTGCGTAGTCTGAAATTTTGCTTCCCACCACTTCTTTGATTCTTGTCTCAATAGTTTCTGCAGGCCCTGTTCACGCTGCAGAGCTCCCTAAGCGGGCTTTGGGCTAGCTTCAGAAATAGAAGCGGTACCGCCCAGTCGGCACAGCACTGCGACTCGCCAGGGCACAGCAACCTCTTCCTGGAACCAACTGATACTTGGTAGGGATGAATGATTCCACCCATGGCAATGCCCCTTACTTGAAGCTAGTTCTGGGGTCACCCTCATACACAGAAGGCAGACAGTTCCTGCTGGTATGAAATGTTGTGGCTCTCTTGAAATCACCACTAATATCAATAATATACCCTGATGTTCACCTGCCCTGATGTTCACCTATCCTGCACAGACCACAATGACTATGAGCTTCATCATGTAATTATGTTGTGGTTACATTCTTAGCCAACATCCCAGAAAGTCTTCTCTTGAACTCTGCTCCAGACTGGGCAAAGATGTCTGGGTTCACTTGGAGAAGTGCATTGAGAGCGGATGACTGAAAAGCGGGGAGGAAGTGACTCAGAGGACCGGATGAACTGACACATGTTTAGTAAGCAGAAAGGAGTAGGAGCCTCCAGATGAGTCCTAGATCCCCTCCGTGCTGGAGGTCCAAAGCATTGGCATCAGCACCTCTTTTCTTTGGTCAGAAGGTTGCACAGAAATAAGCAATTGTTAAGATTCTGCTTGAACAGTAGGAAGAAAATGTTTCACTTCTCTGATTCTGTAAAATGCTGAAATCCTTGGCTTGAGGAATGCACAGGCTATCTATCTTCACCTGACAGCAAGGCCTGAGGCTATTTTTTTCCACTGGAGACGCTTCCAAGCAATGTCCCAGTCAGGGGTGGTCCAGCTAAGGTTATGAAGTTGGAGGTTCAGCATTTGAACATCATTTGCAGCATTTCCAATAACGTGTCCTGGAAATCTGCCATCTCAGGTACACTGGGACTAACCTCTGCACTACACTGCACGTGGTGCTGTGTCTGTGCTCCCCAGTGTGGCTGCACAGAATAACAAGGCTCTGTGTGATATGTCCTCTGTTATTTGAAGCAGCTGGAGTATGAGAAACCTGTGGGAAAATAAATCAATTGAAGTTAGTGGAAAGAAGCTGGTGTAGAGAGGCATTTGCAGGATGTAGAGGCATATGTCATTTTCTGCAACAGATGTAAGCAGGACTAGGAGATTCTTCTGCCTGGTTTGGGGTTTGGACAGTTATTTCTGTCTTCTTTTGCTTAGTAAGCAGTAGTAAGGCTGAGAGAAAATTATACTAGTACAACAGACATTGCTAGTGAAGAAATTAGAGTCTAGCATCAGATCATTCACAGAAAGGTGCAAGAAACATTCTCATCTTCAGGGGATAAATACCGGTTTCCATGAGTGTACATAAAGCTTAGTATGCTTCAGTACTGTGCCAGCAGTGCTAGTGTTTCTGCAGTTCATTATTACCTGCTGGTTCATGGAGTCTTGCTTCTTGTCTTACTTCACCAATATCTGATGATAAGTAGGTACGCAGCCCATTTATGCAGTGAATTAAATGTTACTTCCTTTTCCTGCCTTGAAGTTGGTATAAGTTGAGGTGAGGCATCCTGCTGTTCTTGCATCATGGGGATCGAGGGAAACAGAAACTAATTTCTAGTCCTAACAGTAATAATAGCTAGCCAAGCCTGAATCCTAATCTTTCTGCCTCTCTTCTAAAAACTCTGGTATGTCTCCCTTTTGATTCAGACTGCATTTAACATGTCATGGATTAATAAACAAAAGGAGAAGCATGTGATTCGAGTCTGAAATATCAATGGTGATGGGATTTGGTAATGTATGTCTGGGTGTTTAGGCCACTTTGAAATGATAGATTGCAGTTTAGGAGGGATTTCTGTGCAAAGCATGTTCCTCCTACACTTGGAGAAAGATAAGGAAGTGAAAGCATTTCCAGGTCTAAATATTTCCTGTTACTTAAAAAAGCTACAGTCTTTCTAAAGTGTGGTCAAGGCAGGGAGTTATGAGTTTGGGGCGGGGGGGGGGGGGAGGGAGGGGCGTGTACTGCTGCTCTTACTGTATATAGATAATTTTAGTCAATCATGGACTGTTTATGTGCAGGAAGGGCACATTACTGATTAAAAATATACGCTGGGTTCATTATACCTGCATCCAAAGGGCTTCCCAGATGCAGCTATGCATCCACAGAAAATTAGCAAAACCTCAGGTTCACTATTTAAAATTATTTTCAGCATCTTTCCTTTGGACACTAGAGTGGGAATCTCCCCTGGTTTATTAGCATAGGCTGTCTTCTCTGCGGAAGTCAGCTTACCACAGAGACAGCCAGAGGAGTCTCAGAGCTCCAGATCATTCTTAAACTATATAAATTACACTGACATTCATCTGTCAGGAACACAGGAGTCATGGAGGGTTGAAATTGTCATTAAAAAAAAGGCTATCAGGAATCCATGATAAATCACCATTGAATTAAAACATATGGGCAGAGGTAAGTGGAACTTCAGGGAACAGGAGACAGAGTCAAACACCTTTCTCCCAGACTCACTTTCTTCCCAGTTGTCTGATATGATGTATGATCTCACTAGTGGGGCATGGAGGTTGCAGATTTTTTTTCCTAGAGGACTTACCTCCACAGCCAAAGCAAGTAGTGTAGAAGTTGCTGTGACTCCCTTCTCTCTGACTGCCCTTCCTTTGCAAAATGCCATTTCTGCTCTTCTCTACCCCTGTCACCCACTGACACATCAGCTATGTTCTACATTGCTTGGAAAGTGGCCTCAACTGGGATATAGGACCCTTTACCTTCCTTGGCATGATAGATCAGAGAAGACAGGAGATAGAGATGGCATCCCATTTCAGAAGATGTAATATTGAGATGAAAGGAGACAAGAGAGGCTGACTGGAGCACACAGTGAGGCATGGTGTGCAGAGCAGGGCACCAACATAGTACCGTATGTCCTATGTGATACTACATTAATGTTAGCATCTAATCGCTGCAGCCAGGACATGGCTGTTCTGTCTGCCTGTTTCCCAACAGTATCAAGTGCAGCTCTGTGGAATCTGGTTGAGTGGTGGCACTAGAAATGGGAAAGAAAACTTTTTTTTTTAGGTTTACCACCATGATACTGACCAAGAGCATTCAGTGATATATCTTGTCCTGAAAAGGCCAAACTTTTCAAGGTAAATGGGGACAAACTCATTAGTTTCAGTTAAATTTTGCCTCAAGATTTGAAGCACCCTCTGTGAAATGAACTGGCAGGTTATCTTGATTTGTTGCACACATTTGTTTTCTCATTTCAAGAACTCCCTTTTGGGAAGCTCTAATCCTTTGGTTAGGTAGCTATAATAGCATATAAACAAGCAAGTTAATGGAAGTCTGGGAGATTAAAAATGTGATCTGATCACCACATGCAAATACGTGCATAGGAAAAAAGTGCAGGTGGTAAAGGACTTTTTTCTCAGTAAAAAAGATGCAACACCCACCAAGATACAGCCAGTCAAATTCAAACTATAAATCAGGCAGGTATTTTTTACAGCAAGCTTGACTAAGCGTTAGAGCAAACAACTATAGGAAGTGATGATTCCCATGTCTTGTTTCCTTCAGGTAAAGAGTAGCTGCTTTCTTAGAAAAAGTGCTCTAAAAGAGCCTGTTACCTCACCAGAGAATGAGTACTAGTACTAGTACTCATTCTACTGAGATGAAGAACAGGACACACATGAAATTTAAACCAAACTTTATTCACACCTATTCACTCCTCCCAGGATCGATCTTAAACACCTCAGTGAATTCTGTAGCAGCGGGGAACCTAATCTGTAGGTGATTCAAGGAAGTGATGCGTTGTCAGTTTTAGGCTTTTACCCTGCACTATTTGTGATTTTTCCAGTGAAAGAAGGATAGCTATGCCAGGGAAAGGAGACTAAATTGAAAAATAGTATGAAACTCAAAATTTCCTTAAGGTCATGAAAAATCTGAATGAAGATGTGATGCCTGGATCTTGTACCATGTTTCTCCTTATCTTGTTTCTGCATGTCTCCTTCCAAAGGGTGCTGATAAAAGCTTCAACAGCCTCTAGAATCTGAAATGGAGTACAGGATCCATTTTCTCCATTCCAGCAGCATGTATCTTATTTTCTGAAGAAAAATGAGGGGGTGGGGGGTGGGGGCAGGCAGGAGAGGGCACTACATAAATGAGGGCTTTCCTATCAGAGGATCTATCTTGTGACTCAAGATTACATGTGGCATTACTATCTCCAGATCGGGCTGCTAGCCAGAAAATTGGAAGGTTTGGAAGCATTCCATATTATTTGAGAACTTCTGTGCTGCATTTATCTTTAATCTGATCAATTTCTGTGCTGCTAATTTTCAGAAAAATACATAATTTATATTTAATAGAGGAAAACCCTAATCCAGTTGAAAAATATTTAGAATTTGATGAGTTCCCCATAATGGGATTTTTCCTTAGATTTATTTACTGGATGCATGTGACAAGATTGAGTAGTGGGGTAGTGAACCTGCTGTGGACACAGCTGAGCCTATCAGCAAAACTGGTGGTGCCTCTGTGAAAACACATTTAAGAAAGGGCAGAAAACCCACATAGGAAACAAAAAGAGTGAGAAACAGCAGAGGAAACACCAAGGTCAGAAGAGGAGGAGGAGGAGGAGGAGTGTTGCTTGGTACTGGAGCAGATATTTCACCACAGCCCATGGAGGACCTGCATGAAGCAGAGGAAAGGTGTGAGGAGGAAGAAGCAGCAGAGAGGAAGCACTTTGTGGTGACTATAACCCCTCATCCCTCCTGTGACTCTGGGAAGGGTAGAGGAGATGGGAATAAAGTTGAACATAGAAAATGGGAGAGGCAATTGCCTTAATGTTTATCTTCTAGTTTCCCACTATCCAAACAGCTAATTAAATGCTTATTTTAATTGGTAATAAATTAATTTTTCCCAAATCAAGTCTATTTTGCCCATAAGGGTAATAGATAAGGTGTCTTCTTGTTTTTAGCTTCACTCATGAGTTTTCTCATTCCTATTCTTCCCATTTTCTCCCTCTCTACTGCTGAGGCTTTGTTGGCATTTGGTTGTTAGCAAAGTCTAATCCATCACTGTTGTGTTAGGCACCAAAATAGTTCAGTTATAACTGGTTTAATTAAGACTTCCAGAATCCAAAAGAATCTCTAGTATAGCTCCAAAACCGTTTATTTATCAAGCCTTGATTTTTCCTGATAGTCTTCATGTTTTTAATGTATAGGATGGAATTTTCTGTTTTCATGGCACTGTTCTTGCCTTTCCTAATGGAAGCAGGAGACTTGATCTGAGGAGTCATGCTGGAGGTAAAAATCTACCTTCCAGTTTTCTACTGGCTCATTCACCTTCACTTTTTAGCAGTGAATTGTAAAAAATGCTTCTGTCAACAGAAATACTATATACATACAATGCTTATGTTTTGATGGGGATGCATGTATTAGAACAAATGGGCTTCTCCAATGTAAGCAGAATTACTAACCTAACCAGCTCATTGTTTTGGGGTACTAATGTATGGGAATCAGCTCTGCTTGCTCCGCCAGAACAAACAAGGCCTGTCTGACACAGGGAGGTATCAGCCTACAGCTGATGATGTATTGTGGCCACATGGAGCACAGGACACGCTGGACAAGCATCCCTGCTGATGTGGATGGCTTGTGGGTGTATATTTGCACCCCTAAAATCTACTCTAAATGCTTAAGGTAGGATTAACCTGCTGGCTCTAACCAAAGGTTAGGGTATTGTCGGGGAAGACAGCAGGCCTGCCGGCGGCCTAGCTCTCTTCTCCCAAGATTTAGGCCCTGACAATATTCTTCTGTTCCCATGAGACAGGAAAAGCTATTCATGCTGACAGAATCCTAATAATCACATTCTCAAAACACAGTGGCCTTGCTGATAGGGGTACAGGCCACCCTAAACCAAGAAGCAGTTATGGGAAGGCATTTGGGAGTAACAGAACATGTTAGGAACCAACCATAACAAGAGGGTCAAAACAGCAGGTGTGCTGATGCTTTTAGGTATTAAAGGTAAACTAAGGATGTTTAGCTATAAGATAGGTTTATCAGAGCTCGTTATAGTTACTAACCAATCCATATGGTGTGAACAGTGTGTAACCAATGAGCAGTTTTTTAGCTTGCCACGTTTGCAGCAAGAAAGGTATAGAATCTATGTGATTTCACCTAATAAAATGACTGACTGGCTTCCTGGATTCATGGCTTCACCTAAAATTCATATATTGAATTGCGTGTTGCTCTCTGCCGATTGCCACAATGTATGACTAAGAAAAGCACAGGGGAACAGCATCTATATGATCTGGAAAATAGAGGCTTGACAGCCCTGGAGATTGAAAAATTATTACTCAACTTGCTGGCCACAATTCGTATGCCTGCAAAAAAAAGGCATTTTTCTTGGGTGGCTTTGGTCTCTAATAGCAATGGCTAAAATGTGAAATCCCAGAACCATATGAGATCAGAACCTGGAGCAAAAGAACTCAAAGTACAACTTTCTTTGGGAACTTAGCAATACTGAGAACACTTCAGGTGAAGAAGAGAACATTATGCTGAAATTGTGAGTTAGAATAAATTTGGCTTTTTATATTTCAACGGGGTCAGAATTTCCAAACCAGGTATCAGTGGATACAAGTGATGACAGTTGAAATTTGTATCTCTCTGGTGCTTGGCAAGCTTGTCTAAGTGGTAGTAAGGAAGCAGCAACGAGTCAGAAGCTCAAAAATTGTAATTTGTGGGCTAGCATGTTGCCTGATACTGCTCTGTTCTTTCTTTTAGAAACTTTGGGATGAAAATGCTGAAAGTAGAATCAAACAGCACTAAAGTCCAGGAAATTCTGCAACTTGAGTTTTGTTGAGACAGAAGGCTGGCACTGAGAGGAGCAGTCTATGCTTTCTACTTAAGGATAGTTTTCTAACCCTTGTGCCTTTTGATTATTATGTAAAGAGCAACTATTTACTCTTGTAAGATCTAAATACCAACAGCAGTTTACTAATGAACTTGTCACTGTTATCAGTGGGTGTGCAGCAGTAGTACAGCAGCTCTTCTCTCAAAATCACTTTGTCAATAGATTGATGTGATCCAAATAACTGCCCAAACCGAGTACAACCTGTGATTAAATCTTCTCTGCTTAAATATTCTTTTTGCTTTCAAGGTAGGTTGGGATATATGTACTGTTTATGACATTATCTAGACCAGCTGAAGTTTCCCAACTTTTCTTTGCTAAGACATGTTTCAGTAGACATCCAGAAAACAGCATGACTGTATATGAAATGTCATATACAGTTAATGCCTAAAAATCACAGGGCACATGATTTCCATGAGAATCAAGTGTTAATATCTAAGTCCAGAAGGACCAGAACAAAGAAAAAGACCAGAACAAAGAGAACATTTTGCAATGTGGTGTTGAGCCCAGGCTCTGCACCCTACAGATACCCTACTTTCCTGCCAGAGAGTAGGAAGGCCCTCCAGAGGGACCTGGACAGGTTGGATCGATGGGCAGAGGCCAGTGGGATGAAGTTCAACATGGCAAAGTCCCAAGTCCTGCACAGAACAACCCCAGGCAGCGCTACAGGCTTGGGGCAGGGTGGTTGGAAAGCTGCACAGAGGAAAAGGATCTGGGGGTGTTGGTTGACACTGGCCTGAGCATGAGCCAGCAGTGTGCCCAGGGGGCCAAGAAGGCCAACGGCATCCTGGCTTGTATCAGGAATAGTGCAGCCAGCAGGACCAGGGAGGTGATCATCCCCCTGTACTCAGCTCTGGTGAGGTCACACCTCAAATATGTGTTCAGTTTTGGGCCCCTCACTACCAGAAAGACCTGGAGTATGTCCAGAGAAGGGCAGCAAAGCTGGTGAAGGGTCTGGAACACAAGTCTTATGAGGAGCATAAGAGCTGAGGGAACTGGAGCTGTTGATTCTGGAGAAGAAGAGGCTGACTGGAGACCTTAGTGCTCTCCACAAGTACCTGAAATGAGGGTGTCATGAGCTGGGGGTCAGCCTCTCCTCACAGATAAGTAGTGATAGGACAAGAGGAACTGGCTTTAAGTTGCTCCAGGGGAGGTTCAGGTTAGAAATTAGGAGACATTTCTTCTCAGAAAGAGCAGTTAGGCATTGGGAGGGGTTTCCCAGGGAGGTGATGGAGTCATTGGCCTTCAGGCTGCTTAAGGATAGGTTGGATGAGATATATGGGGATATGGTTTAGTAAGCAATCTAGGTGGTAGGGGGGTGGTAGGGCTAGATGATCTTGGAGGTCTTTTCCAACCTTGACGATTCTATGATTCTTTCCACAGGAATGGTCTTTATGAGTAAAAATAATGAAATTGTATGAGCAGTGCAAGGTTTCTTGCACTGACATCCACATACAGCATGGACTTTCTACCAAATATAGTTTAGCATCTGTGCCATCTATGAAATGAATTCTCCTGCAAAGTTACCAGCCTTGTTTTCTCCCTGTTTGGGTTTCACTCTCATGGTACTGAAAAAACAGAAATTACTTTACAAGGAACATCTCATCTCTATTGCATGGTTCTACCATTGTACTTTAATCCCACCCTACTTTTTCAGCTATTCTAGTAGCAGGATTTAAGAGATGGGTGGTTTATTTTTTCTAGAGGACAAAATTGTCCCTTTTTTCTCCATTCTATCACATGGGTTTTGCTACAATTCACAGTGAACTGATTTTTTTTTAACTCTGTTTCCCAGCTGTTTCAAAACATCATGTCAGATAGTAATCATTTTTCTTATTGTCCAGTGTATAAGACTGGACAGTTCTGATGAAATATATTTGATTTGTGGGTGACTTCAGTAGAAACTTTAAAAAACACACTCTAGTTGCCCTTTCATCTCCACCTTGTGGTTAAACCAGATGATGCTGCCCTCTTTCAGAAATGCATTTTGGGACGCAATGAAATACTTTATTCAAGTCAAAGCAAAAGATGTTTTGTTTTGTTTTGTTTTGTTTTGTTTTGTTTTGTTTTGGTTTGGTTTGGTTTGGTTTGGTTTGGTTTGGTTTGGTTTGGTTTGGTTGAAGGAGTGGGATTTGTGGGTGTTTTTTTAAGTATTTTTCAAAGTTTACTTTCTGTGAAGCTTTAGAAGAAAGCATGTACTTCTGTGTGACTTTTGGTAAATAGTAATGGCTAGATAGCATAATAAATAACTGATGGGAAATAGCAAAACGATTGGTCCTTCCTTCCTGTTTGAGCTGCCTTGTGGGAGTGAATCACAGAATACCAGGTTATAAGGAACCTCAAGGATCATCTGGTCCAACCTTTTTTGGCAAAAGGTCCATCTAGATAAAAAGCACAGTCTAGAGAAGATGGTCCAGCTGAATCTTAACAGTGCCCACTGTTGGGGAATCCACCACTTCCCTGGAGAGATGGAGCCCATGTCTGATTCTCATTGTGAAAAATTTCCCTCTTGTATTCAGTGAGAATCTCCCCAGGAGTAACTCACACCTGCACCAGGGCAGGTTCAGATTAGATGTTAGGAAAAAAAATTTACTGAAAGAGTTGTCAAGACCTGGAACAGGCTGCCCAGGGAGGTGGGTGAGTCACCATCCCTGGGTGTGTTTAAAAAAAGGTAGATTAGGGATATGGTTTCACATAGGACAGGAACAGTTGGACTTGATGATCTTAAAGGTCTTTTCCAACCTTGTAATTCTGTGATTCTGTGATTACCCCATGTCTTTTCCATGTGACTCCTTGCAAAAAGGAAGTCTCACATCTTCTTTGTAGCCACAGTGGAACATAGTGATGAGGTGTCCCCTAAACCTTTCCTCAAGGCTGAAAAAACCCAGTTCTTTAAGCCTTTTCTCATATGGCAGGCTCCTCAGTCCTTTGATCATCTTGGTGGCCCTTTTCTGGACCCGCTCCAGCCTGTCCACATCTTTTTTTGTATAGTGGAGACCAAAACGGAACATAGTATCCCAGATGTGGCCTGACAAGTGCTGAATAGAGTGAGAGAATGACTTCTTTATCTCTACTGGTGATGCTTCTGTTGATGCAACCCAGCATCCTGCTGGCTTTCTTTGCCACTGCAGCATACTGTTCACTCATATTGAGATTCTTGTCCACCAGAACCCCATGGGACTCCACAGAGCTGCTCTACAGCCAAGAGGATCCCAGCCTGTGCTGCTCCTGGATTATTTTTTCCAAGGTGCAAAACCTCACACTTGTCCTTGTTGAACTTGATAAGGTTTTGGATAGCTTACTGTTCCAGCCTATGTAGGTCTTCCTGCAGAGTGGCTCTGCCTTCCAAAATGTCTACTTCCCTGCTCCATTTGGTATCATCTGTAAACTTCATCAGAGTGCACTTTATCCCATCATTCAGATCACTTATGAAGCTATTAAGCAGTGTTGGGCCCAGTATTGACTCCTTGGGGGACCCCAGTTGTGACAGGTTGCTGGTTTGAAAAGGAGCTATTTAACCACCACCCTCTCAGTGCAGCCTGTCAACCAGTCCCCTCACGCACACCTCACAGACCACTTGTCTACACCAGAATGCATTCGTTTCTCTAGGAGGAGGCTGTGGGGAACCCTGTGGAAAGACTTGGAGAAATCTGAGCAGGCAATGTCCACTGCTTGCCCCAGATCAACTGAGCAGGTTACTTTGTTGGAGGAGGCAATCAGGTTTGTGAGCATGATTTCCCCTTGGAAAATTAGTGCTGGTTTTTTTCCAGTGCTTTATTTGACTTGTGATAGCTGAACTCTGGGTTGGCCACACCTATGCCTTGCTCTGGGCACAGCTTGACTCCAGGTGTGTCTTGTGACCATGAAGATGCCTGATGATTGCTGGCTTGTGTCTGACCCTAGTGATCTTCTCCAGGCCTGACCTTGACTTGTGGGCTGACTCCTCAGCTTGACCTTCCACCAGCCTTATCGCCCTAACTTGCCTAGTGATCTGGGCTGGGCTACTGTCCCCTTAGACTGCCCTGCAGAAAGAGGAGGCCTTCTAACCATGCTGTTGTCTGATGGAAGAGTGGTGAGAGTGATACTGGATGACAGATCAATATGGCAGAGCCCTTGCTTTATAGTTCAGCATAAGTCTTAGGCTGGCATAGGTGGGGGAAGAAGGTTGGGTTGGGTTTTTTTAACTTATTACAATGTTATTAGCTATGTAAATGTCATCCTGAATTATGCTGGCAAGAATACTCAATTTCTTATTAGCTCCTTGGGACTGCACATATTTCTGTAGTAGAAACGCTGATATTTGACTCCAGTAGTGTTATTAGGTTTGTGGCCATATTGCTAAGAGAAATCTGGGAAAGGCATGTCTACAAACCCTGATGGACCCCTCATAGTCTCACTGTCTTGCTAAGCTGGGCAGTATAAAGAACTATTTTAATGGTACTAAAAACTTCACTGATGATAAGAGACAGTGATCTCAACTGTGTTCTTACACTTTCATTTATTTTTAATTCTAAAGAATAATGTATCTAAATCACTAATAATAAGAAAAAAAAAATTTAGAATTGCATGCCTTATTGAGTTGTCAAAATTCCCATACTACTGTGCTGTGAGCAGAAATCATCAATGAGTGGTGACACTATTTATGTGCCTTTAAATATCATCTTCAGAAAAACTTGTAGTAGTTTCAACACTGAGCAGAAGAGGCATTGCAAAAGGGTGCAGTCCCCAGAACTACTTTTAGGCACTTATGGAAAAGCTGTGTGCATATTTTGGGTCCTCAGTAATATTTAGTTTTCATAAGTTTGATATTTAGTTCATAAGACAGGTTGCAAAATTTGTAAATTTGATACTTATTTCACATAAGGGTTTTTTTCTCTAAAAAAAATCTGTAGTCCTAATGCCAGCATAAGGGTGATTAAATTCCCAAGGACCTGGGTCTCAGGCCAGCTCTTTCTGTCCTGTCATCCAATTATCTCAGAGTACATTTGTCTTTGGAAGAGAGTTTGCCCTACCTGCCATTTCAGGAAGCAACATCACCCTCCCTCAACTTGCTTCCGCAGTTTCTGATTCCCTACACTCATCTTGGCTCCTGATGTGAACACCAGGGATTCTGACCTGATTTCATAGAATCATAGAATCATAGAATGGCAAGGGTTGGAAGGGACCCCGAGGATCATAAAGCTCCAACCCCCCTGCCACAGGCAGGGCCACCAACCTCAGGCCTGGATCTACACAAGGTTGCCCAGGGCCCCATCCAACCTGGCCTTGAACACTTCCAGGGATGGGGCATCCACTACCTCTCTGGGCAGCCTGTTCCAGCACCTCACCACTCTTTCTGTAAAAAACTTTCCCCTAATATCCAATCTAAACCTTCCCTCCTTTAGTTTTAATCCATTCCCCCTTGTCCTGCCATTATCTGCCCTTTTAAAAAGTTGATTCCCCTCCTGTTTGTATGCTCCCTTCAGGTACTGGAAGGCTGCAATGAGGTCCCCCAATGAGGTTTCTGGTGTGATCTCAGTGTCTGACAAAGCTAGAAAGAAGCAGCCTGGACACGGAGTCCTGGCCCTGCTGTGCAGCACCACCGTGATCCAAGGAACAGTCTGACCCACCCATTGCACCTGGGGTCTCCTCTCACAGGGCACAAGCAGTATTTGCACTCAGAAATCCAGTGTGCTCTTGCCTCTGTCTCAGATGGGCATTCCACACAGTTTGGTGTGAGCCAGATTCCGATTGTGCCACTACATCTTCAACAACCAGAGTCACTGCTCTCTCTTGGCTCCTGTGCTGTGACTTGCCATTACTGTGACGGATCAGGTCCTTGGAGCTAGAGAGCTTCCACCCTCTGCCTTTTTGCAGAGCTGGGCTTCCTGTATATACCTTCTTTGCCTTTCCTCTCCTCACAGGGCTGATCTGTGGCTGATAACCCCACTGCAAAGCTCAAATGGGGTAGGAGTCTTTTCTTGTCTGTGTTTCATATCAGAGTGAGTTTTCTTATTCTCAGGTGGTGGAAGAAATAAATTCTTCCTTTAGCACTGAAAATGGTAGAATTATACAGTCCATCTTCAACCCTTCCACACAGTGATATATCTTTTTACATTTGTGTCATCAATGCTTTTTCCAGTGAAAAGGTGCTCAGCCATTAGCAGGAGTGGAGGTCTGAGCCCATGTCCAAAGAGACCTCACAGGTACATTGAGAGAACATGAGGAATGAGGCAGAGATGACAGTCACCTGGCACATTCTTTTCAAGCTTGGGAACTCGTACCAGTCCTGTTCCATATGCCTGTTCTAGTGCATACTGCCTGTCTCTGGAGAACTTAGCATAGTCAGAAGCAAAGCCACGTAGCCCAGGGGAGTTTTGAGCATGTTATCAGGCCTTTTTGTCCGTTGGATCCTAGCCAAATTGAGAAGTTCTGCCAAAAAGAACCCTGTATTTTTAAAAGTAGCTACTGCCTCTTCTGTGACCAGGCAATTAATCCCAGACCCCACAGGGACCATGCTTATGCCCATCCATCCGTCCCCATCTTTAAAATACTAATGAAATCACTTGCTTACTTCAGTGGTAGAGACTGACTTGCTTAGATACCATATTAAAGATAACTTCTGACCTACAAAGGCCTTGCACAGCAGAAACCTTATCTCTGAGGGCATCTTGCACATTAAATTTATGTGGGTGGGCTTCTGTGTAATGTTCCAGGACAAACTGGCAAACAATAATGAATTAGAATAGTTATAATGCATTGGAGTCTGCAGTCAGATGTTTGCCATTTCCTAGGTGAAATTGTTCACTCTGGTCTTGAGGCTTGTTGAATGGATATTTTTGGTAGGGGAAAACTGAAGGCAATTTCTGGACCTCTGGGGAGAAGTCTGCAATTTATTTCTCTTACAGTTTGCCTAGACCAATTTGAAGAAAACTGTAAACAGTGAACAGAACAAGTATAAAGGAAGATAAAGCAAGTTTACTGGCTGAAATCAAATACAACTGGTACTTGGAGGATGTTGCTAACATGAAGTATTTCTCTGAAAGTAAAATATATTTCTCTGATTGTAACTGAAATCAGGACAAGGCCCACAGTCTCATGAGTGAGGACACTGAATCCATAAAATCTACCGGATACCCTTTGCTCATAGTGCTCTTAGCCAGTAACTTTTCAGAGAGACCTAGTTAGGTCTTGAAGTAAATACTTGTGAGCAGGAAACAGCTCCTCTTATGCACGGGCAATACCAGGCGTGCATCCATGTGCCTGCATGTGAACTCCAAGGTTGTCCTGCTGGGGGGGGAAAAGAGTATTTATAATAGCCAAGCACCTTCTCAGCGGCAGCAGGACCACTTTCACTGTGTGCACTTGATCTTTGTGTTAATTTAAAATACATATTCAGGCGAGTGTAACTTTCTGCTACTAAATCCTTTGTGGCTTTCAGTCATGCAGTTAGTAGCACTACCACAAAAAATTAATAGCTACCTTGATTTAGTCCTGTGAAGTGCTTGTTTTGCTGCTTCTCGGTGCAAAAGGAAAACGTTCTCTTTGCTTTGATGGCTTATTTACACACCACACTCTGTGCAGAGTAGACTGTTTAGAAACTCTACTGCCTACACAGGCAGACACAGATAAACCCATAGGCCTAGGTGGTACCTCTTAGCAGGCATAACTTGTCTTCAAAACACTTCATAAAACATGAGAATGACTACACGGAAGCTTCTTTTCACAGTCAAAATACTCTAACAGGTTGAAATCTGGCTCATGCCAGTGTTCTCCAGATATACTCCTGACAAGAGAGTGGGAAAGAGTTTGAAAAAGGTTTGGGCAACAGAGAGTATCAAGACCTCCAAAATCAGACCATAACAAGTTTGTCTTAGCCTGTATCTCTTGCTGCATTTAGTCATCTACATGGCAATTCTGCTCCTGGCATGTCAGAGCATATTGCCATGCTAGGCAAAAAGAACAAAACAAAGAGGATTTTATCCAACACAGCCACTTTATGCTTTCTGTGGAAAATCCCAACACTGGTTGCAATTTCATGTGTCTCAGTGATACAGGACGGAATAAAAAAGGAAAGAAGCCCTTCTGTGCTATTAACTTTTCCCCTGTCCACAGCATCTGCTTGTTCCCAAAAAACAGTTTTATTTCTGTCCCAAAAGAAAGAACAACTGTCGAATTTCTCTGTTGAAAGCATCCTTATACTTTCTCCCTTCTGGAGGGGCTTACCTACTAACAGATTAAAGACCTCCCAGACACTGAGATACTAAGTACTTAGTAAAATGGAGTATTTTTTACTTTGGACACAGGTAATTCCAGTACTGAACCTGTGCCGCGCTCTTCCCCATCAATGGCTAGCTCTGTGCTGACAGACTAGAATATGGGGCTCACTAGAAGTAGGTGCCACAGGTAATGGTGTTGACACAGCTAGAGCCAAAAAGCAGAAAGGCTGGTGCTTCACCTTCTGCCTCAGTCATTGGCTCTGCTGGTTTTGGCCTGTTTTCTGCAAAAAGTGTCTCCATGTGGATTGCTTCTGAAATAGGAACCCAAGGATCCTGGGGCCACAGACCCCCAGGACAGCTACTCACCCACACAGGTCTGACGGAAGTTAGGCCTCATTTTCCTGGTGACTCACCCTTGTGATCTTTCTGCTACACAGTCTTATCTTTCAGGGTAACGTGGTGTACAAAGAAACAGACTCCTGGGGAAGGTTCCTAAAGAAAGCTCTTTCTGCTCCACAGGGCATAGACACTAAACTGGGAACACTTGTCAGTCACTCTTCCTCAGTTTCCTTTCTGCTCTTCAGCAGTGTTTGGGATTAAAACTGATGGTCATGATTATATTTTTCTTCTTTAGATAACTTCATTTCTTCTGGACTCCTCCTCTGAACCCTAGAGGCTTACTGTGGTTTTTTTTGTCATGACAAGTCTAGCAATCCTAAATCCCTCTGACTTAGGAAATACCAGTGTTCTCTGTTCTGCCTTGCAAAAGTCTGTGCCACTCTCTCTCCAGTTCCCTTTTCTGAAATGGCACACCCAGCCCTTGGTTTTTATTTTGTTGTTATGTATAGTCTTAGAATTGGTTTGAACTTGAATTTATACAGATAACTTCCTATCTTCAGAAATCCTTCTGTTTCAAAATGATGTAACTGCTTGTGCAGAGAGTCTTAGTATCTGAGTCCACACTCAAATTTCTGTGTACAAAGTCTTACAGCAACACTGGATGATGCCTGTGCTTTCATCCTCTGGATCTCATGCAGATTCCTTTGGGAAGAAAGGTTCAGTGAATAGTGCAGTACATTGTACATTTACAAAACCTTGTTCCCTGATTAATTTTAGCCAGGCCTTTATGGGACTCAGCACAGCCTGTCACTAACAGAAAGGCAGACTGCCAAACATTAACCACCTGGTTGGAAGGTATGTCACTGTCACAGCTTTTTGAATGAAAGATTGTCCACACTTTCTGGTATGAGTAAAATATTGTTGAATTCTTGATACAAGCTAAAACACAAAAAAAATAAATATCAGACTGAGACAAACATATTCTACCGCAGACAATTCCACCACAAAGTCATAACGTTTGGCAACATTATTACTTGTAGAAAACAGATTCTCATAATGGGACTGTCACACACTCTTAATGCCTGACTGTATCAGTCCCACCTACAAGCTTCTGTACAGTACTTGCATAAAGCCTACTTGTGAAAAAAACACCGTATAGTTCGATCAGAGTAAAAGGCTTTTCCTCCTACGCATGTTTCACGGGATTCCTTTTTAGATTAGAGCTTTTTTGCCTCTCTTTTTTTACCTAATCCCTTTCCAAAGTGACAAGTTCCACTCATCAGGAGGTCTTGAAGTCACTCCTGTGACTTCCATGAAAGAAAAGGGTCTGTAGATTAAGATGCCACGCTCTCTGTAGCACAACCTAAGATCTACTGTGTTCCAGATTTCAGACTTCCTGTTTGCTGTTGAGCAGGTAGTGGCACATAGTTCTCCAGCTATAATCACATGTATATTCAAAGTGCTGTCGTGCAAGTGCACGTACTGGAGATAAAGAGGTGCTTACCTAGCAAGGTATTGCTAGCTTGAGATAGGTAAGGATGGAGGTCACCGAGGAGCTCTCATGCTCAGAAGCTGTGGGCGGGTTTTTCATAATCCTCTGATGGACAGATACACTGACTAAAAAATAAAGAATCTGTGGTCACAGATTTGCTGTCTTGCAAGTAGGCCTGTGTGGCAGAGAAAGACTTGAAACTTAACTGATCTCGGTTTGTTTTGGTAATGGAAAGTTAGAACTAATGGCTGGTTTTCTCACAAGAAGCTCCACCTATTTCTTGCTCACTTTGTAACATTAGTGTAAACATACTGTATCAATAAAATTGTAGAAAAAAAAAGAGGCAAAGAAAATCGTATGTTAAAGGCACCTTATTAAGGGCTTGAAGATGAAACAGTCATAAGAAGTAAGGAAAAGCCTGAACATTGCATAGCATATGTGCATTCTCTTACAGTCTGAAAGTAGTCACAATGTGACGGTGTACAGAGGCCACAGGGAAAGACTATCCAGAAAGAATTAAAGAGGGGCTTCATTGTTTTGCCCAGCTGTGGTTGGGGGTTTGCTGGAGTGGCCCACAGCTGGGGCAAACTGGCTTTGTATGAAAAAAGAAACTGCAGGGGAAACAGCTTTGTTAGCAGTACTGGTGATGGCTTAGTAGGGTTGTTTTTCACTTGCTTGACACAGCTGCTGCGCTGAAGTCAGAGTAGTGTTTTTTGCTGATCTGGATTCTGCTCTTTTTCCTCCTCCTAGGGTGTTCAAGAATGAGTTATCTGCAAATTGCAGAGATGCTCCAGTTCGCCTGTGAAGCTGTTGTATCCAGAGCGTGGTGCTGAGCCCTATTGTCCCTGAGAGAAGTGAAGCTTGTGGCTGGGTATGTAAAAAGGAGTTGTTAAAAATGGTGCTTGCTCTTTCTTTTCTCTTATGGTCCAGCTGGATACCTGCAACTATGCAATAAGGTTACAGCTTTCATCTAAGCCTGACAAGCCCTGGCAGCGAACCAGAGCAACTTTTCTGTGGCACTTGGGAAATTTTGAGCCATGGTAGTGGTGGCAGCTGGCTGTAGCACGCTGCTCGGACTCAAAGCTGAATGACATGTGAATATGCTTGTTGGTGATGTGTGTGATGTGTGTCCTCATAACTGTTTGCAAAGATCAGCTGGCTTGATTCAGTTGACTGCCTTCCTTTAGGTTTGCTTTAGTGTGGAAACTCACCGGTGTGTGAATGGGAGCCTTGTCAATGCGGTTTGCTGTGCCTGGATCTCCTGTGGCTTTCAATAAAGCAGGTTGCTTATCATGCAGCAAGAGCAGCAACCATAAAAGAGCTATTTGAAATGATGTTCTTTCTCATGCCTATGATGTATTTGCATATCAGCCCAGCTCTGCAGGATTGAAATGATATGATGCCTCAACTGGCTGTGCACAAATATCCTACATGTTTGTAGTCAGTCATATGTGTCTAATAAGGTATTTTCTGGTGGCATATGCAACAAGCTTTCATGGAGACTAATAGATTTATGGGATCTAGAACTCTTCTTCCCCTGGTGGCTCCTTTCAGCTCAACCCATCTCAGAAACTGAGCCACTTGTAGATGAACTTTCTGCTGCTGTGGTTGAGAGAATGTGTTCACCCCAATTGAAGGGTGATGACTTAAAAAAACTTTGGTCTACAAATCTTGAAGGCCCATTTATGAATAAAAAGGTGCCTGTCTTCTCAGTCTTTTAGGGAACAAAAGTTTGCCTCCCACTAAATTTCATCATGGCTGGGCACTATTTTCTTAGATCTGTTGAAAAACTCATTTGAAAACTTGTTCTTTTGACAAATAACCTATTGAAGCCACCCAAGAAGAAACACTAGATATTAAAGGATCTCATCTTCTGTGTGAAAGGTATACTGCCCATTAATGGATGTAAGACATAGCCAAATGAATTCAGACAGGAAAGCAGGCACATATTTGTTTTTCTCTTTAATTCTACAGTAGGGCTAAAGCTAGTATTAGTGTTTTCCAACAGTCCTGCTCTGATGGTGAGGACTCTCAGAATCTCTGAAGAGGATTGGTCTCTTCTGTCATTAAGGAAGATATCTACTATCCCTGCTTGTCGTGGTTCAGCCCCAGCCAGCAGCTGAGCGTCATGCAGCCGCTTGCCACATCCTCCTCACAGCTGGGAAGGAAAAAATAGGGAAGACAAAAATAGGGAAGACAAAGGCAAACTGCATGGGTTGGGATAAGGACAGTTTATTGGGTCAGCAAAGGGAGGGAGAAATAACAAGAGGACTTTAGAGCAAAATACACAAAACTGGTGATATACAATGCAGTTTCTCACTGAACTGCACAGCTCAGACCCACCCCAAAACTGGACCATCCTCCTGAGGCAAAATCTGAAGTTTTTTAAAAAACTTGTTTCTAAAAGACATACCAACAAAGAATAATAGTTAAAATACATTGAACTAGGGGAAATTTACTTGCTTTCTAGAATATGAGCCATTGTCTCCTTTATTTCTTCAAATAAGGGTGAGGTAAATCTGGGTTCATGTTTGAAGAAGAAATAAAAGCAACGATCCGATAAAAATCCGTTCCCAAATTCTAGTTATGTGGCAATTTCAGTTACCTCAAGTCTCAGAGATTGTACTGTTGTTCCAAGCAATCTGAGGAATGACTGTAAATGTAGAGCTGTAATTCACTCAGGACTGCATTCACCAGCAGAATGCAAAATGCTGCATTAATGCATTATTTTCCTGCTATGTCATGAGCAGACATGCAGAATACTTATGGGTTTGTGCATGGATGGAGTGTGGCAACCAATGTATCAGCATCACTGTAGAAACCACAGTGCACACAGCTGCTTTTTAGCCAGTCTCCTGAAAACACAGGAACAATCCTGCTCCTAACTACATGGTGTTTGGTGATAGATTATTTTGGTTTGTTGTGGTTTGTAAATTATGGTGACAAGTAGTGTTTTAAGTGCTTCAAGGAAGATAATGAGATACTTTGCTGTATCTTTGTGGAGAGCTGCTCCAAAGGGGGATGAGGATTTATGGAAGAAGGCATACATTTAGTTGCTGTGAAAGACAGTGGCATCCTCTGCTGATCAAAGGTAACGGGCAGCCTGTGTGCAGTGAGCCAGAGAAGTGCAATGGAGATGAGGCGTAAAGGCTTTTCATAGCTGTGTTCCTTTTCCTCAATGCTCTGTTCAGTGCTTTGGGGAGATGTTCTTATTCTGAAAGCATGGAATGCTGCTGTGTATCCTATTGGCAGTGCTTTAAAAAAAAATATCAGGTGGAATTTCTCCTCATTCCTTGCCAGTTAAGCATAATGCTGATTCAGGCTTCTCTGCGCACACTATGTTAAGATGCTCCCATCAGTAGTGTCCAGAGCTCTTATGCTGTGTCAAACTTGGTAAGATAAAGAAGATAAAGCTCAACCTGCTGCTGCTGCATTTTCTGCCCCCTTGCTATAACTCAGGCCTGGATGGGCTCACTGACCTTGTATTCTCCAGGCTGAATAGTCATGACTCTCTTGGTCTCTCATCATGTGAAAGATGGTCCAGTCACTGAAACATCTTTGTGGCACTCTGCTAGGCTCCCTCTGGCAAGTCCATATTTTCCTCATGCTGGGGAGCCCAAGACTGGACACAACAGAATCACAGAAGGGCGGGGGTTGGAAGGGACCTCTGGAGATCATCTAGTCCAACCCCTCTGCCAGAGCAATCACCTAGGGCAGGCTGCACAGGTAGGTGTCCAAGTGGGTTCTGAATATCACCAGAGATGGAGACTCCACAGCCTCTCTGGGCAGTCTGTCCTAGTGCTTTGCCACCCTCACAGTGAAGAAGTTTCTCCTCATGTTTAGGTGGAATTTCCTATATTCAAGTTGATGCCCATTGCCTCTTGTCCCATCACTGGGCACCACTGAAAAAAGACTGACCCCATCCTCCTGAAACCCACCCCTTGGGTACTTATAAGCATTGATAAGATCCCCCTCAGTCTTCTCTAGGCTAAGTCCCAAGTCCCTCAGCTTCTCTTCATAAGAGAAATGTTCTAGTCCCCTCACCATCTTCGTAGCTCATTTTTGTACCTTCTCCAGTAGCTCTCCATCCTTCTTGAGCCAGGGAGCCCAGAACTGTGCACGGTATTCCAGATGAGGCCTTGACACTGCAGGCACGGCCTCACCAGGGCTGAGTAAAGACAAAGGATCACATTCCCTGACCTTTTGGCACTGTTTTTTCTAATGCAGCACTGGATGTTGTTGGACTTCTTTGTTCTGTGGATGCATTGCTGGCTCATGGTCAGCTCTGTGTCCACCAGGATCCCAAGGTCCTCTGTAGAGCTGCTTTCCAGCTGGTGGGCTCCCAGATTGTACTGGTGTCTGGGATTATTGCTACCCAGATACAGGACCCTGCATTTTCCCTTGTTGAATTTCATGAGATTCCTCTCATCCCAGTTCTCCAGCCTGTCCAGGTCCCCCTGGATGGCAGCATGCCCGTGTAGAGTACCAGCCACTCCTCTCAGTTTTTCATTGTCTGTGAGCTTCCTGAGGGTGCATTCTGTCCCAGTGTCAAGCCCATTAATGCCCATAACAACCCCTGGGGCACACTGCTGGGGACTTGCCTCCAACTTGCATTTGTACCACTGATCACTCCCCCCTGGCACCAGCTGTTCAGGCAGTTTTAAATCAGCATCACTGTGCTCTTTTCTAGCCCACAAGTTTTCAGCTGGTCTATAAAAATGTTATAGTGGACTATGCCAAGGAGTCTTGAAGTCCAGGTACAGGAGGTACTCTGCTCTCCCTGCTGCACAGAGCAGGTCTGGTCGCTGCCTTGGTTCTACAGTCACCGCTGAAGCTTATGTTATCGCTTGTGGACGTGTTGCAGTAACAGCATGAAACACCAAAAAAAGCTTGTGGAAATAAACTCAGTGGAATTTTTGGAGTGCACAGATTTCCTCACTTAAAATGTGCTTCTTGTTTTCCCTAAAATATACATTTGTTCTTCTGGGTGAGGTCTAACTCTGGTATACCTTGTTAAAGGCATACGCCTTCATGGCCATGTCTTGGGCTGTGTCTCCATGGCAGAAAGCAGCATAGTTTGATGTCCATTCCTCTGAGGAGGTTCAGTTGTGAGCTTTCTGCAAAAAAGATATTCACCAAAAATATTTTTAAATTCTTTTTCTGAGGAAAATCTCTTCATGAGTGCCTGAACACAGGGAAAATATCAGTTTGCATCAAACACAAAAGAAGCTGGCATGTGTTGATGCATAGTTGGAAACCACTAGTTTGGGGGTTTCTTTTCTCTAACAAAAGATGAACATTTTCCTAAGCTGCTCCCTGCTACCTCCCTTCCAGATACCTCTTCCCAAAAAAACAAGCCCTCACAACATTTATTTTTTTTTCTTCTCCTTCTGTCCAGCAGTGGACCAGGCAAGGTCATTCTGCTACCTTCTCTGCTGTGAGTTTGCGGTGTGACCCTCATGATAAGGAAATCTGGGGAGCAACCACTTGCCTGGTCTTGTTTTTTTAAAGGAAGACTTCCAATTCATGGGGAACACAGGCTAATGCAGTTACATTATAGTTCCTGCAGCGAATTTTTCTTCCTTCATTTTTTCATCCACCTGCTGATTAGCACCCTGTTACTGATGTGAGCATGCTACCTGGCCTCGGGGGAGAAGCAATTGATCCACCATTGCCCCGACCTCCAGCTTTGACTACTACTTGCTCCTAAAGGGTAGTCTGCCTTGGCTATTGCTCCAATAGCAAGCAGCATGACGAAGGTTCATGCAATCCTTCTCACAAAACCCTTGCCAACAACACTTAATTTTACTGCTTAAGGGGATGTCTTGTTCAGCTGAGGAGGAAGATTTTGTTGCTTTGCTCTCAGTAGTTAGCATTGTTGTTTTCTGTGCCAGTTCACTCAGATCTGTTCCTGAATGATTATCTTATTGGAGCTGGAGATCCCTCTCCACAGCACTAAGCTTGCTGTTCTGTCAGTCTGGGAAAGCATGTGGAAATAGATACGGTGACTATCCTTTCTGGTTTTTACTTCTTGGGCAGCTGGGTGAAGACAAATTTTACATTATATGCTGGGGAATTGGAGGAAACATGTTCTACCTTTAGTATTTGCAGGGTGTTAGCACACTCTGGCCATCACCCCAGCTTTAAAAAAAAAAAAAAAGCCCAACAAAAACCCTACTAAATTGCAACCTTTTCTTTAAAGGCAATGTTTAAACATGCCCCAGGACAGAGAAGTAAGGACTCTAAAGGTGCTCTTCCAGAAAGTTGCTTTGCCAGCACGGGGGCAACAGTGAATAGCAGTGTCAAATAGAAATGTCTGTTGTTTATTCATCTTGAAATATAAGGGGAGAGCTTAAAATTTAGTGTTTCTGTCTTCCCTTGTAGCCTGCTTTGTGATTTATCTCCCACCGTAGAGATAATGCCTCTAACTGGAACACAAGTCCACTCTCACACCAGGCCACTATCGGCACTTAAAGTGAGGAATTTTTGCCAGCCACCCTGAAAAGACATGGCAGGACAGGGCTATTTTTGCCAGTGCTCTGCCAGTTTGGGGGCTTCAGCACACACATCCCCTGGCCTCTTTGAATAAGTAAGAAGTGAAAACATGCCAACTCTTTATAAAGTTTTCTGACTTGATCCTGCCTTATTTATTCTACATAGGGCAAGTAGATTTAGAGAAGTAAATATGTGACACTTTCTCCACCTTTGTCCATGTGTTTATACACATGAAGTCAGAAGTCATTGTGAGAAACATATTTTCCTGTTCATTTACACTTCATGTTTCCACTTGTGTGAATCAGCATTTGTTGGGGAAGGCAGTGGGCCTGCCAGCAGCCCGACTCTCCTCACGGAAGGGATAGGCCTTGACAATATCCTCACGTTCCCATGAGACAGGAAAGTTATTCATGCTGAAGGGTTTTTGTAATCACATTCACAAAACACAGTGGCCTTCAAGACAGGGGTACAGACTGCCCTAAACCAAGAAGGAGTTGTGGGAGGGTATTTGGGTGTAAGGGAACATGTCATCAACCAGCCATAATAAATGGTTGTCGTGACAGGTGTGCAGATAGTTTCACACATCAAAGGTAAACTAATAATGCTTAGTTATAAGATATGTTTATCAGAACCTGTTATAGTTACTAACCAATCAACTTACTGTGAACAGTGTGTGTAACCAATTAGCAGTTTTCTAGTTGCCATGTTTGCAGTAACAAATGTAAAAAATCCATGTGATTTCTCTCAATAGATGGCTTCACCTTAATTCATATTGAATTGCATGTTGCCCATTGCTGTTCTCTGCAAGCATGTAGAAAAAAAGCAAGATGCTCTGCAGGTTGGTATGGTAGCTTGTCAGTGGGGTGACACAGGGTCTGTAGCTTGTCAGTGGGGTGACACAGGGTCTGTATCCTTGTAACAAGCTTCAGAAATTCTCTTTGAAGTGAGAGCATCTTTGGGTCTCCCAGTGTTGCCATTCAGGGTACTCAAACAACAGTTGTCAGGATAGAAGAGACTTGTCCTAGGGATTTATAACACTGAAATAGCTGTGTGCTGGTTTTGGTTCTTCATAGTATCTAGTGTGGGGCTACATTTTGGATTTGTTCTAGAAACGGAGTTGATAATGTAGAGGTGTTTTCCTTATGGCTGAGCTGTGCTCACACAGAGCAGAGGCCTTTTCTGCTCCTCACCCCACCTCACCAGCACAAGAAGTTGGAAGGGGACACAGCCAGGACAGCTCACCCCAACTGACCAAAGGGATATTCCATACCATATGCTGTCGTGCTTGACATAAAAAGAGCCATCGGAGTGATGGCGTTTGTCTTTCCAAGTAACTGTTAGATGTGATGGAGCCCTGCTTTCCTGGAGATGGCTGAACACCTGCCTGCCCATGGGAGGTGGTGAATTAATTCCTTGGTTTGCTTGTGTGCACAGCTGTTGCTGTACCTGTGTTGTGGTTTTGCCTGGCAGAGTTCTGGTGGAGGAGGGGGAATGCAGGGGTGGCTTCTGCAATAAGCTGCTAGAAGCTTCCCCCAGGTCTGACAGAGCCAATACCAAGCAGCTCAAGGACAGACCCGCCACTGACCAAGGCCAAGCCCATCAGTGATGGTCACAGTGCCTCTGTGATAACTTTTTTAAGAAGGCAAAAAACCTGCAAGTGGATGCTTTTTGCTGCCAGATACGGAGTGAGAACATGTAAGAAACTCCACAGACACCAAGGTCAGTGAAGAAGGAAGACGGGGAGGTGCTGCAGGCACTGGTGGAGAGATCCCCTGCAACCCGTAGAGAAGACCATGGTGGAGCAGGTTGTCCCCCTGCAGCCTATGGAAGATGATGGGGAGCAAAGATCCCACTTGCAGCCCATGGAGAGGCCCCATGGTGGAGCAGGTGGAGACACATGAAGTGACCTAGTAGGAAGCCCATGCTGGAGCAAGCTCCTGGCAGGACCTGCAGCCCATGGAGAGAGGAGCCCATGCCGGAGCAGGTTTGTTGGGGGGACTTGTGACTCCTTGGGGGACCAGGCTAGAGCAGTCTGTTCCTAAAGGTCTGCACTGCATGCTGGACAGTTCATGAAGAGCTGAAGCTCCATGGGAAAGGATGTGACGCTGATTGTGGGATGATCTCTCCCTGTCCTTATCTCAACTCCTGAGCCTCTCAATAGATATTTTCTCTCCTGCCCAGCTGAAAAGGGGAGTGATAGAGCAGCTTTGCTGGGTATCTGGCCTCTAGCCGGGGTCAAACCACCACAACCTGTTAAATAGTCTTTTTCTCAACCTATGAGTTTTCTCACTCTTGCTCTTCCGATTCTCTCTCCCATGCCACTGGGGGAAGGTGAGCGAGTGGCTGTGTGGTGCTTAATTGCTGGCTGGGGTTAAACCACAAGTAGTAATATGGAAGAGACACAGCTGGTGATGCTGGTGTGGTCTCTCTGAGATAGTTCTGCAGGTGAACAGGATGTGGGAGGGGGTGTAGCATAATCCTTTGGGGCAGCCTCAGCAAGTGATGCAAAAAAAAAGGTCTGTGGTCTCTCGGTTGTGTGTGCCTGCTAAGGAAGGACTGAGAATTAGAAAGGTCAGTTCTTATTTATAGGTGGAGAGTGGGGAGAAAAATTAGTGCAGTCTGAATTTGTTAGAACTTTTCCACCCTAGTAGGGGTTGGTTGGTTAGTTGTTTTTCCTTTGAGGAGGAGATAAATAGTTTTAAACTGATTTTTTTTTTTTTTTAAATCCCATAAAAAGGCAAGCAATTATCTTCCTGCTGTCATGTTTTAACCAGAGCCAGGAACTAAGCCCCACAGCTGCTCCTTCTCCTCATGGTGGGATAGGAGAGAGAATCAGAAGGGTAAAAGTATCATGGTGGTTTAATCCGGTGGGCAGTTGAAACAGCCGTACAGCCCTTTGCTTGCTTAACACCCCCATGCAGTAGGATAGCACAGACAATTGGGGGAAGAAAATGAAAAAAAAAAGGTAAAAGTCATGGGTTGAGATAAAGACAGTTGAATATGATACAAAAGGAAGAGAATAATAATAGAATGTACAAACCAAGTGATGTATAGCACAATCGCTTGCCACCCACAGACCTCTATCCAGCTGGTTTCAGAGCCACAGTCTAAACACCCAACCAATTTCCCCCAGTTATATACTGAGATGGCATCATATGGTATGAAATACTCCTTTGGTCAGGTGGGGTCAGCTGTCCTCGCTGTGCCCCCTCACAGCTTCCTGTGCACCACCAGTATCCTCACTGGCAGGGCAGTATGAGAAGCTGAAGTCCTTGACTTGGTGTAAGCATTGCCCAACAACAACCAAAACATCAGTGTGTTACCCACATTATTCTCATCCTGAATCCAAAGCACAGTGCTGTACCTGCTGCTAGGAAGAATGTCACAGAATCACACAGAGTTGTAGGGGTTGGAAGGGACCTCCAGAGATCATCGGGTCCAACCCCCTGCCAAAGCAGCTCCCTAGCTCATACTGCACAGATAGGGTCTTGACGGGTCTTGAATATCTCCAGGGAAGGAGACTCCACCACCCCCCTGGGCAGCCTGTCCCAGGGCTCTGTCACCCTCACTGGGAAAAAGTTCCTCCGCATGTTGGTGGGGAACTTCCTGTGCTCCAACTTGCAGCCATTGCCTCTTGTCACCACTGAAAAGGGGCTGGCTGATTCCCCCTGCATCCCATGCTTAAGATAATTGTAAACACCAATTAGGTCTCCCCTTAATCTTCTTTTCTGTAGACTGAACAGCCCCAGCTCTCTCAGCCTTTCCTCATAGGGGAGATGTTCCAGGCCCTTAATCATCTTCGTAGCCCTTCTCTGGACTCTCTCCAGGAGATCCCTGTCCTTTTTACACCAGGGAGCCCAGAACTGGACACAGTATTCCAGGTGGGGCCTGACCAGGGCAGAGTCGAGGGGGAGGATCACCTCCTTTGACCTGCTGGCCACACTCCTCCTGATGCACCCCAGGATCCCATTGGCTCTCTTGGCCACCAGGGCACACTGCTGGCTCATGGCCAACCTGTCATCCACCAGGACCCCCAGGCCTTTCTCCACAGAGCTCTTCTCCAGCAGGACATCCCCCAGCCTGTACTGAAATGAACGGTTGTTCCTCCCCAGGTGCAAGACTTTACACTTGCACTTGTTGAATTTCATTAGGTTTCTCCCTGCCCAGCTCTCCAGCCTGTCCAGGTCTCGCTGGATGGCAGCGCAGTGTTCCTGCATGTCAGCCACTTTTTTCTTTTTTTTAATAATTTTAAATTTTTTAATTCCAGTTCAGAGCTGCTTCAGATTTTATTTGTATTCTTTTTAAGGACATGGAAATGCTTGTAATATTTCAATCTAACAGTGAATGAAGGTTTCTAAAATTCTTAAGTCTAGGGTTCAGTATCTAGTGTGGGGTTATGTTGATTAAGAAGTGCTCTTTAGTTTGGCCAATAGTTTTGAGAACTTCTGGTTACTTCTTCACTATCAAGAACTCAATCTCCTGAGGTTTGAGAGACCCATTAAACAGCAGAAGGTGCAGCCAAAGCTCAGGAGTAACATGAAGTTAGATTTCTATTGGTGCCTACTCCACCCTCAAAAAATGCAGTCCACTTCAGGTTGGTTGTTTTCTTCTTCTCATCCTTATAAGATTCTCCTAGTCTCAACATTGTTTCTTTACTTTCATAACTGTACACTACACGTTAGAAGGTGGGGACCTTACACTGGAAGAATTAATTGCATATTATCGTGAAGGATTGGACTCTTGTTCTGCTTCAGGGTTTTTTTCTTACAGCAAAACAGGTATAAATCCAAAGGTGATCTCACATCTAAAGGTATAACTTAAGTAAACATGTTTTTCTAGGTCTTCTTTTTTCCCCTCCCTTTCTCTCTCCCCTGTAGCCTTCCTTTCATTCTGTTATTTTCCTTTTGGATGGAGGGAGGAGATGGGAAGGGAGCTCATTTGGCAGCTCATGACCCTCCAACTTGACTTTAATGAGATGATTTGCCAAGGCAGACTCCTCATCATCCAGCATGCCATCTTTGTCGATGTCAGCCAGTTTCCATATCTTGCCCAGCACTGTGTTGGGCAGCTTAGACCTTACCACCTCCTTCTTCACATTAGCACCCTCGACAGGTGACAGTGTGTAGAAGATCTCATCATATATGGGCTTGTCCCTGGCCACCACCCACTCGGCATCATCGATCCCTTCACCGTAGCCATGGCCAAACAGACCATGCAGGATGCCCTTGAAGACTCTTACTCCTCCCTTCACCATCTGGGTCGGCTGCTGTGACTCCTCCTGACGTACAAGCACCATGAGCTGGGCGATATCATTGGCCAGCATGTCTTCCACTGTCTCCAGCAGCTTGCTCTTCAGAGGTTGGAACTTGCTAAAATCCTGGGCTTGCAACTGATCCTGCATCTTTCTTAGGTTAGGGAAATCTGGTGAGATCTGATGCTCCCATTCAATCCGGGCATAAATCTCTCCCAAGCTGTTAACGAGTTCTTTCTTTTTATTGTCTTCCCCAAACATTGAGGGCATTACCTTCTTTAGGGAACTGATGATGTAGGCATGGACCTTGGCCAGCCGTGCTCATTTGATAAGGTCATTGAGCTTCCTCAGGGCTGCATTGTGGGGCAGGCTCTGGATGTCCTGGAACAGGTCCTGCTCCTCTGCCTCAAACAGCTTTCGGTTGTCGGGGATGAGCAGCAGGTGGGACCAGAAAGAACCAATGTAGACCCTCATGACCTCAGGAGTGTTGACGATCTTTCCCAGGGACCACACGAGAGCACTGTACACTCACATCAGCTGTTGAGTCTCTGTCTGGTCAGCCTTGTTGAGAACAACTCTCATCTTGTCCTTGTGGTTCTTCAAGGCCTTGATGACCTCCGAGAATTCATCAGAGATGTCCAACTTGTGTGCATCAAAAAGGAGGATGATGCGGTCAACTCTATCCCAGCTGGAACCAGGAGAGTGAGAAAACTCATGGGATGAGATAAAGACAGTTTAATAGGTAAAGCAAAAGCTGTACTCATAAACAAAGCAGCACGTTAATTCCTTATTTTAATTCCTATATCAGGCACATGCTGAGCCATCTCCAGGAAAGCAGTCACATATAATGATTACTTGGGAAGACAAATGCCATCGCTCTGAATGTCCCTCCTTGCCTTCTTCCTAGTTTTTGTTGTTGAGCACACTGCCAAATGGTATGGAATACCCCTTTGGTAATTTGAGGTCAGCTGTCCCAGCTGTGTCCCCTCTCAACTTCTGGTGCATCCCCAGCCTGCTCGCTGGTGAGGCAGGGTCAAAACAAAACAAAAAATCCTTGATGTTGTGTAAGCACTGCTCAACAAAAACCAAACCATCACTGTTTTATCAAGACTGTTTTCAGCACAGCACCAAAATGTGTTCTCATACCAGCCACTATGAAGAAAATTAACTCTACTGCAGCCTAAACCAGTACATTCTCCACCTCTTACTGCATATTGTTTACATCATGCTCAGGTTATATGCTATCCAATACATCCTCATTAACTACCACCCCTCTTCCCATTCTTTGATATACACACAGATATCATTCCCTTAGTTAGCTGACCATCCCCCCTCCCAGTTAAATGTCCTTAAAATATTCAATTAGTTCATTTAGCCCATGACTCTGAGCTCCATCTGTATGGTGGTCACTCAGGACAGGAAAGGTGGTGTGTTGCATGGAATTACTGGGCACCAAAGCCAGTTCAGGTTGGGTCACTGCTGCACTTGCTCTGCTTCTTGTAAGGCTTGTCTTCCAGTGGTTTGGGTGGCTCCTGCTATAGTAATTCCTACAGTGTGCTTCTCAAATCAGGGGTTAGAACAATTTAAGGGTATATCCACTAGAATCTCCATCCCCAGTTGCTTTGGACCAGACCACTGTGATGAACTTTCTGTTATCCTGTTTCAGCTTGGACTTGTCCACAGACTGCAGTCCTTTAAGGGTGTATTTGTTCCACGTGGAACTTTATCTGTGAGCCACAGTCTCTCCATGGGTATTACCACTGTGGCATAGACCTATCCACGGCCACAGTTGCTTTGAGATGCATCTGTTCCAGAGTGGCTTTATCCACGGGCTACAATCTCTTCAGAGATGTACCCACTCCAGCATGACCTTACCCACAGCCACAGTTCCTTGAGCAGCGTATCTGCTCCAGTATGGCCCTACCCATAGCCACAGTGCCTTCAAGGGTGTACCTGCTGTCTCGTGGGCTTACCCATGGCTGCAGACACTTTTAGGTGTTCCAGCATAGCCTCATGCACAGCCACTGACACTTCAAGGTGATGCAAGCATGGACATCCACGGCCACAGATAATTCACAGTACCTTCTCCAGCATGGACTTCTCCTTTGGCCACAATCCCTTCAGAGGTATACCTGCAGCAGCACAGATGTAACCACAGGCACCTTGAGGTGTGCTTCTCTGGCGTAGGCTTACATACTGTCACAGATGCTTGGTGGTGTCCTGCTTCCACATGAACTCATCCACAAGTCACAGTCACTTCAACCCAAGTCTGCACTGGAATTCCATCCCATCCAATACAGCAGCATGGAGACAGCAGCGATGCCTTGGCCATCTGCCAGCCCAGGCTTATGGCCACTGCTGTTAGTTAGAGTAAGATGGCAAGCAAGCAGTGAAAGCAAAGAGCAGCCCCTAATAAGCACCAGACTCTCCTGTACAGTAAGGCAAGCAAGCCCCACGGCAAGCACAGAAGCCCAACAATTAATACCTGAACAGCAGCGGCTGCAATCGCAATCTAGCACAGCCCAATCAAATCCGTCATTACCATGTGGTGAACACGCCAGTAAGATGATAGGCTCTCCAGTGAGAGAAAGGAAAAAATGTTCTTACTTGCTGTAGTAGCTGTCCAGGAGACTGGGCTGAATATCTGACTGTAGAAGAATTTGTAATGGCTTTGAGCGTAAATAGACTGAGGAGTAGGGGCACGACTGGTTACAGAACCCTGTGGACTCTGCTATGTGAGTCTGATCCTCTTGTCCTGAAAGGAGGATAGACAGACTGAGCTGTTTGAATGGAAACTGCAACAAAGGATGTGAGATCTTTTACTCTCTGGCTGGAGACCTGACCAATCTGGAGAGAAGGAAAAGAAATGGAGTATGTAGAGCTCAACAAGGATAGATCCTGAATACCACTGGCACCCATGGGCTGTCTCTAACTTAGAGCATGTCTTTGTTGATGTCTCTGAAATTCTGACTCAGACTAAAATCTGTGAAGAAAGGAAGAAGGGTCTTCTTTGTGTCCTCCCTTTGCCTGTAATATACTTAGTAAGAGCCAAGTAGAGTTGCAGCTTTGCAGATGATCTTAACACAAAATGAGACTGCAGGTGGAGAAGCTATGTGTTTGTGGAGAAGCTACACGTAGGTGCTCAAAGCTTGCTTAGCTGCTGCAGAGACAAGATTCAGCTGAGCACAACTTGCGTGCAGTTAGTTGGTGTGTGCTGTGGAAACTCAGTCTCCAGCATGGCTACAAATATCAGCGAAAGTCAGTGTGGTTTTCTGCTTGCTGGCCTTTTGATAAAGCTGCTAGGTTACCACAAAGAATTGACAGTAATTCTGTTAGCCTCCAGGCTCTTTATTCTTCTCGCTCTTGTCTCTGCGCTCATTCGCACTGTGTGTCAGCTCGGCAGAGTTCAGGCTCTGCTGTGACCAAACAGCCATACGCAGCAATTGCTGGACACAGTGGGGCTGTATCTGTCAGCATGAAAGGAGCACCGTCACCACGCTGCCCCAGTGGAATCAGTGCCTGCATCCTGCAGAAACCAGCCCAGGCAGTGATTTGCGTGAGCTTATCAGCTGCGCCAGGAAAGGCTGAGAGGCAGCAAGGCAGCAGTAGAACAGCTGCACAAGGGAGGAAGTGTGATGATGTTCTGCAGATGCCTGTGCAGACTTGCCCCCCACAAAGTACTCCCAAATCCTGTGTTTTACTTTCTCTGTAATGTGTTAAGGCTCCAATTCTAAGCCAAACGTGCTGGCTGAGATCTAGAGGTCTGTGTAACTGATACCCAGAGAAATGAAATAAATTCTTGTGTAGCTAATGGGGGAAAAAATGTTAGAAGGATTAAAAAAACCCACCTTAGTCTGGGATTGGAAGGGTTGTGAGGAGTGTAGAAAGGCCTAACAGCTCTGTAACCTGGGCACGTGTGTCCTGGTTCTGGCCAGGCTAGAGCCAACCTCCCCAAGCAGCCATCCCAGGTGAGCTGAATCAGCTCAGGTGAGCTGAGTCAGCCTGGGCTGTTTCCATACCACCTGACATCGATCCCCCATAAAAAGGGCTGGTTGGGAAGAGGTACTCCTGGTGTCCCTCCACGGCAGTCTGACTGTTGGTTGGTCTGTCCTTGTGTCATGCAGCACTCTGTGTTATCACTGGGTATGAGTATAGTTGGCTGTTACTGTTTTCTGAGTGTGGTGCTTTTGTCAGTAAGCTGTCCTTATCCCAACCTACTGACACTCTGTCTCTTTCTCCTCTGGGAGTGAGCAGGTGGTGCCTGGTGCTCAGCCACTGCTTGGGGCTGAACCACCACGATGTGAAACGCACAGGCCCAGTGTGATGTGCCTAGCAAAGGTGCTCCTGAAGTGCCCGTTTCTGCCCTTTATGTAAGCTCGGCACCTCACAGGAATATCAGTAACCTCTCATCGCAGAGATTTAACAAACTGAATGACTGTCCCAAGTGGAAAAGGTGTATTGCAGCTTGGAATAGAGTCTTCTGTCCAGTAACAATGATGAATTGTGGATTTGTTGAGCATGGAGAAGTGAAATGGGACTGAAATATCTATGGTTCCCTTGAAATTTTGGGTGTAGAGCAACATTCAGCTCTAGTCATACCTATTCAAAATTAAAGTTAAGAAATGCTGAAGAGGCACGCTTCTGTTTAGAGGCCTGGTAGTGGCAGTATGGCATCAAATGGAAGATTAAACTGAAGGGCTCTCTTGTGATAGGACCAGCAAGATGTGTTTAAAGAAATTAGTATGTGAGCTGTACATTGTGGACTGCAGCTCTCTGGATTATGCAAAGAGGTCAATGAGTGTGAGGCTTACATTGCAGGATTGTAATTACTTCTATGCTTCAAATACCAATAACTGCTCAAGCTCAAATCTTCTCTCTCCTTTTTGTAGCTATTGGTGAAACACTTAAAAATTCTTATAGTTGTTCAAACTTAGCTTCGGTCCTGTCTGATCACGCTGGGAAGGTTGCTGCTCATTAGTATGCAAGAAAATGTCTTCTGATTTGTTTTATCCTATAAGACGTGATACTTAAATACTAGGATACACTGAATTTGAAATAGAGTGACCTCATTTTATGCAACATTTATTAATGTCCTACTGCATATATGTTAGATTTGGTTTTATGAAAAAAGATTGATACTTTCATGAATAATAACAGCATCTAGAGTTGCCCTAGAGAGATGACAGAAGACAGAGCTGGGAAGCATCAGGTAGGATCTGCCCTGCATACCGTGTTTCTTCACAGTTATATTGGCTGCATTGCAGCTGGTTGCTTCTTTCTCCAGAATGCTTTGGTACTGGTGAGACTATGCTGCTTGTCCCAGCACTGAGTGAGGCATACTGATGGTTTCCTTCATCTCTGCTCAGGTGCTGAATTAGAAATAGGCCCAGATAGCTCTGCACATGAAAGATGTCTTGGCTTGTACTAGTTTCTCATTGTTCTAGGAAAAAAGACACCAATACTGTAAATGTGAGGACAAGGCTGCTTTGGGAATATAATTTTGGGCTCTAGGAATGTAAGAATGGAATCCCTCCCCTTTATTTAGTAGAGAAACAAAAGGACATAAGGGTTTATGTCTATAACTCACATGAACATGACCAGGGCTGGCCATGCTTCAGTCAGTACCAAACAGAGAGCTGCCAAGAGCCCTGGCAAAGCATGGAGCTCAAGTGACTTGAATGCATTGATTAGTTCTGCCTCTGTGGTGTTCGTACTGTGATTCGGGGCAGCAATTGTGCAGAGAGGCCAGCTCAGAAATCGGCCAAGTTGCCAGACTGCTGCCAGAACCCCTGAGCAGTTACAACAGCAGACCTGTTCTGTTCTCATGCAATACTTCCTGAACTTCTGTGTCAACCCTTTCTTCCCTGGCTTCCTTTCAGCAGGACAAACTGAAAGATAAGTCCAGCTCCAAGCTCAGAAAGATACTTAGCTGCCTCTTTATCTTCACAGCCTGGAAATCTTTGCTCAGATCCCTCAATTGGGTAGAAAAACCCTAACCCTTCCCTTTGTATTTTTGCCCCTGAAAAGTATGGCAGCAGAAAGAAGGACCCTAAGACTCAGGTGTGGGCTCCCTCCCCCCTCTGCCCCGGCTGTGGTTTTATAGGCCTCAGAGCAACCTCCATGAACGTGTGCTGATCTGGCATGATCGTGACAGACTGAGGTGACTGCAGATGACATAACATAGTAACAGAAGCCCTTTTAAACTTCCCCAGGACTGGCCAAAGGGGTTTGTGTATATCATGCCCCATACATACCTGCTGTCACAAAAGGTGTAGAGATGAAGAACACCAAGCAGGAAAAGGAGGCCCAGGAGGCTAGCAAAGCTGATGACGCAGTGAAGATACCACATAATAATCTCTAGAGAGAAAACAGTTGCTTTTTTTGGTGCATCTCAGGCTGCTTACTTACCCTGTGCCTTTGTCAGGAAGGCATCTTCTAGACAATGCTTTGGAGGGTGAGCTACAGGAGCTGGAAGACAGAACTAGGAATTACAGCTCTGATTGTCTTCCAACAGCTTACTTCAGTGAAGTACATATGGTTGCACAAAACTTCTCAGCAACTTCTTCAACTTCACCACCCAAAGCATCATTCACCTACCAGCCAGTCTTTGGGAACTGTGAGGTGGCTTTCAGTCTTCCTGTCACAACCTATATGTAACCCAGTGACACCACTGGATAACAACACATGGGTGATCACACCATCGATATCTTTGTGTGACATGAACTTCTGACTAATCCTGACATTCCACTTAGCCCAGGCAGTGGAAGATCACGACAGCCATCTCCTTTCCTAGAATTTCACAGAGGACACTGCAATTTTACACCACTTTTTTCCTATGCCTCCCTCCCCTGACAAATTTCTAACTGGAAACTTCAGCCCAGCTGCAATCCCACCAGTGCCACTGATATTTGTCTTAGTGCATGAACAGAGGGCTAAACAGTGTTTTGAACATCGAATGCACAAAGAGAAACTTACTTGAGTGATGGCAGTCTATGGACTTGCTCTGGGTCCCAGCTGGGTGGAACACAACACAGGTGCTATTAGTCCTGTTGGCACTATTGGCTGTGAGCTTGCTGACAACAGTCACTGTCCCATTGTCATGGCCTTCCTCTGTGAGGGTGAAGTTGCTGTCTGGTACCCACAAGAGCTGAGCAGCCGGCTTCCCTGCCACTGCCTTGCACACAGGGTTCCCATGGTCATCACAGTACAGGGTCAGCGTGGGGGAGGCTGCAAAGAATCAGGAAGGGAGATACAGGGAGTTAGTTTGCCACAGTTGGGATCAGAAGTTCTTGTTCTCTACTCAAACTGAACACAGAACAAAGAGAAGAATAAGGGTGGAGGTGCCATCCCATTACAGCGACAGGGGCCAAAGCGGCCAGAGACAAAGATCATGCCTCTTTTGCTGTATGGACAACTCTCCTCCATTTGGGTGAGCTGCCACAGCCCTGTACCATTAGAGGAGGTTTCCCTGGACACTGCAGTAGGGAATTACCCAAGTAGAGGATGAATTAGACTTTTGTCCTAAGCAGCCATCGTATGTGTGGTTTAAAATGTATCTGAATGCCAGTGCAAGAGGAAATGGGACCTAATGTCTGGATAAGAACATCCCTTGTTTGATAGGAGATATCACCACTTGGAAGCGTTACTGTCACGTGCTTTAGTTCTCTTCAGGTAGTATATATTGATGATGGATTCTATGGGATTTCTGGAAGCATGTGCAGAATCCTCTTTTAGCGTACTGGAATTGCTTCACACCTGTTGTTTCCAACTAGACAGTGGAAAAGTGTGCAGCAGGAGGGAGAAGAGGTTTGGGAAAGAAGAAGGGAGACAGAGTGCTGCTATCAAAGAAGTGCATGACAGTTTGTCCTGACAAGAAACCTCCTCTTCTCACTGCACACTTTGTCCCAGTGTGTGGGGAGAGGAGCTTTGTGTACAGGCCCAGTCATGGTCCTTTGGAGAACTGTTAAAGGAGGAAGGAGTCCCTTACCCAGCACAGTCAGGTAGTATGTGGCCACGAAATTCCCTTCTGTTGCTACTGTTTCACAGGTGTAATTTCCTTCATGGGCTGTTCCTACTTGCTGTATCTCAAGGGCAGGATGTTGATTTGGTCTGAATTTCCAGTTCACACTGCCAGTGCAGTTTGTGTGTGTCCGGTTGTTACCAGCCCTGTATCCCAAGGTGCAGGGTCCTCCAAATTCGGGTCTTATATTCCATACTAGCATGGTTATATTTGATTTGGGAGAGCAGGTGAGTACAGAGCTGTCACCTACCATTGCTGTCAGTCTCTTGTTCCCTGAAGGAAAGGAGAAGAAGATGTGTGAGAAGGTGCCCAGGAATGTCTCCCATAGCCTCAGGAGTGCTGACCTGGCCTTCAGAGAAATGTCCACAACATGCCAGTATGAGGCTGTGTCTGTGCCAGCCCAAGATCTTGTATCTTTTCTTAGGTGGGAATAGATCATCCAGTTCATGCCTGTGCTCCATATAATGGTCCTTCTTTTCTCCATCACCCTCTGTAATGTCCTATCCCTAGGGCAGTGGATTAAGAACATGACTGGGAAGCAGCATCTGAATGAGTTGAAGAGCCCATCTGTATGGGGAGATCTCTCAGATTGCTTTTCTCTCAGCATCAATGCCCAGAACTGCAGAAAAAAAAAAGTTTTAAGGTATTCACCCCACTTTTGTGCTGGATATGAGCTGCCCTCCTATTCAGGTCAAGCATAGGTGACAGTTTCTGTCCTGCCACTCGAAAGTTTATATGAACTAATTTCCTTGATTATAGCAGTGGCAGATGAAATTGGAGCATGATATTTAACTGGAAAGAAAACACATTCCTGTTTTCTGTTAGATCCATAGGTTCCTGACAGAATCAATAATGCTGCATTGTGACCTGGCCTCATCTGTCCTAACAAAAACAAATAAGGAAAACAAAGAAGTGCTTTCGTAATTAATGTCAGGTAGGGAGGAGCATGGTTATAGATGTGCTATAAGATCCACATTTTTTAATAAACATTTCTAAGTATTTGACCAAGTCATTAACTTAGTCATATTAAATCTTTCATCCAATGTTGTAAAGTCTCAGTATTCTTCAATTGTCAGGACAAGTCACAGATACCCTAGAGTAAAGCTTGATAGGGTTCTCAGACTGATCAGAAAACCTCCCATCAAACATGTTTTTAATAAAGCTGTTAATTATGAAAAATATCAAACTCAAAGAAAATCATTAGTAGACTTCATCAAATCACTGAAAAGCCCAAGTTCAACTTCTTATTACTTGGCAACTGAAAAGACCTAGCTGCAGCTAGAAACGTTTTCATTTGCAGGTTACTGGTTCTGCATTAAAGATTCCCTTCAGCAATTTGCAAAGTTCCCTTCCTCTAGATTTTTTCATTCTCAGAGATGAACATTGCTCTGATATGTCCCCTTTCCCTCCTCTGGCCATAACAGAAAATTGGTACCAAAGTACTGTTGGAAGTACCTGTAGCTCCTGTTACTGCAGTGATGATGAGCAGAACGTTGATGTACATAGTCTTCCTGAGAACTTTCAAAGTAGCTCACGCATTTGTGGGTCGTGAGTTCCTTACATGATCCAGCTTGCTGTGAGCTTCCCACCTTCCCCTGCCTGTGATCCTCAGAAGCCAGAGTCACTGCGCTCCTGTGGGTCCTGCAGTGCAGTTACAAAGAGGTGGTTTTTCTTCTTCCTAGCCCAGAGCTTCCTGTGCTGAGAATAGGTGAACACAGAGGAAGTGGCATTGATATCTGCTTTCTGACCACTGGCCTTCAGTATAGTATTACTGTGGTGTGGTGGTTTAGCCCTGTCTGGAGGCCAGCCACCCACCAAAGCTGCTCTATCACTCCCCTTTTCAGCTGGACAGGGGAGAAAATATCTACTGAGAGGCTCAGGAGTCGAGATAAGGACAGGGAGAGATCATTCTGCAATCAGCGTCACGGGCAAAACAGACTCAACACAGAATAGAGAAACTCTCTAATTGATGACACAGCACTGCACACCCAGTGACACCAGAGTTGGCTAATGAGAAGTGTGACCGGATCTTAAAGCCAGCAAGCTGGTCTGAGTTGGTGACCATTTGTCTGTTCTAGGAACCGTATTGTTCCCCCGTTACTACCATCACAGCAGCTTTTCCACAGCAGCATTTCCATAGCTATGCTGAAATACGCTGGGAAGGCTTTCAATTCTGTGGACAAATAACATCCACAAATGGAAGGAATCACTGGCAGGCAACTTATCCCAGCAAAACCATGATGTTATCTACCCGTTATTCTGTACCATCTATATCATGCCCAGATTCTGCGCATCTCAATTATCTCCACCACTTTCCCTGTCTTTGAGGGATATATTTAGGCACGCAGAGATCATTCATTTAGTCTGTGGGCCATTCCTCTAAAGCGTCCATTGAGTTCATTTAATCCATGACTTTGGACTCCATCTGCTGTAGCAGTCTCTCAGGGCAGGAGAGATTGTGCATGCTCTTGGACTGTTGCATGCTGCATCTGGAGCTCCCAGCTGGTGTATCCAGCACAGCCCATTCCTACAGTCTGTTGGTTGAAGATACTGATTATGAGGAAGTTGCTGGGCACCAGTTGCTGAAGCCAGTTCTGGTTCCATTGTCACTTCAATTGACTCAGTTTCATCACAGTTCATCATTAATTTGGGTGAGTCTTACTGCAACACTGTTGAGATGGAATATAGTAATTGAGGTAGTGATGACATATAAGGGCAGGACTATTTAGCAATTAACCTAATACAATTGAATTTCTTGGCTATTCACACCCAAAATCAAGTCCCCTTGAGGGGGATTTCCCCGTCCTTCCACCTCACCCACCAAGCGCACCCAGGTCCTTGAGCAAAAGCAAACCTGTGGTTGGATTTGTGGTTCCGTGAAGCAGGGCTAACCAGGACTGTCTTCCCCAACGTATTCTTCATGAACACTACGGGGACTTCATCCCCCTTCAATAGTACGTGGAAGTTTTGACTGTGCAGGGACAGCTCACTTGGTTGACCCCCCAGTGTTAACTAACCAGGTGGCCTTTGCTAAGGGTCTACCCCAAAGTTTGAGGGTCCCACCACCCATTGCTCTCAGTGTAGTCTTTAGCAGCCCGTTGTACCATTGGACTTTCATGTGGGCTGGTGCATGGCTGGGGCTGTGATACACCCACCCCGTGCCCAGGTGTCTGTCAGGGTGTTTTGTCTGAGTCAGTTCTTTCTGGAGTGCTGTGTCACCACAGGACTTGCTTCTTAAGGCCCAGAACACTGTTCCAAGCGGTGGCATGGGACATAGCATATGTTTCCAGCCACCTGGTGGTTGCTTCCACCGTTGTAAGCACATAGGGCTTGCCATGGCAGGCTTGTGGAAGTAGGTCATCATCTGCCAGGATTCCCCTTATTGACATTTCAGCCATCATCCTCCATACCAGAGAGGCTTTAACCCACTTGGCTGGCTTGATTGCAGGGCATGTGTTGCAGTCATGAATGACTTGTGCAATAGCATCCGTGGTCAGGCCTACACCTCGATCACAAGACTTTCTCTGTTGCATCCCTTCCTTGATGGCTGGAGCTGCCATGGGCCCACAGAGCTATAAATAACTGACCCTTATATTGCCAGTCCAAATCCATCTGAGTGGCTTTGATCTGAGCAGCCTGATCCACCTGCTGTTTTTTCAATGTTCCTCAGTCCCCAACTCTTGGATACATGAGTCTCTGCATGACATGCTTTTAAAAACAGCTTCTCTAACTGGGCAGCACTGCCCCACAATGGGGCAGCCCAGATGGGTTTGCCTCTGTGCTGCCAGTTGCTCTGCTCCCATTGCTGTAACCACCCCTAGTTCCTCACCAGAATTCAGGGGCTTTGTGAGTGCCCCCAAGCTGGTGTCTACTGTGCCTTACACTCTTATGGATCGGATGTGCCAGACCATTGAATCCACACAGTCTAATAAAACTTGCTGTTCCTTTTCTCCACCTGGCTGGAACCAGGAGCCTTCTAATCTTGGTCATCATATTCCTTACTTGTTGCAAAAATGACTTAGTGTTCCCTTCAAGAGGGTCATAAGTACAATCAGTCCTTCCATTCAGTATGGGGAGCTGCCTGCTCGAAACTGGAGAAGCATTTTTCCTGTAAGAATCCCCCTTTATGACTATTTCACCTTGCAGCTCATGTACTCATGCCTCTAGGGTGGAGGTAGGTTTTTCATCTCATTTCCTCATGTTCCCTCCATGACCACAAAGGTAAAACCACAGGTTGCCTCGTGGTGTGTACCCTCTATATCCTCTCTCTTGACCAGAGAAACGCTTACTCCTAATAGCTGAGATACTGGTTTGTACAGCAGTACAAAGGTCCAGTTGCTGGATCTTCCAGAACAGCTTCTCCACAGCTGAGATGGGGAAGGAAGAGAGACTTTCTTGTATTGCCAGAGCCAACCAGCCATCCTATGGTATGTAATACCCCTTTGGCTAGTTCGGGTGACCTGTTCTGGCTGTGTCCGATCCCGACTTCTGGTGAAAATTAACTCTCTCCTGGCTGAAACCAGGAGACTGACTAAGTTCAAAAAGAAAGTTAAGCGACCTGTATTCTTAGTTCTTGTATGCAGAAAAGCCAACAGCAGCAATATAATGAAGTTGTCATTGCTGCTGGCTGTTGCTGCTGCAGTTATACTTTCCAAAAGTCACTTTCTCAAGCAATTTCAGGCAGCTACCGGCACCTTCTGCTTCAGCTCTGTGTGGTTTGGCGGTTACGTGCAACAACTATTTCTCATGTTCAGAGGCAGGTCCGAGATGCAAAGCTCACATTCAGACCGCTGCAGAGCGAGATGTCCCAGGTTCAGCGATAGGATCTGTGGGTGACACAGCTTAGCACTAAATGGCAGTCGCAGCAAGAAATAAGGGTGCAAGTCATGAAAATCAGCTTTCAAGGCCCTCATCACTTGGGGTTTAATCAGGAGCAAAGCAGCCAGACACCTGGAAGGTTCTAGGGTAGAAACGAAGACAGAAAAACTCCTGATAAATGGACAGGGAGAACTCCCTACAACATGTGGTCTAGTTGTCTTTGGGGTGAGGCCTAATGTTTTGGGGTTGTTGTTGGGCTTTTTTGCTACAGATTCCTCTTGCTCTCTGATAGCGAAGGTGATATCTGAAAATCCTGTTTGTATTTCTTCAGTCAGCCTTTTGGGTTTTGAGCCTTTGGGTTACTGTCTGGCCACAGCACAGCAACTTACTGCGTGACTGTGAAGAGCAGAAGTGTTGTATATGGACAATTTGGTGAGGGGAGGGTTGAGCAGTGTGTTATTTCTGGAAGCCCAAACCCTCAAGTCTGCTGCTAGCCAGAAAAGCATGCTGATGTTGTGGCAGGAGCACCACTATTGTGCTGCAGACACCTGCTGCAGCAGCTGAGCTGCTGGACCTGGTTGCTCTCCATCCACCCCCAGAACAGCCCTGGACCTCATTTTAAGTGTCCTTTGGTGTTGGGTTGTTTCCTGCTCAGCTCAGAAGACTTTTGTGTTTTGAGACCCTATTTTTGTTGAAGTCGTAGAGTACCATGAACAACTGCATGATATCCTGTTTCCTTTGTGTTGCTTCTTGCTTGCTACCTTCTTTTTTTTTTTAGCCATTCTGCAAAAGTCACAGTAATCTGCTCTATATGTACATCATACCTCTAGCAGAGGGACCTAGCTCCCCTCCTCATCCCCCTCTTCCCCACCCCACACCCCCCCACCCCCCGGGTTGCTGACATACTACAGACTGGTTTTGGCTATTCTTGGGTACTTCAGAACTTGCTGCTAAGTCGTTGCTCAATGGTTATTAGTGTCTCAGCCCCTGGGAGAGCACAGTTTTGCAAGCACTGGCATCACGCTGCAGCAGCGCAGTCCCTCTGAGAGGCTTCTGTCAGGGCCCAAGCTCTAGCTGCGCTTTCCTCACCATCTCCTGGTCAAAGCAAGCAACAACACTCACCTTGAAAAGCTGGGGGGTTTTCGAATGACTGACCGTATCACTTTCAGAGCAAACCCGTTTGCTTAGAGGGATGTTCATCGTTGCTTTCTAGTACTGATGTTCGAAGTTTTGGTTGATTTTCAAGTGGAGCATTTGTAATTTCTGAACTAGGGCGTTTCCTTTTGGGAGCAGAGAGGGGGCATTTGCTGAAGCTATTAGTGAATTTATACATTATTGAATGAACGCTTTGCATGCATCGGAAATGCTTCTGGGCCAGATCATTAGAGAATGCTGTAATCTGACCAAACATGCTGTAGATCTGCAAGGGACAGAACAAGACCATCCCCAGCAGCTCATACAACAGAAGACTTAGAACTGCGGCCTACATGAGCTACCACTACCCCTGAATTGTGTCAGTCTTTGGATGCCATGCCCACACAAAACTTGGTATGCTAAAAAGGGCAATCTCCAACTGATGAGATAATCAGATTACATCTCTAGCTGGTTATTAGAAACAAAACAAAGATATGCTGTGGGATCTCAGCCCCACAACACTAGGCTCTTGCATAAGCTGGGTACTTCGCTTGGAAATCTGCAGCAGGTAATATATTTTGTGAGCCTTTATTTATTTATTTGTTATGCCAATGCACTGTTCTAGCACAGGTATGGACTGTGTGAAGTCAGGAGTTAGCTGATAAACCTGGTTAAGGATGTGCAGTACAGAAGTGTCCTGACAGAGCTTTGGCTGGTACTCTGAATACAATTGTCTCTGCAATACAATCACTGTGTGATGTGAGGCACAGCAAGGCTGAGGAGGAAACGCATGACACTGTCCTCCTTCTTTACCAAATCCTTTATTTCAAGATCACTTGTGCTTGTTTTAGCAGCACATAGACTAAAATTGGAACAATAAAGACAAGATTAGCACAGGCCCTGTCTGTTGGTCTGACATTGAAACAGGCTGCCCAGAGAGGTGGTGGAGTCACCATCCCTGGAGGTGTTCAAAACACATGTAGACATGGCACCCCAGGACATAGTTTAGTTGACATGGTGGTATTGGACAGACGGTTGGACTTGATGACCTTAGAGGTCTTTTCCAACCTTAAAGATTCTATGAAGATTTACCTGCTGCTGCCGTAGTCCTGGTCGTGGCCATAGCAACCAGTGCTAAGAAAACAAAGTTTATCCCAAAAAAGTTCTTGATTGCATAGTTCTCCATCCCACCTGCAAGGATGATGGGGAGGTTTTCCATTTGTTGGTGTCCTCACCAGTCAGTCAGTGTTACAGGCACTGCTTCTATTTTTTTCAGCCCAGATTCAGAGGGTTTCTAACTGATTTAGCGCCCTTAAGACACAGAATTTCCTCCTGTTCTGCAAATTCACAGCACTGTTTCCTGTGCTAATGACTGAGGCAAACTCTGAGAAAATGGATGGAGTAATTCTGTCTTACACTTTTTGCCTCTCATCAAAGGCTGAAGTGCAAAAGCAAACACTGCAGTGGAGGTCAGGCTACATGCAAATGGAAGGGATTGACCAAATTTGAGACGAGTCTCAAAAAGAGAATTTCAGTTCTGTGAAGCCACTGGAAACTCCTCTTCAGCTAGGACTTGCAGAGTTGGCTGCCACGTGAACAATAAGGCCTTTCTCTTCCATTGCTTTACTGAAGAAGTTTTAAAAAACTTTCCCACTAAGGATTATTTAATTTTTTTTTAATTTTAAAATTTTTGTCTCAGAGTGTCCAGCCCTTGAGAGTTCTGTGGCTTTGAATTCCTTCTCTTGATTCCTTCTTGAGGAAAGAGACACTTCCCTCCCCCTGAACCCCCTGCACGTTTGCACAGAGGAACATGCAGAGTTTCTTAATATTTTAAACAAGCCGTTTAGGCTTAAAACTGTCTATTCTGGTAACTCGAATTCCTAAACCACCTTCCAAGTGGAAGGAACACAGGCTGTGTTTAAGGAGAAAGCACAGACTTGGACACAGTCAGCAGTGCTCTTAATGTCACCAAAAAGAAAGCAGAAAGTTTGGAGGAAGCACTGTGCTGTTTCTGGCATGCTTCCTGGTGACAGTGTTTGGTCTCAGTTCCTCTCCTTGGAAATGAAGCTTAAAAACTGCTGCTTTGCCAGCTCAAAAACCCAGCTGGCTTTGGCCAGCAGGACCCACAGAAGGAGCCCTCACTGCTCTCGCAGAACTCCGTCTCCAGCTGGTCTCACAGCGATGCTTCTCCAAGAGGAATCTGAAGTGAAGGATGATTTGACCTGTTGTGTGATGCTGGGATAGACAAGATCAGACCAGACGTGACAACTGGTGTCACTGCTTCCTTCCAGCTCCACGCTCCCGACCATTCTGTGGGATTTAGGTCAGTGTCATGCTCTGGAGAAATGATTGTCAGAGTTTCTAATGTGGAATAAATTCTTCTTTGTAGTCGTTCCCTAACATCCCAACTATGTAACCCACAGCTGAACAGAGACATCTGCTGCCACAGACATGGGCCACAGGCAATTGTAGCCTGAGTGCCCGGCCTTTGGCAGTAATACACACAATAGAAAGCAGAGTCACAAAGACACAAAGCAGCCTTAAATATTGATATTTTACCAGCTCAGACTACAGGGATCTGCCATTTTCAGTTTCCATACGGGCCGCCTGCAGAGAGCCTAGGCTGCACTTTGGTTCAGGGAAAAAAAGCAAACCCCTGAACACCTTCCACTGAAATGCAGAGTTCTCATCTGCAGGTTTTAGATAAGAGATGCTCTTGTTTATCTAGCCCTTTGCTAAAATTGTAAGTATGCAGAAGCTCCTGTGCCATTTTAATTTCTTCCTATTGCCTGTGTAGGTATTGTAACGTCAAAAAGGGAGACTTAATTAGCAGCTAGGGCACTAGCCTGGGAACTGGGCACCTCTGTTCACATCATCCCACCCAAAGACATACTGTTAAATGGGCCAGTCAGTTTTTCTGCTGCTTTGCCAGCCCATGACCAGCTGTTCTGGGAGTAACATGCTGGAGACTGTGTGCCCGGTAAAGGTAACTACTGTAGAGCGATTTGAAGCAGGCAGGTCTGCTGCCAGCAGCAGTGAGCTGCAGGGATGCTGAGACAAAAATACCTAAGAGCACGAGCTGTGTTTTGCATGTTGCAGCTCAGCATAAAATGTGGAAACCTGCTTACTGGAGTGGTTATGAGCATCATCTCTGGCCGGTACGGTTTTTCTCATACTAGATTATCGTGGTTTAACCCAGCAGGCAGCTAAAACAACCACACAGTTGTTTGTTTGTTTGTTTCCCACCCCCACCACACCCCCCGCCCCTTGGCAGAATGGGGGAGAGCATCAGAAAGAAAAAGGCAAAACTCGTGGGTTGAAATAAAGGCAGTTTAATAGGATAGAAAAGGAAGATGATAATAACAAAATATACCAAACAAGCATAGTTTCTTGCCTGGAACTGATGCTCAGCTGGTTCCTGAACTTCCCCACCTCCTGACCAGCCCTCCAGTTATATACTGAGCATGACATCATACATTATGGAATATCCCTTTGGCCAGTTTGGGTCAGCTGTCCTCGAACCCCTTCATGTGTTGCCAGTATCTCTTTCTCAGTTGGAGTGTAGCAGTGTCTCCAGCTGCTGGATAAACACAGAAACACAGGCGGATTCTGCCCCTTCACAGCTTGTTGGTGTGAAGGGCACACGGTGCACCACTGCTCTCTCCCCGGCAAAACCAGGACATAGTTCCACCTCTGACTGCAGTTAAATTAGGTTGCTGCATTACCACAAACAAAAACCCAACAAACCCAAACCCACAGTGTTCCTGAAGTATTTCTTGACATTTCTATTCTTTTGGGGGTTTTTTCCCCTGCGTTTACATGTGGCTGTTTGCACCACTGGTGTGATAGGACAGAGGCTTGCTCTGTGGGTTTCAAACTGGTTTGGAGTGAAATAATGGCCGTAGATTTATTTGGGAGTGCTTTTCTAGGCATGCATCTCACAGCCAGCGACAGTGGTCTGCCCTGAACTGTGTGTATTCAAGCTCTGTCTGGCTGCAAAACAAACCAGATTTTAAGAAAACTTAATCTACAGGACTAAGGTAGAATACAGGCTCCACCCCCTTGCCCCTAGATCCCTACTAACTGCTTGCACTGATCACACATCGGAGCAGTTTATGCATTTCAGTAGGTGCTCACCAAAAGACAGCGAACTATCTCTGAGAAACATGTAGGGTGCTGGCTGGCCTTTCCTTGGGGGATGGAAGTTCCCTCCCTGTATCTTTGTAACTGAGCTGACCACAAGGCAAGCAAGGTACAGTCTGCATCATCTCCTAGTGGTCCTTCCTGCCCGTAAAACCTGCATTAGGTTGGCCAGGCTTACATGGTTTTAAACGGAGGGCTGCGACTGCAGGAGTAAAACGAGTCTCTCGCCCTTCCTAGTGATGTGTGGAAACTGCCTTCACAACTCACAGAGTTACAGAGAAGGTGTGTTTATTCAGCACTGGGTGCACAGGGTTATCACCCCACCACAGGCGTGCACACCAAACGCAGCAATTCACCTTAACTCGATACAGTAGGATGTTCCATATCCATGGCATTTCACAACACACCTGTACATGTGCACAACCTGTCCTGCTTTGCATTAAGATTAGTCCCAGGATGTCATTTCCATGAACTCCTCCCAGTTGCACCTGCACACTGGCTCCTGGTGGTGGCCCTTGGGGGGCTCTCAGTGATGAAGGCTCCAAGTCTTCATCGGGTTGAACTTTTCCCCTCCTCCCCCTGGCACATGCGTAGTTGGGATTGTTCCAGATGGGCACAGTTATCCTTGGGATGCTTCCTTCTTATCTACCCCAGGCACCACCTTCCTTGGGATGCTTCCTCCTTGTCAGTCCTGGGTCCCCTTTAAATTATCTCAAGAGCACTAATCACTCAAGACTAACTAGACTAGACAGGAGTTGTTCAAAGGAGACACTGTTTACGCAAGGCCCCCTCTGACATAACCACTATGGCACTTCGGGCCATCCTGTTAGCAAGCCCCCTTTCACCCTCAGCAAGCCCCCTGCGTCACTAGGACGCTCCCTAGGGCCCTCGGGCTTGCCTGGGTGTGAGGCCGAACATCAGAGCAGCTCTCGGAAAGCCGGTGGTTACAGCAGAGGGGCTGAGGACATCGGGGCTTTGCCCCGTGTCGCGGCCAGACGTCGGCGCGGCAACGCGCACGGCCCGGTTCTCGCCCGTAAAGCACAAGGGATGAGCAACAGGAAAACAAGCACCGCAGGGGAGGAAAGCCTCCTGCTCTCCCGGGGACCGACGGGCGTGCGCGCTTTGCAGCCGGGACCGGACGTGACCGCCCGCGGCCGCGGGGGGGCAGCCGGGCCCGCTTCGTGCTGGGCCCACCGCCTTCCGGGGCCAGGCCGGGGCCGCGCCGCCAGCCGCCGGGATGCTGCTGCCGCGGGCCGGGGCTGCGGCGCCGCTGGCCGCCCTCTCCCAAGTGCTGCGGCTGGAGCGGAACCGCCTCACCGACATCGTGTTCCCGCTGCAGAGGCTGGAGCGTCACCTAGCTCCCGGCTTCGACACGGCGCGGTTCCGCCTCTTCCAGCCCAGCCTGGCCGCCCTGCAGCACGCAGAGACGCTCTTCAGGTCTGGCCGCGGTCATGTCATCGACTACGTCAGCTCCGCCGTCCGCATGGACCATGTCCCGCCGCCGGCCCTGCCCGAGGTCAGGCCGAGCCCGGTCCCCGCGCTTCCCCTGCGGCGGGACCCCCTCCCCGCGCCCTTCAGCCGGAGGCCGCAGCCGTGCCGGGGCAGCGGCTCCCCGCCGCCCGAGCCAGCCCCGCCGCGCCCCCCCGGCCGGCCTGAGGTTAACCGGGGTTAACCGGGGCCGGCGGTGGTCGTGTAGCTCAGAGGAGGGCAGGGCAGCGTCTGAGCGCTGCGCAACGCGTGGGGCGGTTATTGCTGCTTTTCCTAATGACTCGTTGTTAGTTGCCCCCCGCCCCGTTGTACCGTTCGTGGCGTGACGAGCCCAGCGCAGCGGCCCGTGGCACAAGGTATCGCTGTGCCCAGGCGTCGGCAGCGAAGGCTGGCGAATGGCCGGGGCCGATTGTAGGAGGGGGTACCCCTGCCCGGGCGCGTTGGATGAGGGGAGGCAGATAGGTGTGGAAATACTTAATGCTCTCTCTGCCTGTCCTGCTGCAGGTGTGCTTCATTGGCCGAAGCAATGTGGGGAAGTCGTCTTTAATTCGAGCCTTGTTTTCTCTGTCTCCTGAAGTGGAGGTCAGAGTGTCAAAAACCCCCGTAAGTGACATTTTTACCCTCCTTCCCTTCGTCCTTCTTGGTCAGGAGCTGGTGCCAGCCCAGAGGAGAGAGAAGGGAAAAACGTTTTGGGTAACCTGAAGTGGCAGGAGAGTGTGCCAGCCATGGGGCTGACAGCTCACGGCTGGGGTAGGCTTCTACTAGCCAAGGAGAAGGTGAGTAGCCCAGCTTAGCTCCTCAGCCAGGGCTTCTGTGTACAACACAGAAGAGTTGTACAAGCTGCACAGACGTACTGTAAAGCCTGTTGGGAAGAACCAAGCATAGAGATGTGTGAGGGTATTTTTAGTCTCTGTTAAGGCTAGAGCCGTGTAGGATTGCTGCAAGGGTGAAAGGCTAGGCAGCTTCAAGCATTCTCAGGGAGGGGCTGGTATGGTGCAGAGGTGTTTTGCAAGAGCATCTCCTAGTCCACTGCTTAAAGCAACTTATTAAAACAACCCCCTTCCTTCATCCTCTCCCCAGGGCCACACCAAGAAGATGAATTTCTTCAAAGTAGGGAAGTACTTTACTCTGGTGGATATGCCAGGATACGGCTACCGTGCCCCACAAGACTTTGTGGAGATGGTGGAGGCCTATCTGCAGGAGCGGCACAAGTAAGGGACTTAACTGTACCTCCACAAAACAATGAAAGCCAGACACCTATGTACAGTGTCATGCAATCAGGTGAAAAAATGCAGGAGGGGTTGCTGCTTCCAGTAGTAGTATTGGTTGGTTCTGACATCATTTCCCTGGGGTCCTCTTGGTGTCACTCACTCATGTGTAGACAAAACCAGAAAAGATGGAGGTGCTGCTCCACACTGACCCTCAGCTCCCATGTGTGACTTTGCCCTGCTCTTCCTATCCCCAGATCCTGTGATGGTGAAGTCATGCTGGTGACTACTGTTTCTTGTATTTCTGGCAGCTTGAAGAGGACTTTTCTGCTAGTTGATGGTGTAGTGGGACTCCAGAAAGCAGACCATATTGCAGTAGAGATGCTGGAAGAGTTTGGAATTCCTTATGTGGTAGGTAACGCTTCGTTCTTGTGTCAGTTAGAAGCTACAAATAATCTGTACAGGTGTGTAGTCTATGTGAGCTTAGGTAAATTGTCCTACCTAAGTAGTAACCCACACCTCCCCTTTACTGTTAATAAAATAGGCCTCAAGCATGTGGAGGGGTCCAAGTGGGATTTAAGGGATTTTTTGATTGTTTTTATCAAATGGACACTATTTTCAGTGCTCAGCTTGAGGAGCTTGAAAAAATCCATTCCTTACGCAGGTTATAGAAGCACTTTGGGCAGCCCTTTTCCCCTCTAGACGTGAGCCAGGGCTTTCAGCTTGCCTTGCAAGATGGTCCAGGGCTTTTACAGATGGTCTGGGCTACCAGCAAAATAATCTTCCTTTCACCTTTTAACCCTGCTTTTCTGGATCCACACAGATGGTGTTAACAAAAATCGACCGGGCTTCCAGGGGACTGTTGTTAAAGAACGTGCTGCACATCCAGGAGTTTGTAAAGGAGAAAACTCAGGGGTGCTTTCCTCAGCTGTTCCTGGTCAGGTAAAGCTCTTCTCCCTTGCAGCCATTTCCTTTCAGGTGCTGATTTGCAGTAGGGCAAACTACCCGAAGTGGGTCTGTCCACTCTTAAGGGCCCCAAGGAGGGAGGGTGGACTGCTGCTGGGGGAGCCCCCCTTTCCTTCTTCCCCTTCCTCTGCAAGGGAGCAGAGTTCCTTTTTGGAGGCTGCTCTTCCCTTGGCCTCTCTGCAAGGGAGGCAGCAGTCTCCCTGCATGCTGTAGCAGTTTGGTTATGCAGCTGAAGTGCTTCCCCTTACCAAGGCCGTACTGTGCTGCAGGGGGCTGGGTTTGCTTGTGTCACTTGGAGACCCGGCAGCAGCTGGTGCTGAACATCCCTGCCTTTGTTTCCACAGTTCTCCAGAGTTTTTGGGGGTTCACTTGCTAAGGTGTTTCGTAGCTCATGTTACTGGAAACCTGCCTGCTGTAGAGGCCAGCTGAAAAGTCCGGCTCTTGATCTGCTTGGCTCATCCAGAACAGAAGGTATGAAAAACAGAGGTCTGGAATTTTGTTGTAAAGGAGGCAAGGTACTAGAATTTGCCTTTTTTTTTTTTTTTAATGAACTTATATACCTTTTAGGATAAATTAGTATTTGTAAAGCTAAGCTTTTTGTTTAATAAATTCATCCATTCAGTAAAATTGCACCATGAATGAATCCAGATTATTTGAAAACTGATTTGTAACATGTATATGATTGTGCTAAAGAGAAAAAGCAGGGAACTTCTAAGGAAAAGCTAAGTTTTAATACAGCATTTCCTTTCATTCCAGCTGTGTTCAGAAAGCCGCCACTGCATGCCTAAGCTCCCCTGTATTTAGGATAGTAGACACAGTCTGGTTATCTCGTTAATAAAAAGGCATTTAGTGTAGAAAAGAAAAACTGTAGCCCTAACATTAAGCAAACTGTATCTGCCCAGAAGAATGACACACAGAGGTTTGCCTCTCTCAGCTTACATAGTGAGGACAAAATCTGGCACTTGTGGAACTGCCTGCTCTCAGGCAATCTGGAGTGGCAACAGCCAGCATGCTTTCTCTGAAGATGCATTCAGGACGCCTGTATTTTACTCTCCTAACTCTTCTGCATCATGGCTTTGATAGGTGCAGCAGTACAATGGCATGCCTCGCTTCCGTACATCAGTATCCCTGTCCCAGGTGGATGAAGGAAAGGACAAGGGGTCTAGCTTTTCATCCCTGTTGGCTGGAAATGCAGTGAAATAAAAGACTGACAACCAGGAGAACTCTTCTTCTGCACTTTATCTGCCATCAGTGCTGCATCGCCCTTCTGTTGTAAATCCAGCATAGGCTCTGCGGCTGCACTGGGGTGAATCGCCAGAGACGCGGCGCATCGTTCCATTGTCTGCACCTCTTCTGCCCTGGTAGCTGAAGCACAGCACTGAGGCCCTGCACAATTTGGGGGCACCGTAGCAGCTCATAGAACTGCCCCCCACAGCAGCCAGACCTGGCTGAGAGCACTGGAAGCCGCCCAGTTACGAGGTACGGAGCCGGACAGAAGGACTGCTGTCAGTAGCAGCAGTGGTACAGGAGCCTACATCATGGTACTTGGACTTAACGCTGCCAAACGTGAGCGTGCAGCAGTTTACACCTCAGGAAAGGGCAGTTCTCTTGTGAACACCCTGAGGGGGAGAAGGTGGTGTTTGTAGGGTTTCCTTTCATTACGGAATTTCTTGTAACTCTCCCGACTAGACATGAGGCAAGGTCTGTTTTCAGGGTACATGTGAGAAGTGGCAGGGGTGAGGAATGCGGCACGGATCTCTACTTTCTACACCTTAGCAGAGACCAAACCTGTATTTCTCTGATACTTTACCTGTAACCTTGAAATGCTCCAGAGCAAACCAGCCCAAGGAATCCTGGATCCTAGGGGGAAGTGCAGTAGTATCTGGACAGCTGGAACAGGTGCAAGTGAACACTGCAGGAATAACCTTTTCTTAGTATCTTAAAACCAGGACCTTCCAAAAGGGTCAAGCTCTCAAAGCTGTCACTTTAGGGCCTCAGCCTTGACTGAAGAGCTACTGAGACTTAGCCTGTGTATTTGAAAAAAACCCATGTTGTTCTGGTGTTAGTCCCTGTTCAGAACAAACCCCCTTAACAGTGCTAGGAAGTCTTCTATTCATCACTTGAATACATTAAATGTATCTGGTAAATCCATCTGTGTAAGAAAATGGTTTGGAATGGCAGCAGACTGTGAATTCGATCCCATGATCCTTGTGTGTTTATGTACAGTTGTCTTGTGTTCTTAGCGGAGGCCATGTGGCACTATGCCATCCATGCCCTTGCAGCTGTACTCAAAAGGGTAGGTACAGTCTTGTTCTGAAGAGCCAGCTCTGCTTCTACCTGTCCCTGGGTTTGCTGCTGCATTGGCCAAAAGATCTTTGTTCACAAACACTTCAGATACCAGAACAACTCTTGCCTTCTGTTCAGCCATGCCCAGGAGAGCATACCAGTTTGTTACATGCAAGAATCTGCACCCCTGTGGCAGGTAAGATGGGAAATAAAATCAAGTTTTCACTTAAATCTTAAAATGTAGGAGCATGTTTTGGGTCAACAGGCACCTGACGTGCTAGGAAGCTTCCTTGCCAAGGGATTTCTACACACTGCGAGTGCACAGGAACTCTGCTTCAAGCTGCCAACCAAAAGCAACAGGGAAGTTTGCTATCAGACTGGCTGTTCCATAATTATCTCTTGCAAGGATAAATGTGCTTCTTCACAAGCTTTGGGATGAGAGGAATGGCCAGTAGAGGTGACAGTGTGGTGGGAGTGCGTTGTAAACCACCCAAGATGATGAACTGAGGAAGACTTCTCCTAAGCAGTTCCAGTAACTAACTGGATCAAGACTGATTCTCATGGGTGACTCGAACGTTCCCTGTGAGAACTACTGGAAGGGCAACACAGGGAGACACAAGCAGCCAAGATTTCCATGGGGTATGAGGAACAGCTTCCTGATACAGGTATTGGATGGGTCAGCCATGGGTGACACAGCTGTACTGCTCGCTGACAAAGAGCTCCCTGGGGGGGTGGTAATCAACTTGGCCATGGTGGCAGTGAGGTGGTGGAGTTGTAGACCCTGAGGAGGGCTATGAAAGATCCTGGAGTTCAGCTTACGCAGGGAGTGACTACATGGGATCCCACGGAAAGTGACTGTTGGGCAACAAGAGCTCAGACAGGCTGGCAGCCCCGTACCGGGAGCATCCCCGGAGCTCAAGGATGGGCACCCTCACGCTCGGCATGGCAAGCGGGCGTGCTGGGAGATCAGGTCCGGTCCAACCCCAAAGAGCAGCACGTAGGAAGCGGGGACAGGAATCGGAGAAGAAACCTTCCCCAGGGGCGGTGCGAGCAAGCCGCCGGCTTCGCTCTGCAGGGACGGGGCTCCGGAGGCGAGCGGGCGGGACAGCGGGGCTTCGGCCCTCCCACCCGCCGCTGCTCTGCGGGAAGGCCGGGCGGCGGCAGCGGCGCCGCTGAGCTGGGAGCGGCTGGCGCCAGCCCCACCGTACCGCCGTACGCGGCCTCGGCCGGGCGGGGCGGGGGAAGCGGAAGCTCCTCCGCCCACCCGGAAGCGCCGGGAGGAGGCTGGCGGCCATGGCTGACGAAGAGGAGGACGCGCCGGTGAGTAGCGGTCGAGAGCATTCCGGTCACGTCCCCACTGCAACCGGGCAACCCTCGGGTGCCGCGGGGGGGGAGGCGGCCTCGCCCCGGACCGCGGCTGGGGAGGGAGGGTAGCGGGAAGGGGAGGGGAGGGAAGGGGAGTCCCGCCGCCCCGGCGCTGACGGCGGCCTCCCCTCCGCTGTGCCCCTCTAGTTTGAAGAGGACGCTGAGGACGCCGGCGGGGGCCTGGACGGCGGGCAAGGCAAGAGGAAGAGGCTGTTCTCCAAAGAACGTGAGTCGAGCCGGGCCAGGAAGCACTGCCCGGCGCTGGCGGGCCGCTCGCCGCAGGGCTCCCCGCGGCTCTGAAGGGCAGGCAAACTCTTGAGGAGGCGGCTGTGGGGCGCCAGCGCTTAAAACCGACGGCTTTCATCCGGTGCCCTGGCTATGAGAGCACAAAGCTGTTGTGTAGACCCCCCAAAAGATAGCTGCCAGTGTGTCTTCTGAACCTAACTCTGCATAAAGTCAGCCGTGCAGACAGTCAGTCTGTCCTGTCTGGTAGCTAAGCACATAGAGTCTGTCATCAGACACACCGTGCATGTACAGCGCTAGACCTCTTGTTGGCTTCTGACTACTCCCTTCTCTCCCCTGTGTTTGCTCAAGAATTGTCCTACCCAACAGACAAGCATGCCGTCTTGGCACATGATGCATGACCACGTAGGCTGGCGAGCTCTTAACTAGGTGCATGCTGCTGACAGCACTGAATGGGTGGAAGGACCCTCACACTGTTTCTTTCCACAGTAAGATGCATGATGTATGGGTTCGGGGACGACCAGAACCCTTACACAGAATCAGTGGACATTCTGGAGGACCTGGTAATAGAGTTTATCACAGAAATGGTAAGTCAACTCTAGGCAGCGTGGTCAGAATATCCTTGTGAAGACTTTGGTCTTCTGAAGGCTAACACCTCTGATTCAAGTACTGCATTATCCCAGACCCAAAATTCTGATGGTCATAGGACAAAGCTAAATTTAACTTTTACTCTTCCAAGATTAAGGCAAAAATCTATCCATCTTTGTCCACATAGCTGCAGAACAGCATCTGAAGTCTTTAAGTAGCAGTTACATTAGTATCAGTGTGAGGGGGGGAATACACGGCTGACTTTGGGGCTCACTGTGGCATTGCTGTATGCACAGCTGACAGGGCAAGGCTCAGCTTTGAAAGTCTCTTGACTTTTTGTGTACTCATGTCTTTACATGGATGGGAACATAGTTCTGCACTACAAAGGAAATGCAAGCTTCTAGGGCCTGAAACCATCACTCTTCCAGGCACTGGGGTGTTGTTTGAAAGTTTTAGGGTTTGTTTTTTTTAACAAGTTATTCACACTGTTTTGGGTCCCCTTTCTTTGCAAAGGTTGGCCTTGCCTCATCAAAACACTCTCAACTGCCTTGTGATGCAGGTACTTCACATTGTTTCTGAGTGCTGCCCGATGGTGCTGTTCTTCAAGCGCTCTGCAGGCTGGATGTCCTGCAAGCAAGCTGGTTTTAGTTTTGATACGCTGTTGTTATCACATGTATACAGTGGTACGTGCTGGGTGTAACAGGCACCTGGGCAGAGCAGAGCAGTGGCAGGCACCTGGTTTACAGGGGAGTTCTCTTGTGCCCAGACCCTGCGAGTGCTTTTTTTTTTTTTTTAATTATAAAATGGCAGGAAATAAAGTGGAATCGAGAGCTTGAAAGAAATCAGGAGGCAAAGGAAACCTCCTGACTTTCCTCTTTTCATCCAACAGACACACAAGGCCATGTCAATTGGGCGGCAGGGTCGTGTGCAGGTGGAGGACATTGTCTTTCTAATCCGCAAGGACCCCCGGAAGTTTGCCCGAGTGAAAGACCTCCTGACTATGAATGAAGAGCTGAAACGAGCCAGAAAAGCCTTTGACGAAGCCAACTATGGATCTTGATCTCGTGCACAGGCTGCATTGGGGGGTGTTGTTTGGGCACCTGCTGCCCAAAAGGAAGGGATGTCATGTTTGTTGTTTGGAGAGGTTGTTCAGGATGGAGACTGCTGCTGGGATGTCTGCCCTCACTCCTAGCCTTTTCTGAGCGGTATGCAAGCAGCTGCAGGCTAGCTGAGCATACGTGGTGGACTTACAAATTTTTATAACACTTCCCCAGAATCTCAGAGAGCTCTAAAAGTTTTTTTTCTCATGGCAGGAAATCAGTTTGAAGTAGGACTGTGTTGAATTTATGTCTAGAGGGCTAATGATGGATGATTCTCTGCACCTGTTTCAGCTACCCTGGGGTATTCCTGTTACAGGAAACTAGAAAAATGGATCTCAGTTAACTGGACACAGGCTTCAATGCCAAACTGCTACAGAAGTTCTGCTCTTTGCTATGTATAAGCTCTCTGAATAAACCATTTTAAGCTTATGCCTGCTCCTCACAACTAAACGTAGAGCAGTTAACTAAGGTGCATAATGCGATGCTATTAGCACTTCTTAAAATTCTGTCCCAATGGATGCACAGCTTTTGGGATGGAAACTGAAGTTAACCTATTCCAGATTTACTTGTACTTACAGCCTTTCCTTATGCCTGCTCAGCAAGTGCTCTACATTACAGCAGATTCCTATTTTTCATTAAAGACAGGTTGGGGGTTTTTTAGTATTTCCTGGTGCTCCTGATCTTGGGACTCTGTTACAAGCAAGAACCTGGCAGAAAGCACTAACCTCAGGGGCTCTTTCTAACATAATTTCTTTAATACGTGTTGGAGTCACTGTGCCTTACGCTGCCAAACAGACAGGACCTGCACTTAAGATTAAAAAGATTTCAGGACAGTGAGAAACACATTCCCCAGTCAGGAGTTTACTGCTGCTGGCCACAGCTGCACTTTCTGGCAGAGCTCAGAGGTGGCAGGTCCAGTCAGCTCCTCATCTGAGACAAGGATGGCAAGTGCTGCACAGCGACTATACTGCAAACCAAGGCCATCCCCTTACACAGGCAGCACAGAATGGAGGATATATGGCAGCTTCCTTGGAAAAGTGGCATCAGCTGTCTTGCCCTAAGCAACAGCAAGTGATCAGCTGCAGCCTTCTGCTGTGGCTGGTAACTGCACTGTGGATCTGACACACTTAACGTGTGGTCAAGCAACAGAGAAGGAACACGGAGTAAGGGCAACTCTGAGTCACTGTTCCTGGACATGGCTAGGGAACAGATTAATGTCAGGCACACCTTCCCAGAAAATAAACCAAACAACCCTGGTTTACAAAAAACACATTGCAAAATTTGTAATGGACTTGACCCCTTTTCTCTGTGCGAGTCCAGGGTCAGACACCCATTGCTGCAAAAATAGAATCAATATCCATGTTCTCTGTAGCTTCTTTCCATGCAGGGCCAGGGCTTCCTCCCAGCAGCAGCCACTGAGGGGTCCCTGCTGTGCCTTGTTTAGCACAGCCTGTATCAGCACTGCAGCGTCCTACTCGACTCCGAGGCCCATCCTGGCAAGCTGGGAGGACGAGTGAAGCACTGTTCTCACACCCCCCCAGAGGCTGAGAAGGGTTTTGCTGAACACTCTTCAGAGTTCTCTTCAAGCACACATATGATCTAATCCTCCTGCGACGGAGCCGTGCCCGGAGGTACCGCCACTTCAGCCAGCGTGGGCTTTGTGCCCCACACAGGAGGTATTTACAGACAGATGTTTTGACACAGCAGAGTTTCTTCTTCAAGCTTAAGGGGAGGAAGGCACACAAAACATAACTTTATCAGCTGCTGAAGTCTCAGCTCACCTGGGGTTTGGAGAGATTTGGTTATTAGCCTTCTCTAACATTTTTCTTGTCATAAAAAGGAGATAAAACAGCACCTTGTACAGCAGTGGCCAGGGTGTTCTGAAGAAAGATGGTACCTCCTGCATCATATAATCACTACCATTAAACATGCATGCGATTTAAGTAGCATTTCCATCCTCCCTCAAGCACTTGTGCATTTGTTAGCCTTTCAAAATCCTTTCAGAAAGTACTAAAGCCAAACAGAACATTCAAGTCAGAGTATCCTGTAACCTGTACTAGTGACCTTGTTTGAGTTTAAAGACTGGGTTAGACCACTGCATTTCTCTACACTATTATACATGATAGTAAAATACAAAGTGTCAGATCCAGAAACATCCTCCCCCATAAGATGTTACCTGCATCCTTGAGCCTCCACATGGTGCAAGCGGTTGCTTTTCAACAACTTGCTTCGCAGGAAGTAAGCTTCTGCTCTGAACTTGTTGCCTTTGCACCACAGAATAGCTTTTCTGAGTGCCTCTGACAGCTCCCCAAATGACGTAGCTGTTTGGACCACCTGTACAAGAGATCTGGCACGCTGCGCCTTCGCTACACGAGAGGAGAGTGATGCTGACTTTGCTGTCAGAGGTGTGGATACAACACATACACCCTGGAACAAAGCATAACAGAGTCTTTTAAAAGCATGACATGCCCAATCCTCTCTGCCAGGAGGAGCAGAGCACTGAAGGTTTCCTGAGAACATTATTGCCTAAGGAGAAAGTGGAAGAGCAGCCTTGTCTTGTGGAATACAAAAGGAAGAGGCAAATAATTCCTGTCTGCCACTAACTTGCGCTCTGGGCATTTCGCTTGACATATCAACAAATGCTCAAATCCCTAAGCTGATAGTAGTGATTTTCAGTGCAAAGCTTCCATGCTAACTTGGCTTGTCAGACAAGCAAAAATAAGGTAGGGAATGGGGACACTTCCCATCAGGGCTACAATCTCTTGACTATTGGGGTCTTTAAAGTTAAAAAAAATGGTAGCGTACAAACCTCTTGTGTTGGAAGTCTGGATTGTTTAAGTAAGCTCCTCACATCAAACCCCAGGTGCTTCCCTAGAAAAAGAATATAGTTTCTGTTATGAAATAAAGACAGTTCCAAGTCTCTACACAGAGATTCCACAGGGCTTTGCCCTGCTGAGCTCTCACATCTTCTGCTCTCTCAGCAGGCTCACACCTGTATTCAGCATTTCTGGGCAAACTTCAGGGGACTACGGTCATCCTGCATGGCAGCTTGGAGGGGTGAGGAGGGTGCATGGAGATCTTAATGGGTAAAAGCTTCCCATAAACACCCGGATGCCTGCAGTCACTGGCCATAGCCCTGATTGCAGGACTTAGGCACAGCCCAGAAGCAGCAAGTACAGGACACCTGCACAACCTTGTCTACTCCTGTACAGACTGCAGACACTGCTTTTAACTTCACTTACTGTCCTCAGGCCCCATCTATGCCGAAGCAGGAAAATACAGCTACCTGTTCACAGGACCTGTATACTGCATTTACTGCCTGCTTCTCTCCAGGATGTTATCACATTACAAAATAAAACAAACCCAAACCAAAAAACGAACCTCAGAAAACTGGCAATATCCACAGCTTTAAAAAGGCAGGAATACATGCAGCACTATCCTCCTCTACCAAAGACAGCAGTTTGCCACTAGAACCACACTCTGAACCACACTCTGTGGGTAGCAGAAGTGTTTGGCTCTGCTGAGCAGAAACTGCAGTCTCTGAGATGTAAGAAAGCAGGAGCACTGTAGCACAGGGGGTTACCTCTGCTGGCTCTGGTGGCCAGAACTGGCTGTCCGATGTCCATAGGGCGTGGGATGTTACAGTTTCTCACAGAACTCTTGCAGGTCACAAGACTTCCCTTTTTCCCAACCTCTGACACTGTCTCTGGCATTGCTGGGAAGAACTTCTTCAGCCAGCTGGCAGGTTTTTTTGCTGTAAGCATTCTAGCCTTTTGCTTCTTCACCTCAGAAGAAACATGAACTCCGAGGAAGTTACTGATATCAGAAGGGAAGTCAAACCCCTTGATGTAAGGCATCTGTTGGGTCTCAGACACCAGATGCAGTGATGCTGACAACGTGCTGTACAAGGACACAAGGCTCTGCAGTACACACCTGTACTGAATCCTGAAGAGAGAAGACAGAAGGGGATGGAGTCTTCTCTAGCAAAACCATGTGCTCACTGAACAGCTACCTTCAGCTCTAAAGAGCCAGTGGAAGGGATTCCAAGCTGCCCTTTCCCTGTTCCTCCTCACTGCAACCTTAGCTTTTTGCACTCCCTCACCAGGCTTCCCTTAATGTTAGTCTGTGCTTTAAGGAACTGTTAAAGAGCAAAACGTAGGTGTGACTTGACTACTACGTAACTCCCTGATGAGAAGCCCTTCTGCTTTCCTAGAGCTCTGCTGAGTGCCATAGGTGGGATTCAACAGGTCCTCAGGTCACACCCAAATCATCTGACATGACGTCTCCCCCCCAAAAGCAACCTGTATCAATGCATGGCAACATTGATGTTGTACAGTCACCTGCTCTACCTTTACTGAGGAAACAGATTCCTTGTGCCAAAGAACGTTTCACTGAGTTCTACACAATGTTGCTACTCCTTCAGCTACAGACAGCAGCTACTTTCCCGGTGTTGTTCTGCTGAGACTAGAACGATGATTTCCCTGGAAAACTCAGCAGTATTATAGAACAAGTTTATCCCAGCCTTTCCATTCTAGCACAAGGCAAGACAGCTTGCTGCAAAGAGTCACAGATGTTATTGTTTGTGGCAGACTGGCACTAACACTGTGATTTTATTAGTGCTACATGAAGTTTGATAGGAACCAAGACCAAAACCTTACACGGAAGAAGCCTCTCTCCACTTACACAACTTTTCAGGTGCTAGAATCAAATCCAAAAGGATGGAGGCACTTCCCTCCTCCTCCACTCAACTGAATACAGCTCACTCAGCAGCAAGGCCTAATTAGAAGCCCTTCTCCCTGACAGGCATGTCAACAGACAACAAACAAGATAGACTTTTGAATACACAAACCATAGCCGGCTCAGCAACCCTGAAGCTACGGTGTTCAAAAGTATGAATTCTTCTGAGCAGAGGTGTTTAATGGACAAGCTGAAGATCGTACCAGTTAAGGATAAAAAATAAACAGCATATAATGAGACTTGTTGAACATACCAACTAGAGGCAATTCACAAGGCAATATCCTGGATAATTTGGGAGGTGAGTATCCAAACTTTGAGTTGCTCAAGGCCAGAACAGCAGCCAGCCAACAGCCTGAGGTTCCTACATAATAATGTGAAAATACGCTGTTTGGCTATCAAAGAATGTCAAGTTGCACAGTTGAGGCCATCAGCAATATAGGGCCTACAGCAAACCTAGCTTTGGTCTCATGAGGTGCTGCTGGTGATCCACAAGAATGTTTTCACAGTGAAAAAAGGATACAGAAAAGCTTTACAGCAACAGTCCAGCAGACGTAGTACGAGCTTGCAGCCTCCCAATACCTTCAGAGCCACTGTTTCCAGCACAGGCTGGCTGGGAACTAAGCACTCGGCTTGGGATGTGTTTTTCCTGTGTTGATGAGAGGGTAAGGAGATGTTTATGATCTAGCAGTCCTCCCCAGCTCTGAGGACTGTTCTGTACAACATACAGGATCCTGACACTTACTTGGGAATCAGTCCTGCAAGAGTTTCAATGCAGCCCACTAAGTTCATTTTCCAAAGACGCTTCAGGCATTGTTCTACCTGGGAAAAAAGAGAACTCGGGTGACTGGTATCTTAAGAGATGAAAGTCCTTTGGTCTAAGGACTGTCACTGTTTTAAGTGACACTTTCCCCTTATCAGCACACTTGGCACATTTACAAGATGGAATGTGCTGGTATATTCCTGTATCTGTGCTGTGATGAAAAAGATCCCTTTATCACACTACTACAAGATGTGGAATTAAGCAAAAGGCTGGAGTAGGCCATTGTTAGTTGGTGCTGCATGGTTTCTCCTGCAATATACAGTGGCCTTTGGTATAGGTTTTCCTTTCAAGAATGAAAAGGCATAAGCAAATCACGAAGGTAAGAATAATTCCTGCTCTATTTCAAAACAGTTATTTGAAGATACTCACAGTCCCTTTACTGGAAAACTAGTAAGGAGTTCACGTTTCATCTAAAGCCAAAGGGTGCCTAATTGAGTAGTTCAGGATTATTGTGCCCCATGTCCCCATCCCGCCCCCCCGTTATATTTAATTGAGAATCAGACTCCTGTATTACTCATACATTCACAGGTCTGTGACTGTACCTACTTCAGGTGAAGAAGCGTGGGTATAAGAGACCGCCCACAGGGCTGGAAAGCTGAAACCAGCCAGGAACCCCGCTGGACTAAGCTGTGAAGCAGCTTAGAGACAACAGAAACGCACCCGCTCCGAACACTTTCTGCACCCCCGATGCCCTCCCGGGACTGGGCGCGGAGACCAGAGCTGCCGGGTACCTGCCGGCCAGCCAGGGCCGCTCCTCACCTGCTGCAGGGCCAGGAAGGGCCGGTGCCGGAGCAGCCTGCTGTGGTAGGCGTACAGCAGGCCGCGCAGGACGCGTCCCTCGAAGGCCAGGCCCGTCCCCGACAGCCGCTTGCCGGCGATGCCGCACCGCCGCCGCAGCGCCGGCAGCAACCTCCCTGCGGGCGGGAAACACGAGCTCAGCGCCCGCCGCCGACCCCCGCCAGTACCGACCGAGCCGCCCCCCCCCCCCCAGGCGCCGGCGTCCCGCAGGGCACCGCGTCCAGCCCAGCCCAGCCCAACCGCCCGGCGCAGGGACCTGCGGGGTGCTGTGGCGCCAGGGCCACCGTCGCGCTAGTGGCGGGCCACGGCACGTCCAGCCGGTTCCACGCCGCCTCGGCCGCCGCCATATTCCCCGGTGTGGGGCGGTGCTGCGCAGGGCAGAAGGGAGGCCGAGCGCGGGCGGGACCATGTCGGCGGGCCACGGGGGAGGGGGTGCGGTGCGGGCCGGAAAGGATCGGACCAAATCACTCGGGTGGCGGGGTGGGCCGCTCACCCTTGCTCGGCCCCGCGCGGCCCGGGTGTTGCTGGCTACCTGGCACCCCCGAGCGGCGGGGAGCGCCTGCCTTCCCGCCCGGCAGGCTCCCTGCCTCTCCCGCGGGCTCGGCCAAGCACCGAGGCCAGGCCGATGCCTGAGGCAGGGTACGGGGCAGGACGGACAGGCGCCCAGCCCCGAGTCCCCTGCCATGATACGTGGCCTGCGAGCAGCCGTCAGGCAGCTGGTGACCCTGAGGCCCGGAGCCTGGCTCTGCCACGCGTTCCCAGAGTGTCATAAACGAGAACGGAAAGAAATATAAATTATTGGAGATATCCACGCCTTTTAAAGCTCACAGCTCTTCACTGCCTGCCTCCGGAGCTGGGGTTCTTCAGAGCCAGCAACTGAGGTCCCCTGCAGCCTCCGAGCTCATCACAAGCCGTGCAGCTGTCCCGTCACACAGAGCCCAAAGTGCAAACCAAGCTGTTAATGTCACACAAGTAGCAATTCATACCAGCACTTCGAGCAAGGAAGGACCTTACTGCACCTCCCCTGGGCACCCACCTGGCCTGCCTCATCCCTGCATGCCTTGCTCCCAGACCCAGCTGTTGGGATTTGGCCAGAGGGTCAAGGCCAGGCAGGAATGAGGGCTGAAGTGGATGCAGGTGCTCTGTGGAGTTGATTGCCTTAAAGTATTAGTGTTCCCAGAGTAGTTTCCTATCAAATGGATTGAATTCTTGAGGTCTTCAGTGAGTTCTTCTCCCATAAGACACGATTTCTCACCTCCTTCCCTCTGTCTGTTGAATGTACTCATTTCTTCCCAGCTAAATGGTATCGCAGTTGATGCATTTGTTAGAAACAATGGAGTTAAATCAAGCATAGCTTTTGTACAATCTTTTCTTCTCTTTAGATTCAATTTTGTTATATATTTTGTTTTCTTTCAAGGAGTCTCACAACAATGCAGGTTAAAGTGGTGTCTCTTTACAAAGATAGAGCAAAATTAGCATTAATGATTGCACCTGTGGGGAGGGGAGAGCAAACCAGTAGGCAGAACTGATAAAAGGCTTTGTCTGCCCTGGGAAGGAGATGGTGCTAGGCTTCCTAGGAGTGAGAGGCTAGAGGTGAAAATGGAGTCTCCACAATGTGAGCAGAGGACCACCAAGGTCTCTCTAGCTGAGATCCTGAGGTGTTTTGAACAGCCTATAAGCGAAGAGCAAGCCTGGGCAATCTGCTTTCAGTGTTGCTGTAAAATGGAGGAGTCAGCTCAGGGGATGTGCCCACCGCTCCATTCTGTATTCATCAAAGGTCCTGGAAGCATCTTTATCCACGATGATGGTACTGTTTCCTTCAAGGTGTACCACAAGTCTGGTAAGAGCACAGGTAGCTGTGGATGCTGAGGGCTGTTCCTATAGAAGGTGGAAATATGGGGACAAAGTCAGGCATTTGTGTGGGATTTTTCCTTCCCCTCTCCTTGCTCTATATGTTGTCACAAAGCTATTCTGCTGCACGTATTTTGTTTCCAAGGGCTGTAGGTGAGATGTACAGCTCACTGATTTTTCTAGCACTCTAGAAAGTAATTTGGCTCTAGAGAAGAGCTGGGATGGAAGTTCGTTAGCACTTCTGTTATTTCAAATAATTAGCCTGGGGTTTTACTATGTGTCCTGCTCTGTTCATCTTCCAATCTGTGATTCCTTCATTGTAGTAACTTTTGGGGCAGATCTGTGACCGACAGTTTCCCTTTTTTGTCACTATGTGTAGCCAGCAAGTGGCATCAAGCCTGCCTTAGGCACTGCTTGGCTGCACTGCTGCAGGGGTCAGTGCTAGGCTGACTCTTCAGGAACATGCATGGGTAATAGAGTAAGGACAAAGATGCAGTACCTCCCTCGTGGTAGGGTACATGCTGGCAAACAAACAAAAAAAGGACCTACCAGCAGTTAGTTAGAGGGTAGTGCTCGCAATAATAAGAGTATTGTGTGTTGCATTCCAGGAGTCCCCAAATGTAGGCCTCCTTTCCCCAGGTGCGGCTGACTTGAGTCAGGGGGGTTTGTTTCCTTACTGCCAAGAATTCTTCCTGCTTCTCTTGCCAGGAACTCTAAGAGCTATTTATCAATCATCTGCAGTTATCCTCCTCCTTACCCCGTCTCTCTTCTTTTTTCCCCCCTTTCAGAGGCTGGCAGCATTCAGCAGTCAGAGGACAAGGTAAGCCTGTGTCTCCAGCTTTGTATGTGGGCAGATATAATCCTGCTGTAGTAGAAGGCCAGCTCAGGAGATGCAGATGCCTTGGGAAACTATCAAGGTGCTTAAATTTGCTGTTGCCTGTGACAGTGACTCTGTATCCTGCAGTCTGGAAAATGAAACAAAATGCTGGAACTGAACCCCAGTAAAACAATGGGACTAGGAAACAATGTGCACAGATGCTGTCTGCTGAGGAACAGTCCACAGTCGTTTTCTCTCTATAACAGATAACAGAGGTGCTGGGTAAGGCCACTTACCCCAGCCTGTTCAGGGAGTGTCTCAGGCTATGCAACGAGCCTCTGCTTGCCTTTTGGGCCCTTCTCATCCTGAGAGGGGTGCTCAACCCTGTCTGAGGGGTAGTGGAGGGCATGGGAAGTGTGAGGTTCTCAGCAGCACTTTGTGCTGCACTGCTTCCTTGGTCTCTGTCTGCAGCTGCTGGAGTACCTGGGAGTGGTGATCTATGAAGCCCTGGACTGGGGAATCGACAGCCAAGTGGAGCGAGAACTGAGCGATCCTTTGGAGAAGCTGCTGTGCCTCATGATGAAACTGGATGATGAGGCAGTGAAACCAGCAGTCACCCTGCAGGATATTACCAAGGTTTCCTTCTACCTACTTAGTAAATACAGAACCTTTAGAGGAGCTGATGGCATGGTGCTGGTGACCAAGGGGCAAGACCATTTCTGGAAAAAAGTTGGGTAGTTTATTGCAGGACACAGGGATTGCATGGCTTTCCCATCAGAGGGGAGAGGTAAAACCATCTTGTGCTTTCTGTGGAAATTATTTAAGAAGGAAGACTGAGCATGGTTTTCTCTCATCTGTGTCTATGAAGTACTTGCATACGCAGTCTCCAAATTGGATACCTAGATGACTATGGATATTGGGGGGGCGGGGGGGAAGTAATTTGTCCATAGTATTCAGTTTCTGCAAGAGCTGAAACTCGAGTGTTTTCCTCTCAACTATAATTTAAAGGTATGAGAAACTTTCCATCCCTCTGTCTGATCAGGGCAGAGGAAAAGAACAGGCTGAGTGACTCTACTTGCTGTGTTTTGTTGCTGTTTGTCCGCACTAGAGGCTTCCCCTTCCAGGTACTTACTGCAAAGTACACCTTATCCAGACTGAGAGAGAGACATTACACAGCTGCTTACATTATTGTACATATGAGATTGCACATCATCTTGTTTCTTTGTTCCTCTGCATCTCCAGTAAATACACAAAGATAGAGAGGGGCTGTGAGGAGGATGGTTTTAACCATGCAGTGAGAAAACTGAATATTGCTTTGTTCTATCACAATTTTTCATTTCAAGATCTCTTTTGAATAGTTGCACTTCTTTCAGGCCTGTAAGGAGCACTTGTCCAGGCCTTCTGAGGCTACCAGGCATTATGAAATGACCTGTAGGAGTCTGTTTACTGAGTATATGGAACTTCAGAAGCTTGTGACCATCATCCGGACCTCCAAAGAGGTAGGTTTGGGATTACCCTTTACCTGCTGTTCATTCTACCTTCACACACTCACCTAGTTCTGAAGTAACTTTCCCATTGCACTAGAAGTGGAATACTTAGCTGAAAGTCTCTTTTCACAATGTGAAAGGCTACTGCCTCTACACCAAATTGGTAATTTATTTTAGCTTTCAAAAGTTTGTGTGTTTGAGGCCTGTAGCCTTGTCAGATTAAGATTAGTAATTTATACTGAATAGATAGGAAATCACTGAACAGTGCAAGGTAATGACCTCATGTCTTGCTTCTCAGAGTCTGAGAAAAATGGATATGGAAGATTTGGTGGAAAAGCCTGTTCAGAAGAAGGAAAAACACAATCAGAAGGAAAAACACTGGGTAAGTGATTTCATTCTTCTTTATGGGGGTTGTTGGAGGGTTTTGTCTACCTTGGCTCTCTGAGACTTTCCATTGACGACTCTATGAAAAGGAGAGCTTGAACACAAAGAAAACTTCTTGGGTTGTTCAAGAGCTTAAATAGTTAAAAACTTGTCTGCAAAACAAGTTGGGGAGTGAACTTGAATTTTCATGGGGACATTTATTCTACACAAAGAGTGTCTTTGTGGTTCAACTTAAACAATGTCTAAAAATGAAGTTGGAGGCAGTCTTTGGGGTAAGGGTCAAGTAGTTACTCAGCCTTTTCTTCCTACAAAGGGTCACCAAACTCCAGGTCTTGGCAGGAACTGACACCTGCCCAAAGCAATCTGCTACTTTCTTGTAACTGGACTGAAAACTCTCATAAAACTTCTGTTGATGATAGTACTGGGGCAGACTAGTTGACTTATTTATGTGGGGTTTGTGCTGGTTCAGGGCTGGTGGAGACCAAAGGCCAGTAGCTCTGTCCATCTTTGTGGCTGTGCAGCTCCAGCAGCTCAAACAAAAGGGGTGAAGGAGGGTGAGGTTGGAGATACAGCTCCTGTATTCTTCTTGCTGCCTTTCTTGTCCTTCCCAAGATCTTGGACCGTGTGTTTGGGACAGAGAAAGCAACTTACCCTGCTTTTTTTCAAGGCCCTACACAGTCAGGGCTCAATCAGAAACAAATAGCTCTTCTGGCCTCTTCTGGCTGGAGCTCTGCCCAGCATAAACAACTGCACTGTAGTCTGGAGTCTGTGGAGACAAACGGCAAGCCCCGAGAGACTTGTGGACTCGCTCCCTTTGTCTAAATAGCACTTGCTTTGAAGCGTGCTCAAACTATTCGTATGAAAATGTTTGTGAAATGTGTGTTTGGGCATATTCTCAATTTTGTGATCTATTAAAATAAACTGGCAAGCTATCTCAAACCACAAACTCATCAACTGCTATAGCTCTTTTCTGCAGGGAATACATGAATAAATACATGGGCTTTGCCGTGTGACCTGAAGGCCAGTGTATTTGGCCTCTGCTCCTTCAGGAGAGATGAAATCCAAAAGCAGGATGTCTGTTGCAAATCTTCTGCCTCTAGTTTCCAAGTCCCTAAGCGCCGGTTGATTGCAGCGCTCTGACAAGCTCTTGGGTTTGAAATAACGCGGATGCCAGCTTCCCTGGGATCCCACAGATTAGGACTGATGCCTTGAGTGGTGCCAGGCAGCCAGTGCACCCTGTGGACCACACTTTTTCATGTTGGCTGCTACGCAAAGGGCCTTCTGAAACGCAGACCTCAGCCTGATGGTGGGTAGGGTTGCCCAGTTTCAGCAGACCTTACCTGTACGTGTCATAAGACGGTCTTCACCTGGAAATCTAAGCAGCGAGACCTCTTAGGAGCACAGCTGTCTTGTCACTCATCTGTTGAGCTGAAAGCAATGGGTTTGGCATGTTGTAGCAGCTTGTCTTGCATTGCACAGGTGTGGGAAGCTTATCTGGAGTTTGACAATACACTGGACGGCCCAAAGAGAATAATGGCAGTGATCCAGTCAGTAAGGAAAGAAAAGTACAAGTGATAATGATATCACCTATATCTGAAAAACATTTGGGTGTACGAGTTGCTCTGAGATGGCCAACTGAAGGCAATTCTTGTCCTGAAACTACTATGGCAACATTACAGGACAGAATATTGCTCTCTTCAGGTTATGTCTTTCAGTCAGGTTCTGTCACCGTGTGAAAAACAGCTCTAGAAAGTGCAACTGGCTCACAATGAGATGAGCTGTTTCAAAGGTCTCTAAGTTTCTCAGGGACTTTTGAGTGTTCTCCTACACCATAAATATAGCCTGGGACATGTGGATAGTATACTGTCACAGCTCTAGATTTGGAGAGTTGAGGTTTGACTGTACCAAAGCCACACTAAAAAAAAAATAATAAATCTGTCTCCTTGAAGACAGCCATCAGCTTGCATAAAACTGTTCTGATATGACATCAAGATATCTGAAACAGTACGTTGAGAGAGGATGTTTCACACTGTAAGTGGAAAATGAGGAGGAGTCTAAGTCAGTAGCTTTGTTCTGAGGCAGTTTTCTAAAATGTTTTGCTTCCCTTTCTGTGTTTATAATACAATCACTTGTTCTTACTCAGTTTGCCTTTGGGATCCAGATAAGCTGTTGACTTAGCACTTCCATTACAGTGTTGTCTAAACATGCTATTGAGTTGATTTTTTTTTTTTTCTCCTGTCTAATTTTTGTTGGGTTAAACTGCCTGTCTAAGCATCCTCGGATATTAATACAGGAACAGGATGAGCAGATGTCAGTTATCAGCTTGTATCTCCAGGCTGAAACTGCTAACATATGATGCTGGGAAGGTTAAAGTATGAGATCCCTTCCACCTTGTCTTCTTGTTTTGTCTGTGGGCCCTTCAACCCTTGGTTTCTGAAAGTTCAGAGGATGCTAATGGTAAGGTTTGGGATGTCATTCCAAGTGTTTCCTAGTGTCCCATAATAGGAAAAAGCTCTGACACATGGAGCACTTGCAGGAAGTAGGTATTCAAGAAAATGGGTCTGGCTACCTGGCAGCAGCTGTGTTTTGCTGAAGTATATTCATAAAGTTAATGACAAAATTTGGGAATTAACCTGGCAAGCTAGCTCCCAGATCCCTCACTGTAAATTAACTTCTGCAAAGAAGAGCAATTCACTGTTCTGGTACTGTGCCCTGGTCTGCAAGTGGGTGTTAGGGACATGCTTCCTGTGCTTCTGAATGACTTCAGTGCCCCGTTAGGGGAGGGAGGGGATGCTGCTCCGTGTATTCCAGCCAGCTGCTGACTTGGCCCTCACTGGTTTCCCCAAGGCATCCCTGTGGCCCAGCATCATCCATGAACTGCAGAACGGCGTGAGGCTGCGCAAGGCTGCCGAGCGACCGCAGCGTCCCGCTCCTCCAAAGGAAGGTGCCCGCTCTCCTTACGAAGAGCTTTTGGATGATATTCAGCAGAAGAGGTACACCCTCCGGAAGGTGAGTGCCTAGTCAACAGGGAACTCTGAAACCTCATTCCTAAGCAATGTTTTTTGAGACCTCTCCTCCAAAAGCCTGTCTTCTGCAAAGGTGCTTCCAACTCCCAGAGTGTCTAGGTTTCCCTCTCAGCTACAGTTCAATGTTACATTGCATCACTTGTCCACCCAAGTGCTTTGTTTCCAGTAACACTTTAATTCAGGGTTAGCAACCCTTTAATGAAGCAAGATGGTAAACTTTTTCCCTGTCCAGGGGTCAGCCGGTCCCTTCCCCTGGAGCAATCACAACCCCTTGCACCCAACAGTGTAATGAAACAACCCCGTGCCTGCTTATGCTTTCCACTTGTGGTCTCTTGGGCTCCTTGACCTGAGCTGTGCCAGGGATCTCTTTTCCTTGCCTTCCTGGATGTTGGGAGACGTGTACAAGTGCAAATACACTTCAGAGTGAGTCCTTTGCTCAGCCTTGAGCAGAGGCCTCTAGGCAGTGTCTATGAGCTACTACAGGAGTTCAATCAGGGTAAATGTAGCTGAGCCCCTTCCAGCGGCAGCTGCTGTGCTGACTCAGGTGGTAGTGGGCTTCCAACAACGTGGATGGCTGGTGAAGATGACCAGGTACAAGAACACTTGGGGTGCCTCTGAAGGCTCATGATGCCATTCACTTGCTGCGGCAGGCTTGAGCTGGGAATGATGAGCAGATCTGAAACACTGGCAAAGGGTTTGTGGCATTGGCACGCGTTGCAAACAGACATCTTGGCAGGAGATGAGACACGGCTCTACTTGTAATGAAGAGCAGGGGTTTTAAAAGTGAAAACTTTGCATACCACACTAGACTTCAGCCTTTTTCCTCCTTGTTGGTGCTGCTAGAGTGCAGGGGGTTTAAAAGCCACAAGTTAAGCCTTGCACCTCTAAAACCCCAGGTCTTGCTTTACTTGACTGTGGCTCCAGCGTGCGGATAAGGCTATGCCATTTCTCTAGAGGCAATATCTTGATCAATACATAAATTAATAGTAGTGGAAAGGAGATGATACATTGCAAGGAACACAAGCACTCACAGTGTACTGTGTATCAGCACACTGTGCAGTACAGAACTGTAACTCAAGGTGGCAGGATGAACTGTGTCTTGATGGGGTTTTTAAATTATTTTTCTTTGCTCAACAAGACACACAAACATGTTTGAAGTGTGGTAGTCGTAAACGCTAGAATAAAGCACAGTGTGCTGCTGCTCAGGTCTTTGTGAAGGCTCTTAAACAAAAATTTCCCCATCTGCAAAACTATTTTTAAGCTTCTCTAGCAAGGAGTGGTCTAATTTGCAAATGAATGAAAACACAGCCAGTGTGGGAAGCCATAGCTTTCTTCTACCTGGACTCAACCTACACACAAGGAAAGTGACTGGCATAGCCTCAAAGTGAGAATGAGCAAACAAGGCAGCTAAAGACACACATGTGTGACGTGACTTATTTGGTCAGTTCTCCACTATGCAGCAAGCACAGGGCTTGATGAGTCTGCCTCACACAAATACCTGGCCTGCAACTCTATCTTGCTATTGTTCCTCCTATGTAGCTGTAGCTTATATGCACAGCTGCCTGCTGCTGCAGTTCTTACAGTGTTGTCAACCCATTCAATTCCTTTCTTCCCTGGAGCAGAGTTCTCACTGATGGATGTGATGTGACCCTGGTGCTTGTCAGGATTGCTCCTGACATTAAAATCTGAGTACAACATTTTCCAGTAGCTCCTCAGAGCAATTGGGTGAGCTGCTGGAGTTAGGCTGTATGCTGCTTGCGCAACCCCAAATGGCTGTGCAGTGCTTCTGAGTGCCTCTAGCTTGCCTCAGGGAACTCTGTCTCTAGAAAAAACCCACGAAAATAAACTTTGTCATTCTGTGCTTCCCAACTCTGTTTTGTTATGCCTTCACCACCTCCCTTCCCCAAATCCTGACTAGAGTTATTCACTGTGCTGCTGAACTGGGAGGGTGTACCAGAAGAAGAGAAAGAACTCTTGCTGAAGCATCACTTCTGCTCTTTCAGGTGATCATCGAGCAAAAACACAGGACCCCCAAAGCTGATGAAGCTGCTCCCAAACCTCCTCTAATACCGGTAGGTCACCTGGTGTTGCATCTAATGACAGCTAAGCAAGATGATTCTGGAGTTGACAGGACAGTTTCTAGGAATACTGGGTTCCTGGTTTGGATTTGGGAGGGTAATAAATTAACCATGCTTAAGTTTTGGGCAGACCCTCAAGCCCAAACATGGGGCTAAGAAAATGGGAGCTGCCATCTTCATAGGAGAAAGATGATCGATGTCCCTACTTCCTCTACTGCATCTTCCATTTGGAGCATTTTGTTATCCTGGAAGTACTTGTGGAGCTCTCAATTTCAAACCTGACAGTTACTGAAGTGTTCTACTGTGCATTATCTAAAGGTCTTTCACATGTCTGTCACATGCAGGGCCCAGTGCCCTCTTGAGTGAGTAGTGCTTGTAGAACAGTGCCATTGCTGAAGGTGTAGCTCTGTCACCTCTGGTCTCCTTGCTGTAGCCACAGACTCTTTTGGTGCTGTGCTTTGCCTGCAGGTGCTGGAAGGGTGCATGCCACGGGAGTCCAGCTGGCATGAGGGCCTCATGGCAGAAATAAAACAGCCACAGAAACTCTGGTCATCGGCAGCAGGGGAAAATGGGAGCAGGCCCAAAGGTACCAGTTACAAAGTGACCTATCAAGCATGCAAGTGAAGTCAGCATTAACTAAAAATAATGGATGGCCACTGAAGTGAAAGCCCACTTATTCTTTCCATAGTATGTGTCATTTCAAGGGAGGTGGGAATGCAAGTTTTGTGGATGGAGGTGGTGTGGCATAAAAATAGTTCTTGAAAATCTGTTTGTGGCCTGTTAAGACTCAAAAGATGTTTCCACTTATGCCCCCTCCCCTTTTTCTTTTTTAAATTGATGTTAAAATTTTTTTGTCCACCAAGTGAGAGAGCAGGACTTTGACCATAATCTAAAACAGTTTATGTAACTATGAGGACACAGTCTAGTCTAATGCCAGATTCTGATGTGTGGGTGCCAAATTTGGCATTTTCTTGTCTCAGAACAGTATCTTATCCTCTCTGTGTGTATGGGGCTTTTTGTTTCCCTTTCTCTCCCATAGAAATGCTTGTGACACCAAATACTGCCTTGGAATCTACAAGTGATGCTTTCTTAACTCTCCCAGATGCCAGTACCAAGTTTAAAACTGTCAGCACTACAAGACAGCAGCTGGGACCAGCAGTTCAGGTAAGGCTTTAAATGGAGGGACTCTGAAAAGGTACAAGTACTTCAGACACTGGATCTGCACACACATGTAGCCTGGTATGTCAGGTTCAAGTCCTAGTGCTGGCAATCTTGTCTCTCAGAAGTGAATGAATATGGTACTTTTAGATCCACTGAAGCCCTTTCCTCTACAGAAGCTCACACCATATTTACACACTTCTTTTTGTGGCACAACTGTAGCCTGTAGGACCAAGTTCTGCTCTGGTGTCTTAAAACTAGATGCTGCAGAAGTTTCAATACATGTAGCAGTTTGGCCAACATGGGCCAGAACCATTCCTGATTTCACCTCACAGTGAGGCATTTGATGCTGGGTGTATTTGCATTTCACATGGTATGTGAGCTGTGGGGGAAAAAACCAAACCTTAATGATTTATATTCAGGAAGCAATTTCACTGGTTTATTCCCACTCTTCTGCCTGTGGAGCAAACAATTTTGTGAGCACCATTCTTCAATATGCCATGATAAATAGTTTTTGGGTTCCAAGCAATCATGAAAAGCTGGATTGCTGGGTTCTGGTATTCGGTCTGAGCATATTCAGAAATTCTCTGAAACAGGACTTAAGCCCCAACACATCATGCCTAGCACAGATTGCTGGCCTACAAACAGAAATCTGTTTTCTGTAAACATTTCTGCCTGAAATGCAGTTGCTTAACTTAGGGAAACAGGTATGAATTAATAAAACCAGAAAACACTAGCACAAGTCTGTGCTACTTGTAGGAATGCTCAGCATTTGAGAACGCTGTGGCTGGTGTATTGCTGCTAAACTAGAAGGACCTTCACATGGAGAATAATATAATCAAATTAGATTTTTGTTTTAATGTAGAAGCTGTTGAGATACAGCGTTGAGTTATTGGGGTACTGTTCTCCTGTCTTGCTACATGTGAGCTGGAGCCAAGGAAATGGTTCCAGACATACTCCAGGAGTAGTATAGGGAGGGCTTTATGAAGTTGATGCCTGAACAAATGAAAATTTGGGACTACTATCTTGTCCACAGCTAGGGTGAGAGAGTGAACTGATGAATTAAACATTTCACTAGCTTGGCTGGGGCTTCCTGCTTGCACATGAATGTACCACATCCATATTCTCTCCACTTTTGACTGAACCTTGAACGTTTCTGGTCAGTCACAGGATTGTAGGGGTTGGAAGGGACCTCCAGAGATCATGGGGTCCAACCCCCCTGCCAAAGCAGCTCCCCAGCTCATACTGCACAGACAGGCGTCCAGATGGGTCTTGAATATCTCCAGAGAAGGAGACTCCACCACCCCCCTGGGCAGCCTGTCCCAGGGCTCTGTCACCCTCACTGGGAAAAAGTTCCTCCGCATGTTGGTGTGGAACTTCCTGTGCTCCAACTTGCAGCCATTGCCCCTTGTCCTGTCTCCACAGACCAAAGAAAAGGGGCTGGCTGATTCCCCCTGCACCCCATACTTAAGATATTTATAAACATTGATTAGGTCCCCCCTCAGTCTTCTTTTCTCCAGGCTGAACAGCCCCAGCTCTCTCAGCCTTTCCTCATAGGACAGATGTTCCAGGCCCTTAATCATCTTTGTAGCCCTTCTCTGGACTCTCTCCAGGAGATCCCTGTCTGTTTTATACCAGGGAGCCCAGAACTGGACACAATACTCCAGGTGGGGCCTGACCAGGGCAGAGTAGAGGGGGAGGATCACCTCCTTAGACCTGCTGGCCACATTCCTCCTGATGCACCCCAGGATCCCATTGGCTCTCTTGGCCACCAGGGCAAACTGCTGGCTCATGGCCAACCTGTCATCTACCAGGACCCCCAGGTCCTTCTCCAAAGAGCTCCTCTCCAGCAGGTCATCCCCCAGTCCCTGGGTTTTGTTTAGTGGTAGCGCTCATGAAGTGAGCTTTGTGTCTCTTGTATGCAGCTTAAGAACATCCTGTCCTTTGCTCTACAGGAAACCAGTCCCAAGCTACCTTCTAGGACCTGGCTTGACTCAACCAGGTCATCAGTAGTATCCTGCAACAGCACAGGTCAGTGTACTTCTAGCTGCACATCTAAACCAGCCAGTGTCCTGCTGGGTTCCCAAAGCCTTAGGTTGAGCTCACTGTATGCTTTCTCTTCACAAAGACCTCCTGAAGACACTTTACAGGAGAAGCTCCAACACTAAGTAATGAGTCTGGGGGGTAGGGGGGACCCTTAGACTACCATTCCTCTGCAGCTGACTGAAGCTTGTATAGCTCCTGCAGCTTCAGAACAATGATCACATGTCCCCAAAGGCCTAACTGGAATTCACAGTAAAAGCTAAATGAGTGGTTTGAATGTTGAAGAAGAAAGAGAACCATTTGATTTTATTAAACTAAATGGTGCTAATCAGACCTCATCATTGCCTGTTGACAAGCATAATTACTGTAACCTCTGAGCTGACAGGTGTTGAGGGGGAGAGATGTAAGTCTTGCTACTTTCAAAAGGCAATGAGGTGCTCTTGAGCATTCTGCTTTTGGGGTGAATACTTAGAAGCTGCCAGTTGGTTTTCTGCACCCTAAAATTGTCTCTTCCTCTCCAGATCTCACTGCAAATTGTGCGTGTCCTCCCATGAGTGCACCCATGCTAGAAGGCATTAAACCTAATGGTTTCCCAGACACTGGTCAACAGCAGCTGCCTCCTTACAGAGGAATGTCCAAATCTTTAGACAGAGGTCTTGAAAGCAAGGAGCTTGTAAGTCTCTCATGTCAACTAGCAAGTCTGGTCTGATACCTGTGGTAATCACCAGAGCTTGCACCTTGATCCTTATGGGAGCAGTAAGCTCGTTCTGTGGTTTTTATCTTAGGCCACATTGTAAAGGGAACAAAGTGGTTGACAAAAATGTATATAGCACAATATCAGTGAGTTTTAAATGTATGTGGTACTGAAGTCATCAGGCTCTGCATGACTGTTGTGGGAGTAATGCTGGGGTTTGTGCACTTCTGTGCAACAATGGCCTTGCCTTGTTCTGCCCTGACAAGGTGTGCTGTGCCCTTGACTTCTCCTTTTCTTCTGCATCCCTCCCTTCCCCACCCCTGGCAAGTCTCTAAATTGACTGTAACCCTGTGTGACCTCTTTGTTCAGAAGTGCCTTGGGGGGGTGCAGGTGGGCTGGGCTGCCCACCTAGGGATAAAAGCACTGTTGTCTCTTCTGGTTGCCCCCCACCCAGCCCCATTGTGTGGGGCCAGTGGGTCTTGGGAAAGTGAAGGTGAGAGAGTGTTGTGCTGTGGAAAGGCCTCCTGCACCTAGGAGGGGCCAGGGTGCCATCTGAGCTGCGGTCTGTACCAAAGGGTAGAAATCCTCCAGGCATTGACTCTGGAGATGGTATTAACTACTGTGGTGACTGAGGAACCTGCTTCACTAACAAGATGCAAGGAAGCTGCTTGAAAACTACAGCAACCACTAAAAGCTGGGTTGTAGTGCCTCTGCTAATATTGCAAGAGTCAGCTGATGTTCCCTGTCACTAACAAAACTGAGTTGTGGGGACAGATGATCCTGAGCCTTTTGGGACCCAGGTTTGAGGATCACCACCTCAAATATCTGCTTCCTTCAGCTTTCTCTGATGCTTAACTTCTGTCTTTCAATAGGACTGTCCCTTTCCTACCAAGTGGTCGTCACCAACCATTGCTGAGCTGATTGGAACCAGGTATGCCGTGATGGTGCTAGAAGGGCAAGGCTTCTTCCAAGGAGGTAGTGATGGTGTCTTTCCAAGAGCAAAGGTGTGTTTTCCCCTCATTCTTTTTACTGTCTTTGCCTTTTCAAAAGCTGGCTGGCTTAATGGCCCTGTTGAACTTAAGCTGTATGAACAGTTTATGTTCATACAGCTGATTCAAGTTTGGTCCCAGCCTCTAAGGAGCGTTTAATACATATGCAGGGATGGCTTCTAGTCAGGCTCAAGCTGTGTAAGTTCCCTAGAAAGTAATCCAGCCTTTGCTTGATGCTTCTGGTTTATCATCTCTGTGCTCAGAGAGCTAGTAGTTGGGATTTAGTGCTGCTGAACAGCGAAGCGAAGACTTTTCACTCAGGCTGGCAATACCTGAGTTGTGCAGACTGAAGCCACCTTGCTGAGTGGGTGCAGAGGTTGGGAAGATGAGGAGGACATGGAATGACCTCACTGTGCTTCACTGCTGGCTTACTCACCGAGCCTCCTTTAGAAGGGTGGTTGCAGCCAGCCCCGTCAGAACAGATATCATGAGTACAAGCCCTTTGCAACGCAGATGTGAGGAAGTCTGTGCTACTTGGCTTAGGGGTCAACTTTTTTGCCCTTGCTTATTTAGCAGTACAGATGGAGCCAAAGCCTTCTGCTGGAAGAGCTGTGCTACTTCCATAATCTGCCTCATGCTCCTGAGACCTTGTTATCTTTGTACCTTACTACCAATGCTGCTTTAACTTGCCAGCTCTTTGCCTGTTCTCAAGTGGCTCTCTGACCCCCTTTGTGTTCTTGCTGCTGAAGTTGTTTTAGCTTTCTCAAGGTCTACTTCTCAAGATAATATCACTTCTGACTGCCAGCTGTGTATGAATGTATTCTCTTTTTATAAAGTTCAAGCGACTCAACAGCTTCCTTATGACTCATTTTTTGCTTCAGGATTGGATTCAAATTTGCCCTGACTTAATCTCTTTGGGATTGCTGTAGTCTACCTCAAAGAATGTCTCTTTTCTTCCCTCTCTCTTAACTAGCTACTGTTAACACTCTTGCACAATACAGCTATTGTTTGCTCAAGAGCCTTTTTTTAAACTCCTGTTGTCTGGCAGCTGCCCCAAACCTCTGCATCATAAAAAACTCTGGCCTACAAGTAAGACTACTTTTTTTTGCCTTTTTAGCTTTTAATTTGTGTCTTTGCTATCCTTTACTGGACCTCTGTTATTGTACGTGGATCTAAAGCCTTTAGAAGGTTGGCTTACGTGCTTGCTCTTTGGCAAGCTGTGGGTACTACTGGTACAAAGATATTTTCCATTGGCATTCACAAGTAACTTTCCCTTCCACAGATCTGTTTCAGCTGCCATAAGCAGATGTTTCTTAAGTGGCCTTACAGCTGTTACCTCTGCAGCAGGTGAGCTGGTACAAAAGGACTGAATGAGGAGGGAGAAAAGAGTAAAAAGAACAGCACTGCCAATACTCAGTATTCAAACAGTTGCAGTACTGGGTGGGAACAGGTTGCCAAGCCCTTCAGTTTTGCCATGTTGCACAAGCCAGGCTGAAGTGCCTGTGTACACAGAGGATGTGGGAAGAAACTTGCCTACAAAGTGGTATTTCAGTTTTAACTCTTACTATGAAGCTCACAATCACCAAATTTACAGTGTGAGTGTTAGATGACTCTGCATTTGCTCTAAAGGATGGCTTTCACTTCAGTCCAGGGCTTGAGCAGGGTCTGGGAGAGGCTCTTTACCAGATCTTTCTGTTGAGGACTGGAAACGTGAGCTCCAGACCCTGTGACTAGGAAAGAAGTTGGACCTACTTGCATCCACTTATTTGTCAGAGGCTTTCCGTTCATGGGAGAGGAAAAGAGGAACTTTAGGCTCATTAAGGCTCACTTAAATCCGTTTGAAGCAGTGGTGAAGCATTGAATTGATTACAAGCAACAAGTAAACAACCACAGGGAATCCAGTAACTGTGTGGTGGTAGGGCTGGCTGAAAAGCAATGGGCAGTTGCAGATGAGGCTTTCAAGCTGTGGACACTGACACGTTTCAGATGATCTAAGCTCACACAAAGGTGAAGGCTAGCAAGCTGATTAGGAGAGTTCTAAGTTGCTTTGCTTTGCCATCAAGTGATGGTGACACAATCATGAATTAAGACTAACTTGGGAAAGTCACCTTCAGCTGTAGTATTGGTGCTGCTGAGCTTAAATGATAATGCTGAGAACTTTTTTCTCTTAGTGTTGTCTGCTGTGACTGCTGCATCAAGGCAAGTCTAGTCCTTACAATGGCATATGTGTCTCTTAGATTTTCTGTTTCCTCTGCACCTCACCTAGTTACAGGAAGCTTCCCTTCACCCCACTGATACCTCAAATCTGCACTCCAGCTTGTTTCCAAGAGCACAGGAGAGGGACTATTACAAAGTGCAAGAGCAGCTGGGGTACTGTAGACACCTCTTGTCATACTCAGCTAAACCAACTCTAGTTCTTCTTTCTTTCATCCTACGTGAAGTGGTTGGGATTACCCTCTGCTCTATTTATACAAGGCTCAGGAAGTTCACTGCATTAATGTCTATCTTCTAAGTGCACCAATAAATCAATTGCAAGCTATGCAAATCTTTCTGCCAAGGAGGAGGCTGTTTCCCTGGGAACTCAGGTGCCTTGTGTTGTGATTCCAGATGTCCATGCCCTTCAGAACATGTGTACATCTCCCGCTGCACTTACTAAAACTTGTGAGACTCTCCAGAGAGGAGGACCCAGCTACTCAAGAGCAGAAGAGCTTGGAGTTGCTGCATCAAATAGAGCACTGGGAGTGTTTTGGGTAAGATGGGATGGAGATGTTCCCTTTTTACCTTCAAAGGTGTTACTGGTTACGTGTATGTGCAAGTCTACAAGAGTGCAGATGGCAGTATGTAGTACTGTGTGGGTCAGCTGAATGTTACGCTGAATGACTGGTTTAGCCAGTGGTCGAACTAGGATATGGCTGTCTGGAAGTATTGTGGATTTTAGGTGGCCAAAACAGAGGATGTGTAGGTGCTCTGAAATGCATTTTGCTTTTTAGCTGTCAGGTTTCTGGCATGGATTCAGAAGTGTATGTATTATCCTAGACATTGAAGGTTCCTTGCAACAGCTTAACTTGTATGAGAATTTACAGACCCTATTACATTGTCCCCCACAGCTGGGGCTCTGTCACTATGATGCAGGAGTAGTCCCTTTATTACCTAGTTATAAAATACACTAATAGTCTCAGGCATAACTGACTGAAGAGTAAAGCCACAAATGGTTTCTCAGTCCCTTCACAGATATACAGACATCATTTCCTTTTTGTCCCCAGAAAGGGAACTCTTTCAAAAAGAGCTTTTGATAGTTCTGGATGGAAAGGACAGACCTTTTAGGAGTGAGTGCAATATCTATGACTGGAAATGTACCTTACAAGCTCTCCTCTTTCCAAGTCAATTATATATTCTACAGGGGGAACAGGTATCTTTTCTCTCTGAAGCCATTCTTTAACGTAGCCAAAATAGTCACAGCTGTTTCTGGTTCAAAGGTTTGTACTTCAGTTGCCAAAGTTCAGGGGCAGTATTCATTACTGAAGTTAACTCGGGTGGGAGGGGGTGTGGGGGCAGTGGTTTGGTCTGTCTTACAAGGCAGGTGCTGCAGAAGAGGTCTGAATGACTGTTACTGCCATGCTTCAGGATGGCTAAAACCCCTACAGAGTAAGGATGCAGCCGTAACCTTGGGTCAACCACGTAGCCCCTTGGCTGACATACTGTCAAGAGAGAGATGTCAGTAAATGAAGCTGTTTTGGCACTCAATACCCTTCTTAAGAGGAGCTGACTGCTTTGCTCAACTCATGCATTTAGCTAAATCACTTAGTTTTGGATCGTGGGGGGGGTAGGGTAGAAGAGCACCATGTCTCCTCACAGGAAACCTGGGTCAGCTTTACTCCTTTTTTTATTTTTTCTCCCCTCTTCCACTCCAGTGTTCCCATTGTTTTGGAACCCCATTGCCTAGCACAGCCTCTGTGCTGTTACACAGGGACCATGGTAGACTGGCTGACTGCAGACATCTGTACACGATGTGAGCAGTATCTGTTGAACATGGCTTCCAGTCAACAGCAGAGCATCCCTCTCAGGAGAACTTCCTGGCCTTGAACCAAACTGGAATGACTCTACCATACATTTCTCTTGTCACGTGTTCTCTACCTGAAGTAAATGAAACAGCTTTATGCACCTGCTGACATAAAGGCCTGAATACAAGACCTCCCTGCTGCTTAGTGTAAGCAGGAAGCACGGTTGGTATTTATGTATTGTAGAGTATTATAAAACTTTGTGGGTTTTAGAACTGTTTTAATTCTTTTTATGTGTCTTTGGGGAAAATAAATGTTGAAGCACTATCACGCCTCTAGCCTTTCCTCCTTTGCACCTGCAGTTGTCGTTCTGTGGCGCTGTTGGCATTCATTGCTGAGCAGACTTTGCCTTCTGTGGACAGGGAGACTTTTAACCTAAAGTCTTTATTCCTGAGTGGGCTTGGAAAGCAGAGCTCTCAGTTAACACTATCACATCACCATGCATTTTGCAAACACATCTGCCTTCACGGCAACTCACTAAAAAGCACTTAAACCTCTCTGCTCTGATGCAGGAGCGCTGCAGCAGTGGCTGTCAGGCCGCCCGCTCAGCCTCCTTGCTTAGGAAGCTAGCTCGGGATTTCGTTTCTGCCTGTGTGCCATCCGTGTTCTGCCACCAGATCCACCTGGTGCATGTCACTGAAGTACCTAGTATCTCTCAATGCCATCATCACCTGAGGGGCAGGTGGTTGTTCTTGAGATTCTTGCTCTTTCTGTTGGCTTTGAGCTTTGCTCCAAGCTAAACCAGACTATCACGAGGTATGACATGTTGGAAAAAGAAAGAATGTTTTAGTAAATTCTTTGTGCAGTTAAAACCAGAAATGGGATGTTTGATTAGTAGGTCTTGGTGGGTGTTGGTGCTCTGATGGAGTTCACCCTCATGTGTTTTGCAGGGCATGGATAGGCAGTGCTGAAGGATGCAATGGACTTTTTAGTTGGAATGAGTCATGCTGAAGAAAATAATGGCTGGGAAGGGCCAGCTCCTTGAGATAGGGGAGACAGGAAGACAGACATGTTTAAGCTGAGCCCAAGGTCTGCATCCAAACTGCCAGAAGGGTCAATACCTCCAGCTGACTTGTGCTGGCCTAATTCTGCTTCCTCTAAACTGCCTGTCTGCAAGCTGACACCTACTTGCAGGTTTGGGCAAGCTCTGCAAGTAAATGAATGTGGGGAAGTTGGAGCTGTTGCTTCCTTTTGGAGCAAGTTCAAGTGTTGCTCTTCCTTCAGTCAATTAGGAGATGTGCAGCCTGCCTGCCCAGGTCCTCTCCTGTATGTGCCTAATCACTGGTGCTGCTGGGAGGCACATCCGTATCAGGCAGGTGGGCTCCTTGCAGGCTGTAGGGAATGGCAGCCAAGCCACAGCTGTGCTTGTTGGCAAGATGGGTGCAGCGTGGGGCCGGGGGCATGAGCTGCTCTTGGACACTTTCTGAGTGAGGTAGTTTAGATAGAGCTAGAAATGAGCTGAGATCAGCCTGTTGTGATTAACATGCAAGGCCAAAATACTTGGAGCCTGAGTGCAGCAGTATGGAGAGAAAGCATCTGTGTGGCACTGAGGTAGACTTCAGCTTACCTGGAGAGCAAAGGTGATTCTAGGTGAGATGTCTTGCACATCTGCTGTGGTGCCATATGGGCTCTTTTTACTGGCTTCCCCTTTTCCTACCTTATCACCATGGGAAGGAAGAAGAAATGTCCTCATTGCAGAACAAATTGGCAAAAGGGCATGGCTGGATGCCCAGGGACAGCCTGACCTTTCCTTTCTATCCCTGATCTAGCAAGCTCTCAGGAAGACCCATGTTCCCATCCATGTTCATCACTATACTTACTGTGTTGGCCCCTTACTGGGCTAGTAAAACCTCTGTCCCTTTGTACAGGGGTGATATCTAGTCCTCCTCCAATTCTAGCATGGAACTGTTGCTCCTGACCACGGCAAGTCATGACAGCTTGTGGAGGCAGGCTTACTAGAAGCGTTTAAACACATCCAAAAGAGCTTGGTCATCTTTTCTTCCCTGACCAAGGAAAGCCCTTCAGAGGGAGCAGAGACTAGGCCTTATCTGGGAGCCACTGTGTGCAGGGTGAAGCAGACACAGGTACCACATAGGTAGTCTGAAGCCAGGCTACAGAATGGGAGACTCCTGTGTGGACCAGATTAGGGACCAAGCCTTAGAGGCACCAAAAACACCCCTTTCCAAGGTGTGGAAGTGACCATGCAAAACTTGTTTGGTTTGGAGCCCTTGAAAGGTGGTGGTGTTGTTAAGGAAAGCCTTCCTTTGCAGAGTATGTGGTAGGATTTGATCTGTTTTCTAGTCTTTCTCTGGTTCTTCTCATCATACAATCTAGAACCTTCCCCTGTTCAGAGTCAAGTGATCCTAGTTACTAGTGTTGTGTTTGGGTGAAACTTCCTTTTGGACATGGAGACCTTTTGGTATTTTCCCAGCACTGTAGAAGGTCTGTCTCTGAGCTTTGGTGTTGGGACTCTTCACGGAGGCCCTGTGTACCTTACACAGCTGCGGTCTTTAGTTCTACCCCAGTAATGAACTGTGACTGAAAAATGGGGAAGTCTATTACCACAGCTAAGGACAGGAGCCTGGACTGGGGTGCTGGGAACTGAGGAGGGGGATTTCAATAGGAAGAGAAACTTCTTCACTCTGAGGGTGACAGAGCACCGGGACAGGCACCCCAGAGAGGCTGTGGAGTCTCCTTCTCTACAGATAGTCAAAGCCTGCCTGGATGCCATCCTGTGCAACCTGCTGTAGGTGATCCTGCTCTGGCAGGGGGCTGGACTGGATGATCTCCAGAGATCCCTGCAGACCCCTAACCCCTCTGTGAGCTTTCATTCTGTTTCCTCCTTGTGTCAGTCGCCCGCTCATTGCTGAAGCCAGCAAGGGACCGGCGGGACTGTGCTGGGACACCTCCTCCTTCAGCACGGGGCCTTCCGAGGCGCGACCCGTTGAGAGCTGGCGGCTCAGCCCAGCTAGGCCCCCCGGTAAGACGCCTCGCCCTCGGGCCTGCGAGCGGTACCTGCAGGCAGGGCCCGGCTGCCCAGGGAAGCAGCCTGAGGCGGGACCCCCGCCCGCCTGGGCTAACGGCTCCCGCCGGCTCTGGTGCCAAGCGGTGCCTCGCCGCGGCGGCAGGGGGCAGTCGCGGGCCGCGCTGGCCGGGGGGCCCCGGTGAGGCGGCGGGGTGGTTACCGGGCGGGGGCAGGTGGAGGTAACCGGTGTCCCGCGGCCGGCCCGGCGGTGCCCGCTTACGGGCTTCGTTGTTGCCTGGGACCCACCCCCAGCCCCTTCTAGGAGCTAAAAGATGTTTTTTCTGGCCGTAGTTTTCATCTTTCCGCCTGTCCCGCGGCACCCGCCGAGCCCCCGGGTCCGGGGAGGGAAAGGGGAGGAAGGTCCCAGGGGCATTTCCCACCGACAGGCTGGGCCTGGGCGGTGGCGGTGGGGAGAAGCAGGGTGCCTGGGGTTGAGGGCACATGCACCTAAGGCAGCTGGGACAGAGACATGGCAGCAAAGACAGACCAATAAAAAAGGTGTTTTAGGTGAAGCAGGGGAGGCCTGACTGCAGGCACCCTGTGTGGCTGCCAAAGGGGGTTGGTGTTGGTTGTGTGAAGCCAGCTGTGGCGGTGTGATCCTGTAGAAAGGGGGCACAAACCTACTTGAATAACCTCACATGCTACCAGCAGCTTCTTGTTGGAGTGAAAGATGGTTTTGAGTGGGGTTTCACCCTGCATCTTATTCAGTTCTCTTTTTTTTTTTCTTTGGGTGGGGGGCGGTGTCTTGGAGGGGGGTTTTGGTTTTGTTATAAGGGATAAGCATACAGACATCATACTTTAAACATGAAATAAAACTGTAGATGAGGTGTTGGGCAGGATTAGATTGTAAAACTACGGGGCAAATTGGGGAAACGGTCTGGAAGAAAGATGAGGTGGTTGAATAAGCGGAAGGTCATACACCTGAGCAGCACCTCCCCAAGTACAGAGGGAGGAGTGATGGGTTAAGTAGCTGTTTTTTCAGAAAAAGGATCAAAAGCTGAATGTGAGTCAGCTATACCATGGCATTGAGGTGATGGAAAATCAGTTGAGGGGAGATGTGGGGTAATTGGATCCAGCCCAGCAGAGAGAGGGAGCGGAAGTTAAGAAACCATTACCTACCTACCGGGGAAGTTTGAAAGAACTGAAATCCTCTAACCCAAAGGAGGAGAGAACTGAAGTATTTAAGCACATAAAAGGACATAATCTTTGCTCCTTGTCTGCGATGGAAAAGGAGAGGGGCGAAGAAAAAAGAAGGCTTAAGTCACAGCAGGAAAGACTCAATTTAGATGTTAGGAAAAACTTTCTAATGACAGGGATAATAAAGAATAGACTGCCTGGGGAGTGGAGAGCTTTAAGATCAAGTTAAGCAACATCTGTCAGGGATGTCCAAGGTTTAGGTGATCCTGCCTTGAGTTAGTGCGATGGACTGGTCTGAGCTTTCAAGGTCCCTTTCAGCCCTAATTTTTTCAGTGGTTCTGCGGGCCGACATTAATCTTCTTAATGGTATTTAAACAGTCAGCAGCTTCTCTTAAGTAACTGCTAGCAAGTCTCTTCTCTTGCCTGCGGTTTGAAATTAACTTAATTTCCATGCATCACTTTCACCCTCCGGCTCCCAAGTCCTGCATAGCCAACCAGCAGCTGAATTCCTTGACTGCCTGTCAGTACCTTCCTTGCGGCTCTGTAGCTATCCACAATGAAAGGAAGGGATAGAAATGCTGCATGTTGGTGGCTGTGTCGCCAGCGCAAGGGTGGCCTTCTTTTCTTGCCTTCGTCTCTTGCGATAGCCACATCTCCTATGTGGTTCTGTCGTTTTGTGTGCTCCAAGGACCTGCCTTGCCAAATTCCCTGCCGCTTTCCAAGGGAGCTCGTGGTCCTGCCCTGCCCCTGGGGAAGGCTGGCCTGTTTCTGCAAGGAGTCCTGTCAGACCATTTGGGTCTTCACTGTCTGTCGGTTTGTCACAGGCGCTGCCAGATGGGCATGGTGCTTGTGAGTCACAATGCTGTAATTAACACATTGTCCACAAGTGATCTCTCTTCAAATGGCACAGGCTCCAGAAAGGAGGCATCTGTGGCGTGAAGTTGACTCTCTGAGTGCACGGCCTTCCACCCTTTGAAATCACTGATACAGGTGAATCAAGTTTTTCATCTGCCACCAACAGAGTAAGAGGTGTAGAAGAATCCAGGCCATGGTGAGCAGTACCTCCAATCCTTTGCATAGTGTCCTCGGAAAACAGAGAGCTGGTGAGCGTGTCCTGAAAGTAGGGTGTCTGCAAACTTCTTAGTTACTTGCTTAGAACAGCGAAGACAGCATTTCCTAGTGGGAGCCACTGCCTGCAAGTTCTCACCTCTGGAAAATAACTCCTTGCCAGGTGCTGAGCTTCACGTGGGGGGGGGGTGACTGGGGTGATGCTGCTCAACGTGATCATGAAAACTGTGTGGGCATAGCACCAAGAGGATCACTGACCTCATGTCACAACTAGGAGATGGGCAATGGAGGAGATCTCCGTAAACAAAACCAGGTTAGCTGAAGGCAGAAAAACACGACGCTTCCAAATCTCTTTATTTACCTAAAACAGAAAAGATGGCCCTAGTGAGAGGGGGAACCAGGAGTATCTCACCCATATGTAGAGAGGCAATCACAGTTTCTCCCACTCATCTTCTCCAGTGGATTTTAAGCAGCCAAGATAATTGTGGGCCAGATACATGGGCCTCCATGTTTGCTTTTGTTAACAGAGCAAGGTCTGTCCTGTCTCAGTGTGACAGGTAAGTATTAAGAACGATATTTTATATGTGTTACATATTAAATGAAGAGGCCACGGCAGCAGCAGGTTGGAACACAGGGTCTTTCACTCTTGGCTGTGAGCTCCTTCTTCCAGGCGGTGCTGCCAGTGCTGAGATTGGGGTGGGGGGAGGTGTTATTTATACGCCTAATAAAATGCCACCTGAATGCAGCTGGAGTCCTACCTTTGAGCAACATTAACACACGCCTGTGACTTCATTTGCAGCTATTTCACTTGCCTCTCTTGACGCTGGGAATGAGAGTTTCAGGTGTGCCTCCCTTTAAAAATAACAACACACCAGTGTGAAATATGGGTGTGTTAAAGTGGGTTGTGCTTTTGTGGAGCCTGTATCCTGGGCTGTATAGTAGTGGCTTTGTGCAAAATTGTGCCAAGGCATGGTTCCACTCCAGTGAAAATGGATTTATCAGAACCATGACAGAATGACTCTGACTCCTTAAAAAACACCTCGCTTTTTTAAGGGGATGCTAGGAATAGTAAAGATGCTAGGAATAGTAAAGACATAGTAAGCTCGTACAGCCTATGCAATGTAAGGGTGAAGCAAGCTCACTCTTCAGTTGCTGAGACTTGGGAGAGGGTTGAGCTTGGTGGTTTTTTTTTTTTGGAAGTGCTATAAAATTTACAAGATCTCTTGAGATACTCTGAGCACTGCTGTGTCCCACAGGATTCGAGGGAAGGACGAGATTAGCCACCCAAATGTAAGTTTATTTGAACAAAGCAATTTATATAAAGTTCAGTTTGGGGGTTTTTTGGTTTTGGGTTGGGTTTTTTTTTCTGTTGCCCAGACAGCACCACCTGGGGAACTCAGGTCCAGCTACGCTTGAGCACCCGACGTTTTGGGCATTGCAAACTCAAAGGTTTCCCACAGCTGCAGCGAGGCGGAGCTGGAGCCAGACTGCGTGCTCGCACAGTATGGCTGCAGGCCTTTTTGGTGTTTTTACTCTGTGGAGTTTTTATGAGACCATATCTGTCAGACGTATGTGTGAAGATAAATCAAACAAGCACAGCCACGGCTATTAAATAAATGTGAAATGTGAGTGGCTTCCACCAGCCCCTCAGTCCCTCCCCCCTCCTGCCCTGGCTGCCGAATGTGCCGAGTGTTTTACAGAAACGGGATGGAGAAGGCTGGCTGGTTATGAGAAAGGGAAAGCAGGGGGCTAGGCGGCTCCTTGGCAAAGGGGCTCCTTTCCTTGCAGGGAGAAGCAGAGAGCTACAAGATGGGTCTGGGGCTCATGCTGCTGAAGTATTTGGGTCTGGAAAGAGCCAGATTTGGATCTTGATGACTTTTGAAGAAGGAGACATTCAACAAATTTCATTTGGGATGTGGTCTGACTGCTGCCATGGTATCCAAAGTGCAGTGGGGACTCAGCAGAGGTGACAAGAAGGTACTCCATGCAGAAGTGTAATGAGGCAGACAGGCTCAGACCATGTTTGGGGGCTAATGCTGGGTGAGCACCATGAAGTTGCTGCACCATGAATACCAACACATGAGAAGGACACTCAACCTTCTAAATGCCTCATAGCCTCTCATATCCTGAAAAATAAAATAATCTTGACTTGATGACCATTCAAATTTCCCCTCTATTCATTAAACTGTTCCTCCCCCAGGAGAAGGGTGGTCCTTCCAAGGTCAGGGTTGAGGTTAGTGACAGGTGAGGGAGGACAAGGTCAGGCTTGAAAATGACTGTCTGTGCCAGAGCTGTCCCACATAGTGAGAGGGCCTTGCAGTTTCCAAAGCCATCAGTCTCCTCCCTGCTTTTACCAGCTATTCACTTCTTCCAGTTTTAAGTGGAAGAAAACACAGCCAACCTCTTAAAGCCCTTGTGTCGCGACAGCGGGAGCTGCATGGTTGCATTGGTCAGTCACTGAAACGGCACAGCTGATGTATCGCTCCCAGCATCTTCATTTGGTGGTTGAAGTTGGATCAGTGTATCTGAAGGCTACAGGAAATGATCCTTGTGATTTCTGGCAGTGGGGCTGCTCTTGCCACCCAGAAAGCATTTGTCACCGGGGTTTGGCCGAAGGCGCTTATTTACCCCGCATGCAGGGAGAGCATCCTCGCAAGGGGAGATGGAGGCCTGACAGGAGTCGAGGATGACGACTTGTGTGGTAGCACAACATACAGTGCTGGTGCCAAAAGTGAAGCAGGACAGGCAGTGCTTGGGACATGGCCAATAAAGCAGGAGTGTGGGACAAAGATTACTTGACCTAGCACGTATGTCTGTGAAATCATTGCACCTCCATTGATTTTTAACGTTGATGGGCTCTAGAAGAGGTTTTGGCCCATAGGAATATAGTCTGCTGCGCACGGGGCGTCGTGACGTCACTTGGTCCTTCTGTGTATATCACCAGTGTTCAGCTGAGTGAAAATAAACACCCAGAGATGGTGTTTGCCAGTAAAAACACGCAAGGAAAGAGAAGGCTAATGTGCTAGCAAGTGCATTTATGCTGAGTTACTAGCAATGCAAAATGTTTATTAGTAATAGCTAGCAAAGCATGTGAGGCTACAATTGAACAAGTGATCTGTGAATACTCAGAAGGCCAGGAGGCACAGAAATGACCTTTCTCTGCAAGTAAGTAATTTTGATTGGATTTTGCGGGCTCATAGGCCCTCCACTTAAAATGGACCCTTCCCAGCCCTCCTGCTCAGTCAACCTCCCCCAGAAGAGTTCTAGCTAACCCCAAATCCCTGATTACCCTCCAGATCCCTGGAGCAGAATACCTCTGTCACTCCTGACAGCTCCCCAACCTGTTCTTGAAGGCCCCCACTTAGGGAGGCTTAACACCTGGACGCTATGCAGCGTTTCCATCTGCCCTAGTATTTTTGTAACATCAAGTTTGAATCTCTTTCCTGCAGTTTAAGATTGTTATAATTTCTTAACCCCTCCATTGTGAGCAGGTAGAACTGTGCCTTTCTCACTTTGCTGCACATTTTCATGAAATTAATGACTTGTTGTGCTTACTATCCTTGTCTTCTTTTCTTCAGGCTAACCTTTACCAAGTCATTCAGATTTTCCTCCCACATCATGTTCTCTAGACCTCTGTTTGTTCTTCTTGTTTTCTTCTGGACTGTATCTAATTAGCCCAAATCTTTTTTTGGCTTTTCCAAGAGTATGGCACTGATGCCAGACAGTTCAGTTTTCAATCTGTGCTAAACCTCAGCTCCAGTAGTTCCATACCCATATTTGTGCAGTCAGTTCTTCCTCAGTGTGGCGTCTCACATGGATTCCTACTGCGTCCTTTCTTTTTTTTCCTCTGACTGTTTCTTTAATTTGTTAGGCTGTTGTTGATCTAGTCCTGTCTTCAATGTACTCATAGATCCTTCCAGCTCTGGGCATCCCACAAATTTAATCATCTTTCTACTAGTTCACAGTGCAAGCCACTAATGCACCAGAGTCGGAGGCAGAGGAAAACCTGTATGTCTCTGTTCCATGGGTTCCTGTATGTGGAGAGTGGAGTCCTGCTTACAGCCTCCTGGGTACCAGTGCTGTGTCTGCTCTGCAGTAGATAGACCACACATTCCTTGCTGTTTTATGAGTATTTCATGCAAGACAGTGTCAAAGGACTTACTCAAGGCAAGATACTGACATCTGCTTCTCCTTACTGGCCTGCAAGGTCTGTCTCCTTGTTTTAAAAGGAAATTAGATGGGTTTGTCAGAACGAGACTAGGAACCTAATATTGGTTGTTACTCATCCCATTACATTCCAGTTCCTTACAAATAACCTTTTTCATTATTCATTCCAGAATCCTTCCCGTAATGGAAATTAAATTCATTAGTCTATAATTCCACAGCTCCTTTTTTCCCCCAAGACTTTCTGATTTTGACTTTCCTTGCCTTTGCTATACTTACATACTAATTCTTAGTAGCCCAGCCTAGACTGTACTCTCTATACATAACCTCTTTATGCTCAAGGTCAGCAGCAGTGGTCTAGTCAATTAGTTTCCTTTCTCCACATTGGTGTAGCACTTCCTTGGGCAAACCATGTCTTAGTGCCTTCCCATCCCAGCAACTAGCTGGGAGCAAAAAAAAATCCCCCCTTACCACCAAAGCCTGGGGTGTGGTTGAAATCTGCTAGTTGCTTCCTGGCTTGATGGTTTGCAGGAGACACATCGTGATGATGAAGCCTACATCTGGGGACCTGTAGGCCACCCTATAGTGTCGATGCTCATGTTGTCTCCCGAGCTGCACTAGCTATTTCACCTGGCAGATGTTCTGGGCCACCCACCGCAGCACTGGCACCACCTTCTTTCTTTCCTTTTTGTTTTGTACGTGTCAGAAAGGATTGGCATAAATGAGATGGTCGCATCTTCAGCAATGACCAGCAACTATCTGTTCCAGCTACTCTGCAGGAGAGGGCAGGGATACTGAGCACCACTGGCAAACTAGACACCCCCCCACTGCCTGCTTCCCCCACCCCCAATTACTTTTTTTAGCCTTTGAAGTCAAGGTTAGATCTGCATTACCATACTGGCAGTGAAGTCCTAATTCAAGCCATCTTTGGATAATGTTTGCTCAGGTGTAGTGTCTTGGAAGTGAAATCATCACTGCTCCTTCCCCAGAAAAAATAGTCATTGTTTGACACATTTAATTAAGTTTTCCCCTCTGTTCACACAGCCTCCCACATCCAGATCTGAAGTTAGTTTTATAGTTTCCTCTCAGCCTTCTCCTTTGATCCTAAAGCAGCTGTCACCTCGGTACCTACAGCCCGTCCTTTCTCACCTTGACCAGCATAAAATGTGTTTGTGTGTTAATGGCTTTCTCCTTGGGGGCTGCTCACTCTCTTTACTAGTCAGCTGGGTGCTGGATGAAATCATTCTCTCTGCTGGTTCAAATATGTCACATACATATATATATATATAATTCCCCGCCTGTGTTTTATGTTCCATCCCGGCTTCATTCATGGGAAATGATCCTGTTTTAGTTCGTTTTGTTTTGGAAAATGAATCCGTTGCCAGGGAATGTGAGAGATTTCCAGAGACTGGGTCCAAGTTTAGAGCAGGAAGGTGCTGTGCAGACTTTGCCACACACACAGCCTGCTGCTGCCCCTCCTCGCTGCTGCGCCGCAAGGAGCTCCTTAGCATCAGCCATACTCAAACCAGTGTGTCTTCAGTTGTGTGGAGCCTTGGCTTCGGTCCGCCGTGTCCATGACCCGCTCTCTCCACCGTACTTTGATTTCTGTCACCCAGCTTGCACTATACCCAAACTGGGACCAAGGCTTGAACCCCCAGATCTGCACACTGAGAGGGGAAATCTGCTTTGGCAAACAGAGCGATGTTGCAGCAACCAAAGCAGGGCAGGAGCAAGCTTTGGGGTTGCAGGGAAGAAGGCTTAAAGTAGGGGGTGTAGGGGGGAAAGCAGCAAGACACTTGCCATAAATAATGACAAAATAACCCTGTGCTGCAAGATGCAAGTGCAATTATGGGTTGTGCCATTTTTAGACCGTTTGCTGGGATAAAGTTCTGCAACAAAAGTTATTAATAAAATGCTTCACCATGAGTGTCGCTCCAATAGCGTGACTCGGAAACCTCAGTCTGACGACAGCTTGTCTGCTGTAGAGCCTCATTTGGATGCTGCGTTTGGCCCTGCCGCAGCAGGCTGGATTCAAAGTGCTCAATTAGTATGATTAATCCAAAGTATGAAGCAGACTGCACATTTTCTCTGGTGGGACACCAAATCAATACTACTCTTTAGATTTAGTACCAGGGTGAGCCAACAGGATCCATCTCATAGGCATGGTGTATGAAGAGGGCTGATGGGAGAGAGGGTTGATTTGAGGAGCGTCTCGAAGAGCAAATCTAGAAGGGAAGAGTGACAGCACGTGAAGTGCCAGAGAGAAGATGTGTGCAGCAACATCCAGGCGCCCCAGTCTGCTCCCCTGCTGCTCCTCAGAGGTAAAATCTTGAGCTGCTCTAATCGCTGACAGATGCTGGCTGCTAAACTGGGGCTCTGCTCCATCACGAGAGAGGGAACTGAAGAAGAGGGCACGAAAGATGTGCGTTAGAGCAGTATGTGAGGGTTTATTGCAGATTACACTCTCCCAAAGGAACAAATATTGTTCTGTAGTGTTTGGTACAGATTAACTCTTAATAAAAAAAGCACCCAAGTTTGTAAAGAAGGTCTGTGAGTTTTGCCCTTTTTTTTTCTCTCTCTTCTTGCTGTATTACTATGTCAGTGAGCTTATTAAACCTTACTTCTATGGATCATATTCAAATTCATGCTTACTGTGTGACCCCAAAGAATGAAGGAAAAAATTACCTCCGTCCAAAAAATGACTGGCAGAGGATGAACAAAAAGCCTGCTTTGGAACTGAGCACTGTCTCTCCCTTCCGCATACATATGCACACATACCTTTGTTGGGCAGATCACCACTAAGCAGGGATACTAAGAGGAGTTAAGGCCAGATCTGGAACAAGGGAAAACTCTGTCAGTAGAAACGGCTCAGCAGATGTACATTTATTACATTCACTGCAGCAGCAAAGAAAAAACAAAACAAAACAAAACAACATTTCTCAGTGCCTGTGTCTGATTTGCCTGCGATGACCTCTCTTTCCTTCAAGCCAAGTCCTTTCTTTCTGCAGATCTCCATGTATGGTTGGCTTTCCACAATTAGGGATGCATCAATAAATCAGCCAGAGACAAGTAAGGGCTTCAGCCTTCCTTAGAGCTTGCACTAGCTAAAAGTTTGTCTCCAAGTGCTCCCTCTTCATTCCAAGCAGCAGTCAGGGTGCTTAGGGTTTGCAAACAGGAACAGCATGGGCTTGGCGCTGGCCAGGCTCTGAAGCTGGAGCCGGCGGGGATGGGGATGGAGATAATATTGGGTTGCACTGGACGCCGATAGATATTGGACTCTGCAGCGAGCCAAGAACTTGGGTGGTAGCTATTGTTGTGAATCATGATCAAGAAATGTTGTTGTTATTGCAGAGTGCTTTACAATGGGCTGAGGCCTGATGCCAACAGTGGGGATCCAGTTTTGCTGAACATAAAGACCAAAGAAAAGCTCACAGAGGAAAGGGACAGAAACGCCTGTATGAAGAGAGCCCGAGGGGGCAGAGATGATACTGTGTGAAGCATCAGTGGCTGGGTGTGGTTTCATAGGTGGTATTCTCAGTACACCTGTCACTGAATACCTCAGGTCGGACAGGACCTTGGCAGTGCTCCAACCTTGCCCCCCACTGACAGCAAGGCCATTTTCAAAGTTAGATCATGTTGTCCAGGACTCTGTCCAGTTGGAATTTGAAAATCTCAGAGGATGGGGATTTCATATTCTCTCTATGAAACCTGTTCCAATGCTGAAATTTCCTCCAGGACAAGGTTCTTTTTGCTTAGCTCCAGCAAGCATTTTTCTTGTTGCAACCTGTGCCCATCGTTTCTTGTCCTCTCACTGGGCATCTCCAGGTGTAGTCTGTCTCAGTCTCCTTTTTAACCTCCTTTAGATAACTGAAAACTGCAAGTAGATTTCCCCCTTACCCTTCTCTGTTATAGGCTAACCACTTTCTCTCAGCTTCTCCTGATACGCTCTCTGTAGCCCCCACACCTCTCAGTGGAAAGTAATTTTCCTCTGCCCCATCTATTTAGTCAGTAAAGTCTTTGGAATCATTATGTAGTACATGCATGGCAAGTTGAGATCTTCTGGATCTCCCTGCTGGGGTCTCACAAGGCAGCTGTGACATAAGTAGATAATGGAGCACAAACAAACTTGGGAAACCCACTGAGAACTTGGGGTGTGTGGAGGGGCCTGGGAAGGTGGTGAGTTAGAATGAGGAGGCGAAGGTGATGGATGATCACTTTGTGGAAAACTCTCCTTGGGGACCCCCTATTCCTTTGCCTTGCTGGAATTCAGAGAGGGGCTGTAAGTAAAGCTGCAGGCTCACTTGGAGAGCGGGACAGGGAAGGAGTGCACAACTGAGTGCTTGCTTATGGTCTGGTAGGTGCCCTCAATCTTCTGAAGCAAGATTTATTATACTTGAGCCAGCCCTGACAGGTACTTCTTCAGACTCTGCTGAAATCGTGCCTGTCAAGAGGAGTCTGCAGTACCCCTCATCAGCTCCAAAGCCTCCCCTATTACTGTGTTGTTGGCCTAAATCTTTGCTGCTGACCAACATGGTTCTCCTCATGCTCCTCCCTTGGGCTCTGTAGTCCTTAGGCTAAGCCCTTATGTCTTGAAAGGCCGTTGTGTTCCCTCTTAGTCTTCTCCAGACTAAACAAACCCAATTCTTTCAATCTGCCCTCATAGAGTATGTTTTCTAAAGCTTTTTATCATGCTTGCTCTTGCACCTCAGAGCTCTCCCCAGTTTGTTTACCCAATTTGGAGAGTGCTGTGCCCAGCGTCCCCAGCTGAGGCGGCCCCAGAGCCAGCCACAGCACAGTCATTTCCCCCCACGCCTGGCCTACGAACCTCCCGCTAGTGGAGCCCATCGAGGGACTCGCCTGCTTTGAAGCAGCAGGGCAGCATTGACCGAGGCTTTGCCTGCGATGCTGGGAGCCCTTCCTGCAGCAGTGCTCCTTCTCCAATTAGTCCCCATTTCACGTTCCAGTTCCAACACCTCGCTGTGGCATTTTGCGCTCTCTCTTGGGTGATTTCCGTCCTGCTGACTGGAGACCAATCCAGTTTCTCTGGATTGTTTTGAGATCCATGGCTACCTTGCCCACCGCACAGCCCCCATGGCTGCAGCTCCTCCCAGCTCAGTGGCACACATGAACACGATCCCAATTGCTCTGCAAGATCCCTGATGTTGTGGGCTCTATTATCTCCACTCCTGTGGCCAGGCAAGCTGCTGAACCACATGGAGCCTGGAGGCAGAACCCTTTTTTTGGCAGCAAACACAGTCACTAACCTTTTGGGAGAGCGTTATAGTGAGTTGCACACCTGCTTGTAGGATGGTTTTGCCCATGACAGGTTCCTGGTTACTTATGGGGCAGTTTTTCAGTACCTGGAGAGCACCGGTCATTGCAGTGCCATGACCTCTCCTGACAGTTTCCTGGGAGCAGCACTACTAAGTACTAAGCAAAGAACTGGCAAAAAAAGCTACGTTGTAGTCCATGGCTGTGGGGAATTGAACTGTGGAAACTATCCAGAGGGAATATCCTATCCTTTAGGCAGGAGGATGCGCTAAAGGGTCAGGCAGAATTCCCTTTCTATAGCTCCATAAATACCCAAAATAATCTGGCCAGCTGGGGAGACAGGGATTATCCCAGGGTGTGTCCTCTGGAGCCAAGGGCTCGCACCAGCCCTCCTTTGGCCCCATGAGCTCTCAGCTGACCCCAGGGCACCAAGAAGCACCAGCTTGTTCCCGGGGCCAGGGGCTTTCCCGCAGGCTGAGCCCACAGCCAGACCTGCCATCGCCGCGCGGGCTTCCCCGCGCTCCCCTCGGTCCCTGGCTGTCTCCAGCCCCCGGCCGCCAGGCTGGGATGTTGGTTAGCAGATTTTTTCCACGCTGTTTCTCCGGGATCCCTGACAGAGCCCATCAGAGCTGCCTTTTATCAGCGCTGCACGCCTTAGTGAGCCTGTCATGACTCACACACAATGTGCTCTGTGCCGGATTAATCCGGACGGCTTTCATGCTCAGGATGTGGGCGATGGGCAGGGTGGGGGGGCACAGGGACAGATGCAGGGCTAGTGGGGGCCCAGGAGATGGGCAGACACGAGGATCCTGAAGCCCTGAGGAAGAGGGCTTCATTTCGGGATGAGCTGAAGGTGCAAACAGGGAACAAGCCCTGGGGCACAAAAAAGAAAGAAGAGCCACAGACAGGTGTGTGTGCTGCCTTCCAGGTGCAGGTACTTGTTGCGCTGAGCTTTTAATCAGAGCTGTGCTGGGGAGTCATGTAGAGGTCTGCAGACGCAGTGGTGGGCTTGTTTGCAGTCACACACCCTCAGCTTCCCCCTTCCCGGGAGCACCAGTGTTTGTGTCTGATGGATCCAGAGGTAGAAGGCAGCCCCTGCTGTACCATCACCTCCTGCCCCATCTTGAGTCTCTCCAGCTCCTGGTGCAGCCCGTGTTATTTTTGCCACCAAATCATCTACTCAGCCAGCGGTAACCGATACCGATCCCCAACTTGCAGGGATACATACCAAGTATTACAAGATTTCCCACAGCTCCACTGTTCCAGAGGCCCAGTCCATCACTGGTCCAGATGGGATCATGCCTGCATGTTGCTGCTGGTCCATGAGAGTGTCCTTAAGTGTTCACCCCGGTTACATTGCTCCATCCAACCCTAAGAGAGAGGGAAACAGGTATTTGCAAATTCAGGTGCAGCAGCATTCTTCAGACCTGCTGGTACTTTTGATTTAGGTCTGACATTTCTTTTATACATTAATACATCAGTTGAAGCAGATCACTCGGGGGTGGGTGGGCTTGCCTGTCTGTGAGACAGCTATGTTGGAAGCCTTGGTCCATGAACTGGCAGAGGACAGTGTTTATAGCTTGTCTTTTATCTTTTCTGGACTGCAATTTCAAAGTAATTGAAGTTCTCAAAAATGTATTGGTTATGAAATGGATGCCTTCAGAAAGGACTGCATGACAGTCCTCCTGGAAATGGGGAGCAAGCTTGAGGAAAGCTGCTTGCTTTCATCCTAGTTACTTGCATGCTGGGTTTCTTTCTGCTTATTTGGGGTTTCTTTCTGCTTATTTGCGAAATTTATTTGTCCCTGAAATAAAGAAATTAAAAGTGAGCTGAAAGTTATTTATACTAAAGGTAGACAATATCCCACGATTTATGTTCCTTGCATAGGTGATTTTGATGAGTCCATCATCGTGGGCATTCAGCATTGCCTCCTAAAACACATCCAGTCCTCGGCGATTCAAGAGGATTGTACAGAAGTTATATTTGTGTCTTCCAGACTCTATTTGGAGCAAGCATCCCCATGACATGAGCTGCAACTCAAAGGGTGCCTTTTGGTGGCAGCTCAGATGGGCATGGAGAAGGGAGCCTGACCCACCTGCTCGGTGCTGATGCACCTTGTAGGGCAGCATTATGGGCACTGCCCCTGCCTCTGCTGCTACCACCTACCTCGTGGGAGCACCAAAAGGGGCTGGGCAATTACCCCTTGCACTGCTGGGCAGGGTGCTCAGGATACAGTGGGAGTCTTCTGGCAGTGTATTACATCAGGCTTTGGGGCTACCAGCCCGGCGCCTGGTTAAATGTCCTGGTTACTTTTTTAAGAGGTATAAATTTGCTTAGACAGTCCAGATCCACGCTGACAGCTTGGTTAATGGTGTAGAAGTATGGAGAACGGGCATCAGCCATTGCCAAGCCTTTCTGAACCCAGCTCTATGTGTCACGTTCTATTCAGCATAAAGAACAAACCAGGGAAACATGGGAATGTTTACATATTTCCCACCAGTTTCTTCCATCACAGTTGCAGCAGTAAGGTGCAAAAACGTGTGTGTGGCGCATCGCCACAGCGCTCTTTCTCATTGGTTGATCGTTCCATCTTCAGCCACCGCGTAGCGACGATTTTTATTCACCTCCATTAAAAGCAGAACGACAACCCAAAACGGTTCCTTGTCCCAAAAGCTGCTCTTCTGTTCTGCTTTGGCAGCTTTTCCCCTTCGCTTTCCTCAGGTGCAGGGCCCTGGTTTAGTGAGGTGTTGAAACACCTCTTAAGCATGCGATTGCGTTTACTCCTACCCAGCGTGCTCTTAGCCATGTGCTCCAGCCGCGGTGAAGTACAGCGAGCAATTAAGCGGGTGCTTTGCTGAAGCAGAGCCTCAACAAATACTTGAGTCCTTTGTATGAAGGAGTATAAATCCTCCTCCTGACAGGGGTGGGAGTGGGGATGGATACATGTCATTATCATCCTCCTCTTCAAAGCCTGACGTGGTCTTGCAGCCTGCCTGGGTCCTTCCTTGTTCTGGTGGCCAGCTGGTAAGTGGCTGTCACCTCTCTGAGAGCTGTGACCATGTACAAAAAAATTCAGATTTACAGCAACACTGACAAGATCATCTTCCCTTTTACAGAGACACAAGTTGGCAGGGAAAGGGACATTGGGAACTGCCTTGTGTTAACCCAGGCAGGGGGAAGGACAGTGGGACTGCCCCAGTTTGAACCTACTGGGGGGGGAGGGCACAATGATGATAGGGGACACAACACACAAGGGAGGTAAAGGTTCGCCCCGGTTTTGTTTCGCACCATGTCGCCATCTTCCTGTGGTGGCTGTGGAGCCCTTCTGCAGCCGCCGCGGTGCTTGGAAAACGAACACCGTCTCTGTTTAATTTTAATGCAGCCCATTAACTAAGCTGCCTCGCTGCACTCTGTCCATCTGGGTGCCCCATGCACGCCAGAGTTTCCCTTTCATATTATTCCCCATCGATTCAGGAAGCCCTTTTGACTCGCCTCCCCCCCCACCCCCACCCTTCTCTTCAGCCCATCAGCATTGTGTTGCTCAGCCCCGGAGCACAAGCCGCAGCCCTTCCCCGCATCCCAGTGCCCACACAGAGAGGCACCAACCTGTGCAAGGATAAGTTGGATGCATGTCGTGTGTCCCCCCAAAAAGCCCTTGCTGCCATAAGAAGGGAAATAAGCATGATGGAGGGAGGGACCACAACTGTAACAGTGCATACTTGTTAACCAAGGAAAGAAAAAAAAAAAAGGAGTAGGGAGGCGGAGGAAGAGGAGGAGGAGGAGGAGATGGAGGAGGATAGATGTAGCAACAGCAGGGGCTTGGGCGGGAAGGGGGCTGGGGGTGAAGGAGGCAGCCAGACAAGTAGGGTCCCTCTGCTGAGGCCATCAATTATAGGGCCTGGGGTCTGCTTGTTGCTATTGTCAGCGGTGTGGAGGGTTGGGGGGGTTCTTTTTTTCTTTTTTTTTTTTTTTTCTTTTTTTTTGTGAGGTCTGGGCTGTAGCTCTGCCAAGGAGAGCTGGGGGCGGGGAAGGAGGGGTGAATACAGGATTTTGCCCAATCCACTGATTCTCAATGGAGGCTCCAGGCGACACTCAAGGAGCTGTGAGTCAGCGCCAGCCCAAAGAAAAGGACCCTCGGGGTCTGCGGCAGGGAGCCGGGTGACAGCAGGCATCCCTCCCTGCCAGGTGAGCGGGCATCCAGCCACTCTTCCTGCTGCCATCTGAGCCCTGTTGCCAGGTCAAACACTGGGGATGCTGAGGAGATTTTTGCCCCTGAGCTCAGGCCAGGCACTTGTGCAGCGCTTTAAGGCTGAAATGGGTAAATAAATAGAGTGCATGGTGCAGAACTTTGGCTGGGGGCGTGCTGGTCTGTGCCAGCTGGGGCCAAACGTGTGAATCTACACACACACACATACATTTACATATGCATGCACACACACACATACAGTGTGTGTGCACATATATATGTGTGTGTGTGTGTATTTATATATTTTTTAAAAAAATTACACCTTCCTACAGGGACCTTGGCTGTGAGGCCAGTGGCAGTGGTGGCTGGGACTCTTCAGCCTGGCCCCACACGGTTCCTGGCCCTAGCCTGTTGTCCCCAGCTAGGTGATATCATCTCTTCCAGGAAAACATCTGGTCCTGATTTCAGGCCTGCTGGCGACTGAGCTGCCGCTGCCCTTCTAGGTAATGTGCCCTACGGATTAATTACTTTCACAGTTGAAAATGTGCACCTTGATTTCCAGTCTGAATTTGTCCGCCTCAGCTGCTGGCAGCTGGTTCTCATAAATGCCCTTTTCTGCCAGATTAAAGAGCCCTTTGATATCAGGAATCTCTCTCTCCCCTGAAGTGCTTGTAGATCAAATCGCTCCTCAGAAGAACCAGGGAGATCGTGCCTTTTTAAATTGCACACCATAGGGTGGGTTGTTCAGACTTCAACCCCCCATCCTGCTGAAACCTTTCCAGATGAAGCTGTGCGGCATTAAATATCCCATGGCATCCACACCTGTTCCTGCACCCCTCACTTGCACTGCGGAGGGCAGCCTGGGATGCTCGACACCTTCAAGATGGCTGACATGGGCATGTGTGGGCCTCCAGGGGAGCAGAGACTTTGGGGGAGACCCTATGGCCACATTTGGCCACAGAGGGGCAGGTCCTCAAGTGTAAAAGGACTGATAAAATGAAATTTGCCGTTGGTTTTTTGCTGTTGAGAATGTCACGGTGTACTGAGGGGGGTCACGGCAGTGCAAGGGTGGGAGGGGGGTTTCAAACGTGCCAGCACAGCATGTACCAGCAGAAACAGATTCAACTCTTGGATCAAAGAGTGTTTAGTTGCAATAGTTTATATATGGGGAAAAAAGGTGGGGTGGGTTTTTTTTTACTTTTTTGTGGTCATATGGCACAAAAAGCGGGAAGTTTTTTCATGAAGCCTGAAGCTCACCAAGTGTGCAAAATACCTGCCTGCCCAGCTTTGCAGTGAAGAGATTTCCCCATCGGAGACAGAACCCTGCAGAAGTTCATCTTGCCTGAAATGGGAAGGAGAGCCCTCTTGTATTGCTGTGCTTTTACATTCTATACCCTTCTTTCGTCTGCCTGTAAACTCTGCAGCCCAGTATTGCCGTTGTGTTTAAGCCCGAAACTCATGCTGAGTGGCACTTCCACCCTCACATGCATCTCCACCTGGTTGCTGGAGAACTACAGTCTGTAATTGGGTAGCCTGAGAAGCCAAGGCATTGCTACTCTAGCCCACCAAAACCCATTTGGGGTTATAGCCAGCTGAGGTTACAGCTAGCTGGGTACAGCCAGTCCCCACTGCAAGAGCTGGGGAGGGTGAAACACTGTAGTTGGCTAAATAATTAGCAAAAGACCACCCAAGACATCGGTAGCAGGGAAAGACCTGAAGCCTGCTCTTCAAACTCTGCCTCCTCATCACCAATCTGTCTCCCAGGTGGATCCACTCCTCAGGACTTCAGATCTGGAAGAGCTGTCTGGGCAGCCTTTCCTGATAAACTGCATTTCTAAAACAAGGGATTTATTTCTCGCAGTTACGCATTTTAAGGCAGAGCTACAAGTCTCAAGGTGAGGCCAAAGCAGACCTCTACTCCTCACCTCCTGACCCAGAAAGTCGATCCATAGGGTGCCCCAGGAGGGAGCACCACAACAGTCTAGTCCCATGCAGACCCCAAAACTTTGGATCAAAGTTCCCCTTTCAGAAAGATTTCACTTGTTTACAGCCCTGGTGCACTCCCATTTCTGCCTCTACCCAATGGAAGCTAAATCGAATTGCAAAAGTCTTTTTAACCTGCCCAAGCAGGAAGAGTGAGGTACTCCACCCCACTGGGGTGCAGACTAGTGGGATATTTCCCCATGGCTTGTATCTCCATCAGCAAAACTAGGAGGAGCAGTTGGCTCTTCAGGTATCAAACTTCTTTCTTCCTGTGTGGTGCTCAGGGCTAGTGGGAACAGAAAAGAGAAGAAAGATCTTCTTTCTTGCCCCAAGTCCTCCTACCCCTGCCCCATCCCAGTCCCAAGGGTCTCGTGTGATACGAGACACATGTTTTCCTTTCATCCCTGCTTGAGAAACTCATGTGTCTGCATTAGCATGCAAGATGGAAGAGAGCCAGCAGTTCTGTGGGGCTACTTTGGGAGATCACTTTTACTTTTTTCTGATTGTTTCCCTGGCATTGTCTGCAGCAGGAAACCTCGGTCGGTTTGTTACCCGCTCGCTCCTTGAGGTGATGAGCTGTATCTCTTGACCCTGTCAGTGAAGCACTTAGAGATGGTGACAAGCATCCTTCACCAGAGGTTGTTTTCAGCAGCTCAGGTATGAGTTGCTCTGTGGGGTGGTTAGTGGAGGAGGTGTGGAGAGAGGAGGTGGCTTCTTGTCTCACCCAGTGAAGAAGTGTTAATTAAAGAGGCTATTTTGACTTTTTCATACCCTGACATTCTTTGTCAACTTTTCTACAGCCCGATGATTACACATATGACCCAACTGGCCTCCCAGCAAGCGCTGTGTGAGATCCAGTCTCCTCCTTGGCCAGTCTTTACTTTCATCATCATCTCCCACCCCCTGTCCCACCTCGGTGCTGCTCATGCATTTCCATCATTTATGAGACATCCCTTGGTATTTCCAGTTCAGCTTTTCTCATTTTCTCACTTACTTTTTTTGCTTGGGATGTTGAGGTCCAGAAGCCAACGTGCTTCACCATTCAGGTACCAAACACAGATCCCTTGAACTGTACTTTTGTGGCAAGGTTTGTTTTCAGGGGCATTTGAAAAGAGCGGTATGTGATCATCGTATGTGGTATACGAAAAGATCAGAAGTGGGAAGTTCTAGATTAATGGTTGGGGAAGTTGGTGACTTCTCAGGTTGGCTGTAAAACATGTAACACGACGGCAGCAGTAACATGGACCAGAATCCTGTCAAAACACAGCTCTTCTCAGGTGCAATACTCTTTTTTTTTTGATGGGCTACCAATGAGGCAGCCAGCTGGTGCCCACCATGCTAACAGGCTTTTTCCTGCCTTGCTGTACACCAGTAAATAATATGAGGCATGATCAGTGCATTTCATGTGTGCTGCCAACCGACAAATCCCTGACCATCACCAAGCCCGTGCTGAGGATCCAAAGCACACAGGACAAAGAGGTTTGAACTCGTTGCAGTGAGTCCACTCCTTGCAGAACTGCTCTGGAGGGAAATGGTGAATGTATTACTCCTTTCTACAAGGCCTGCATTTGCTCACTGAGTGAGAAAGCCCAGAGGAATGCTTCCTCGCTAGACATCAGCCAGACCTTCGCTGTATGACCTTACGGTTCGCAGACAGCAGTGTTACTGGCACATCCAAAACAAACTGATCCTTTGTCCAGATGCAGAAACTGCATGGAGGCTGTTTCATTTAGAAGCCATTCCTTGGACAGCTTATTCCTCTGGTGAGTCAACCTCTCTTGTGAACTATTTACCACATCTGCCCTTTGTAACACTGAGGCTTTTTGCTGCCTCGCTTGCTCCCCAGCACCCACAGCATGAAAATAACAGCGCACATCCAAAATTTAAGCCGTACACAACTCCCCCAACATCCTTTGTCAGCCTCCATGGATGCCCATGGCTTTTTCCATTCCAAGTGAAGGTTTCTCATTCCCACCGTAATAGCCCAGAGCTTGTTGTCTAAATCTGATTTTGAACTAGGCAGGGGTCCACGGTTCCATGTCTACGCCAAGCTGTGGGTGGGAGCAGAGCAGAGGATTTTATTTTTTTTTCCTAGGGACTTGAAATCTCTTCTTACAATGTTTCTGAAAGATTTCATCTCTTCAGGAAGAAGAAGTCTCTTGAGATGGGCTGTTTGTGCAAGACTCAGTCGCTGGAAACTTCAGATGCAGCCAAAGTAAAAGACTGCTCTTTTTTCTGGGTTGAGTCCAGCCATGATCCAAACTTCAGGGGAGGATTTTGGTCCAAGAAATTGAATCTGAGCTGCTCTTATCTTCAAGTGTTTCAGATGAAAGGACCGTGTGGGTCCAAGAAGGCGTGTGAAACGCAATCGCCCTGACTTGGTTGTCCCTCCAGGCGGGAGACAGAGATGGGCCAGTGAGTGAAGCTGTGCGTGGTGGGTACTTGATGAAGTGACTCGACAAGGGACAAACAAACAGCCTATAGCAGAGGCAAGGAAAAAAAAACAAACCCTAAATACAGTTTTGTTATCCCTCTTTGATCCATGGAGACTAGTTTGGGTGGGCCAAATCCACAGCTGGCATAAGAGCCCTCCATACTAACCAAATGTTGAGGAAAGTTATGAATACAGAGACGGAGCGAGTGAGCCCCCTTTCTAACTGGCATTAAGGACAGGAGCCAAAGCTGGGCTACACATGGAATCTCATTTCAGATCAGCACAGCCAACACCGGGTGTGATTTTCTTCTGTACCCGGTATCAGGGCTGAAAGCGTGGGAATGCCTTCTCTTGAAGTATATCTTATTTCCACGGTCTGGCTAAAGAGGTCCCTCACTCCCAAGCCATTACAGCCTTTCTTTCTTTCCTAAATCTCACAGCACTGACATTTGCTGTGAAAGCACCGGGTCAGCATCACCCCCTCAGCTTTACTCCCCCCAACCCTGCATGCTGGCCTTGTTATACTATAACCCCATGTTGCAGGCTGAGGGATGAGCCGCAGATGCCTGGCAGCGGCCGCAGTGGATAAAGCGCTGCCGTGTGAAACCCACACTTGTTGCAGAGTCGTATTTTAATCTCGCCCCCGTCCCTCCCCTCCCAAAAAGCCAGCCTGGGTGGGAAAGTCAGGGAGAAATAAGACATTATGCTCGTCCTGGCGGGCTGAGAGATGGAGGGATTTGTAACCGGAGACCAGGATGGAGACAGGGGAGAAAGAAAGGCGCAGAGATATTGATGACCCCTATCTCGGCGGGTCGGCTCTCCCTGGCGCCCCTTTCGTAGCACATTTTGCATCTCTGGGCGCCCGTGCATCCCTGTACGTGCATGCGCAGGCAGCGGGATGGGGTGGGGGGAGGATGGGGGGGGTGTGAGTGCCCTAAAAAGCCTCGCTGAGAAAGGTATTTCTTGTGGGGAGAAAGACGTGGGGGGGAAGAAAGAGGGCAGGCCCCCTCGCTCCCCACTGAGCCCATTTCTCCTGCTTTGCCGGAGCTGTCAGCCTTGAATCCCGGTGGCGTCCCGTAACTAATTGACAGCAATGGGGGCCTTTGGGAGCCGAAGAATACGCGTCCTTGCCGGGCAAGCGCTGGAGCAGGGTCTGCGCGGGCAGCTGTGGGGGGACATAAAGGGCGGCTTTTAAAGCCTTTGTGCCTGCCCGCGAGTGCGTGCGTGCGTGTGTGTGGCGGTTTTGTGGCGGAGGTGAGGGGATGCTGAGCAGGGCGGTGGGGAGGGGGGGAGAGATGGAGGGAGAAGCCGCTGCAGGGAAGTAAGTTTCTCCCAAAGAAACGAGGGAAGAGGAAAGGGGAAAAAAAGAGAAAGAAATGAAGAAAGAAGGAAAGAAAGAAAAAGCTGTAAACGGCACGAGGAGCAAGGTCTCTGCAGGCTCGGAGGCCGTCGGCGCTGCGAGGAGGGGATTTTGGTGTAAAGCTGTGGCTGTCGAGAAACTAGCTCTCTGTTTTTCATCCTGCCCTGGCCCCAATTGTAAAATACGACCTGCCAGCGCAGCCGCTGAGCTGCAGCTTCGAGAAACAAAACCCCTGCTGTGTTTTCTTTTCTGGGCTTGGGAAACGGGAGAAGAAAATCTCCTTCCCAGGTGAAACCTGTCGGCTTTGTCCCTACGGTCACCTTACCCCTTCCTGAGGATGCTCAGATACTCACCGGAGGGAAGGGCTGGATTTTTGTCATCATCCCGAAACCAGTTGCCCAAACATGTACCAGTGCCACAGACAAAATATTGTCTGGGAGACATTTTTTTTATGCTTTTGGCTTGGCTCATGCAAAAATGCTTCATTGTCTGTGACATTTGCAGGGACAATCTGTGATAAAAGTATTCGCACATTTACAGCTGGAAAGAAATAAAGAAAACCCACAAAACCTCTTGCATTTCTCCAGGGTTTGTCACTGAGGAATTTAATAACAGAAGCAACTAAATGTGGACAAGTGTAGGAAAAAAAAGCTCCCAAGGCAGCTGGTCAAGGGTATGACTACCAAATGTGTCCAGCACAATGGTACTGTGCAACACGGGACACTCGTATTTCAGACCAAATCATTAGCCAGCTTTTGAGAGAGGAAGAGAGAATTTGAGAGATGGGGCATCAGTTCATAGGTTTGAAGGCCAAAAGAGATCATTAGACCAGCGAGCTTCATCTTTTGTGTTATAAAGACTCTGGGATGACACTCAATTACCCTTATATTGAGCTAAAAGACTTGTATCTGACCAGTAGCCACTTTTTTCCTTTTTGTCAGAGTCTTTTGTCTCTGGATTTCAAGTAGATCCTCTACAAAAAAAGAAAAAAGAAAAAAAAAAAGGATGGGCTCAGCCAGTCAAGAGCCCCGAGGCATTTGGTAAAATGTATTTTTCATTCTCCATTTGCCTCACTTAAGTAGCTGCTGTATTTTTGCCACCTCCTGTACGTAGTGGTAAAGCACACAAGTCCAGATACTCCCAGGTTCACTTCCACAGCAAGGCTAATCGCCCCATTGGGCTAACAGAGGTACCAAGCCATCTCCCACCTCAAGTCCAAGGGCCTCTGGGAGTACCCCCATGCCCAACACCACTCACTCCACGGGTGAAGCAGTGAGTCCTCACCCTAAGAGCTTTACATTATTGCAAAGGGGGGCCTGGCTTTCCCAGAGGTAATAACCAGGGGTTTGCTTGGCATTAGGTCGTGGTGGCAATCCAGCTGCTGTTAAGGCTTCTCCATGAAGCCAGCGTGGGCATGTTAAATGCGGAGAGCAGGGCAAGCCCTGGATGGGTGGTTGGAGGGGTGGGCATATCTCTGGTACCCATCGGGTAGTAGACTAGTGCCTCTGCTGGTGTGAGGTAATGCCATTAGAAGGCTGCTAATCAATTCGGGCTGTTAAAAAAGGAGAATGCCTTACCTAACAAATCATGCCACTCCAAAAAAGCAGTTCCTCATGCTTTGTTTTCTTAAAAAAAAAAAAAAAAAAGAGAGAAAGGAGTAAAAAAGTATACTTGTTTATCAATATTTGTGAAACTTTTTTTTCCTGGGTTTGTTTTCAATTATATGGGTGGTGGGTATTGCTTTCTCCATGGCCCAAACACCCACAGAGTAAAACAGCTCCATCCAGGCTCTGAACGGTGATGCTTGGTCCATCTAGCAGCCACCGGCTTCGGCCCGAGCTCCCAATGAACTCAGTGAAAAGATTGACTCAGCTTAAAAGGGAACATGACCCTAGTCTGTACCCTGAACAATAGTTCAGAAATGCCTGCCTGGCCGTGGGCTGCGGTGACCTGTTGCCACTTGTGAGAGTTGCGCTGCAAGCTCCAGGCAGCACCGAGCATCTTGAAGCTCCGTGTTTGTAGTGCGCCCCACGGGGGATCAGTGTTCATTTTCTGATGGGGTGCCCCTACATGTTGCCCCAGCAGATGTTTAGGAGCAGAGCCTGTGGGTCCAAGTGGGGCTGGCACCACTCTCACCACCCTACGAGCTTCCGTAATGTCAGGGAGCTGCGGGACAGACGTTTTGCCTGCAGAGGGGTCCCTGGATTCTGTGGGGAGAAGGACTGGCTGTGACTGCTGGTGGAAGCATCTCTTCAAGCTCCCTGCTTGCTCTTTCTCAGCTGACAGTAGAAATAACTCCGTTTCAGATAATATGGTGCTGTTCTCCCCATGTGGAAAAATTGGAGAGGCATGCAAAATTCTCCCTCTTTTTTCCTGCTAATTGCCTTGATTTCTGCTTCCACACTCCCAGCTGCCTCTCCTCTTCAGGTTGCCCTTTTTGACTCCTTGATTAACTTCTTTGTCCACCCGTTTACCACTGAGGACATGGCGACCTTTGGATGTAAATCTGTGCTGACGTCCCTCCTGCTTGCACGCTTTTGTCAGCGCTGACAGACGTGAGACTCCTTGAGGCGGAGGCGGGAGGGAGCCGGCCAGATGGGGGGTACAGGGCAGTGCCCTCCTCTGCCAGGGCTGCTGCCCCCTTTCACCCTGCGCTGCCAGCTCCCCATCCCAAAGCTCAGCACCTTAGCCTGGGGTGAAAAACTCACAGCTTTTTGGTCTCCAGCAACCAGGTGATGTGTGAATGTGGGCATAGCCTACACCTTCTGGTGTCTGTAGGTTCCTGAGCTCCGAGCTGCTGGTGGACTGCCTGGTATCACCTCTTCAAGCCATAAACTGTCTTTATTCATTAGCTTAATTTGGACAGGCATTCTCAGTGAGAGAGCAGAAGCTTGTTTTATGGGTCCAGCACATGTACAGTGCCCTTCGTTGAGCGCTGGGGCTGATTTTCTCTGAAGTGGGAGGCTTGTTCACCTCAGCAGAAATGTGGAGGGTTCTGGTGGACACCTCCAGAACCAGGGCGATGATGCATTTGATTTTAATGTCACCTGGGGGTGAAAAAGGTATTCCCTGCACAACAAATCTCTGACAAGCCTTGCGGTTGGGAGGGGTACAAAGACCAATGCAGAGCCCAATGGTGCACCTCAGACCAGACCTGAGAGGGCAGGGTGGCCGCAGCACCACTTTCCAGGAGCAGGTCCCTGTGGACTTTTGAAGGAGATACACAACTCTTTCCTAAATGATATCCCAGGCCACAGCATGAGGCATTATTTGGTAGTATCTCCTGAATCCTGCTCTGAAGCCTTCTGTGAAGCCTTCTGAAGCTTCCACCAGGGATGCGAGTTGCCAGTTAAGGAGTTCAGCCTTCCTGCACCACATAGGGCTTTTGGCTTTAATTACACCAGCACAGCCTCCCTTCCCCCAGCCTTCCACTCATCCCCAGCACAATGAGTTGGGACACCTGCAAAACTGCACTTTTAGCAAAGTCATCCCTGTGCAGGACAAAGGCACAAGGTGTGGGGGACGTGAGGGGCAGGCAAGCAGCTGCAGCAGAGGGGGCACAACTGCTTCCTTGCTTGCCCCTTCCTCATCCTTTTAAGGCCTGTTAGCAGCAAGGAAAGCAGTTTCCCCCTGAAACCTATGGCCAGCGCCACTGCTGCCAGGAAAAGGTCCCTGGACAAGCTCTGTGCCTCTCTGAACAGTTAAGGGAAGAGGTCTTGTTTGCTGCTTATTCATTGAACCTTTTTCCTCTGCTCAACATTATCCAAATGGAGCAGGACAACTTAGTGGAGGTTGAAATCAATGAGTTTTCCCCCTTGGACCTGCAGACACTATGAATGGGCAAGCTAAAAATCCCTGCTTTGGTTCACTTAGGTCTCAGTCTTTCCTGCTTCACTGGAGGTGGCACGTAAATGACATTGCTCTGCCGTGTCCAGCTGCTTGAAACATTTGGTTTCAATACTTTCCTGTAATATAGGTTCCTCTAACCTAAAAGTAACTGTGAGCATTGCAACAGCGCAAAGCAATATGAAGTTGGACCTACATGCTTAAGAGTCTTGTGAGCCTCACAGAGCACTGCAGGCAAGTGGTTTTTGATTAAATCATGTGTGAACTGACCTTCAGCTGAGTTTTTGTTTGCCTCTTCCTACTCAAGTGAAAGGAAACCAGAGAACACACTTTTTTCTTACCAAAAAAAACCCAACAACCTTTTAAAAATTAAGGGTTTAGAAAGAATCTGAGAGAAAAGAGAGTGGGACTAGTAGATGACCTATGTTTTGCCTGAGATCATCCCATGGATTAGCTGTATGGTTCAACTGTTCAATTCCCACCACTGTTCTGCTCATCCATTTTCCCACATGTAAAATGGGAAGAAAACCAATGAATAGATAAGGAAAACGGGATCACAGATAGGGATAATGGGGGGGGGAAGGGGGCGGCAGGCAAAGTTTAAAAGGGTCATCAATTCTTATGCTTTGGGATGCAGCTCAATATTACTTTGTTACATGCCAGGAGGAGATCTGGGGAGCTATATAATTTAGCTGCCTCCAGCAAGATTTCCTGTGCTTCCTATCAACACTGAGCAAGTGGATCTTGCCCAATAGCACCTGCTTTCACACAGGACTTCTCCCTAGGTAAGCAGAAAGCGTGTGAGCACTGTATGAGTGTGATGAGAAAGCATCTCTTATTAGACGTGACCAGTTGGAAGGGCCAAGTGTAGTCTCCATAAAGGTCTACAATGGGGCAGTTACAAGGCAGCAAGTTAAGCGTGAACTTTGGGCAGCGTGGGGTTGAGGGCTTCCAGTTTAGGCCCCCTCTCCTTTAGGAAGGGGTTGTTCTACTCTGGGAGTAGGGGGTGTCAGATTTGAGGTCCTCTTGCTGTCATGCTGTGTGAATGTTGCCGGGGGGGTGCTGTACCTCCCATCATCTCTCCCAAGGTACGTACGACCCGCACTGCTGCTGCCTGGGCTGAGAGGTGGTGGTGAGGGAGGGGTAGCGGTGAAGGTGGTGGTGGGGAAGTTGGTGGAGAGGGGAAAGGAAGCAACTTTTTAAATTTAAAAAAAAAAAAAAGAAAAAAAGAAAAAAAAAAGTGATGAATAGATCGGCTAATCCCGGGAAACCTTGAGAATATAGAGCAGCGTCTGTGGGGCCTCCCTTTTTTCTTTTCTTTTTTTAATTTTCCTTTCTTTAATTTCGCTGCAGCACGTATAATCAATTATGGCTTGAATTGGGGATAAGGGGAGGGAAAGTACTTCAATTCATAAATCAATTTTATACGGTCATCAGTCAGGTTGTGAATGCAAATACCTCTGTCGGTTTAGGTTATTCAGAATTAATTGACTCCCACCGGGCTGGGCTGCAGATGGAGAGAAGCTTTCTCACAAAGTCTGCTCGGGCTCAGCATGGGGGCAAGCAGGCGGGCCGGCTTCCTCCTCCTCCTCTTCCTCCGCTCTCCTCTCCTGGAGCATTATACTATTGGCGTGGGGGAGAGTTTTGTGCGTGTGTGTGCGTGTGTGTGTCCCCGTCTGTGAGAGAGAGAGAGAGAGAGAGAGATGCTTGAAGAAAGAAAGGGATATGCAAAGATTAAAGTCACAAGCCCCCTCTTCAGCCCTGGCCTGCGCAGACACTTTTATGTGATTAGGAATGCTTTGCTTTCAAGGGTTTGCTTTTAAGCCTTGAGCTTCTCTTGAACTTCTCCAATAAGAAAACAAACAGCAGTGTCAAAGCCTCCCCCTGTGCCTGGAATTCGAGCTCGAGTCGCGTCATTAAAAAGCCACTTCGCTACTGGGACTTTGGCATCTGAGTCACTGTTTCAAAGCCAGTCTGGGGCAGGAGAGATCGAAAGTCATTAAACATCTAGTGGTTGTTTTGGTGGCCTATTGAAAAATGAGGTTTGGAGGGCTTCGGGGCCACCAGGATGACGCAGTGTAAATGTTGCCACCTGAATCCTCTCCCCCTCACCTCCCCCCCTCCCCCCCCACCTTCTCCCTAAGGGCTGCATGGCTGAAATATCTGGCAAGGGGATAATGTTTGGAGAAAGCCTGGGGGATGGATTTGCTATGAGGGTGAAGAAGGGGGTAACCTTCAGCCCCTCTTTTCCTCCCCCATTAGCACTGCCCATCTCAGCACACCTCCAGGGCTAAGTGGTGGGGCAGAGACAGCACTGGTCCACAGAGAGGGCTCTTTCAGGTCCACCTTCCCCACTCACCCTCCAGCTTCAATCCCCCTGTGAGGCTGCACCCATCCCAGAGGCTGTCACCCCACATGGCACCCCAGGGCAGTCATCCCCTTTCGTCCTGGCTGTATGACCCCTTCCTTCCTCCATGGCCATCTCCCTTTGTCTCACTGACTAAGCTGATGGTCTAGTCCTGGCTGCGAGTGCCCCCCACCTGAGGGATGTGTCATCCTGTCTTTGTACAGGGTCTCAGATAACAGCCAAAGCTTCAGATTGCCTGGTAGGATCCCCCACACCAACCACCCTGTGCTGGAGGTTTGTGCCTGGTGTTGTCCTTTCCCAACCATCACACTGGCAGCATCTGTGGAAGGCAGTATGGAGTCGGTTGGGGACACCACCCCATGCTATCCTGTGGGAAAGAGGACTCACTCAACCCTCCACCTTTGCTAAGCCACAGAGGACAGGAACTGGAATTAACACCCTGGTACACTCCTTCCCCTCTTTGTCATGGCTTATTGAACCCAGGCCTTTTAAACCTGGGCATCTCATCTTCAAACTGCAGGAGGTCATCTAGGGAAGGAGGACATGAAGTATGCATCAGTAGATAGCTAACTATGAGATCAGTTACCAAAAGCAGTCAGAGTATGTGACCCTAATTTATGCCTGGGGAAACAGAGGCACAGATGAAGATGCGGCTCAATCCAATGCATTGTGATTTTAAAAGCAGCATAGCTGGGTGTAAAACCTAGATCCTATGATCTCCACTCCACTATTGTACCCACCAGGATCTAGAGAGCGGAAGACCAGAGAGCTGGACATGAGAGGTATGTCCATGCCCACCATTGTACAATGGGCTAAGCACATCAGGTTTTGGCAGGGCTCAAGAAACTGGTGTATCAATGGAGTGCCAGAGCTGACCCGGTGGAGCTGATGCCCACAATCCCATGGAAAAAAAGGTCAGAAACACTGAAAGCTTGGAAGAGACTGTGGCAGTAGCAGTAACTGGAGAGGAAGCTTGGCTACGCTTAAAGAACCAGGGGAGGAGAAGGCTGCAAAGGAAGATGAAAGGAGCTGTCTGTAACTGTTTGCAGTTAAGTGGGGAGGTGGGCCACGGCTTTGCAGTTCCTCAGCAGGAAGAGTGGGAAGCAGGTCTTGGCAAGGGGAAGTGAATGGGAGACGCAGAACAAAGGAACCATGCAATTTCCACTCAATGCTTTCCTCCATTTTGTACAACTCTGCTATTCGAACAATCACCAAAGAGCCAGGTGCTTTGGACGGCCTTCCACAAAGTTCTGCCAACTTCACAGCACTTCTTATCTACAAAAGTCTCTGCTAGTTTTCACAGATGCAGTTTTGCCAAGGCCTCTTCCTGCAGACCACGTTCTCTCTGCCTCCACCGCAGTCCCAGGCACCCCGCTATGTGCCATTCCTGCCACACCAACAAGGCAGTACCCCCCCATCTTCCCTTGGTGCTTCCCCTTCATGCTAAACAGAGGCAGGCTGGCACTATGAACAATAACTGGTGAGAATATCAAGGCCCCAAATTCCTCATCCTGTATCTTGAAAAATGAGCTTGTACCATAGCCTAGAGAAGGCAATGGTGGGTTTGTTAGCTCCTGCAGTTCTCATCTGTTAGCTCCAGCATCAGCTTGGAAACCCCAGGGAATTTGCTGTCCCTGGCACACACCAAAGTTAGGAAGGACAGGCCTAGTATTTGCAAGCCTGTCAAATCTTTCACGCTGAAAATGAGAACTGCAGAGACTTCAGACTCCCTTCTGCTGTGATTGCCATGCTTTGTGGGCTCTCCACAGACAGCACGGGGTCTCTGTTGCTCCTGGTCCTTATGGCAGCCCCATTGCGATGTCCTATTCCGGGGCTGGTGGTAGCTGGGTGTGTGGGGTGGGGAGCCCATCGTGTGTTTTGTGAGTGGCGTGGGAGGCCTGTAAGGCTTGTGGCAGTACTGAAAAGCTTCTGCCATATGGCTCTTTACGTGTGCTCTCTCTTCCTGTGCCAAGCACCAGGAGATTTATGTGTTAGATAAAAAAGTGTCATTGTGGCCTGTGCTATTCTGTGTGCATGTCTGAGTTACATCTACCCACCGGCCTGACAGTAACCAGGTGTGACTCTTGCTAAACACATGTCCCGGGGGCCAAAAGCTGGAATCCATGCCGCTTCGGCAGAGCCTCGATGAAACTCCCTGCTGAATGCCCCTGAGAAGGTCTGCATTTGTCAGGTTGGAAATCAGTTTAAAACAAAACAACCCCCAAATGAGCCTTTGGGACCTTGCAGCAAATCCATAATCTGTGAGAATTAACCTATTTTTAATGCACTGTCTGCTTTCCCTGCAGTCCCTTGCCGGCCAGAGGCTGGTTCATCTTTCAGAGCCTAACAATGCTTCGTGTGTTTCTGTTTGTTCAACATTTAGAGGGCAGGCCTTCCTCTCTTCAGTGCTTTCTTAGCATTTTTTAATCATGTTTATAAAGTCAAATACCTAAGTGACCAAAAGAGAGGCGAGAACCGCTTCTCTGCTCTGCAGGGTACTGCGATCTCCCCTTGAAGTCAATGGGGAGAGCCATGCTCCGCTGAAATCCTGATCAGAGCTGGGGCTTTAGCAAAAGGGGAGGAGTGAGCCCCTTGTTTTACTACATAGCCCCTTTCACAGAGGCCCGGGAAAGGAGGGGAGATGGCGGGGGATCTTTACACCCATGGTGGGACTTCTGAAGAATTTACAGTCATCTTTCCTAGAGACACTAAAGATTTTATAGCCTTGGTACCAGTGGTTACAATGCCCTATGGAGCGCGGAGCTGAGCGTATGCCAGGGACCCCTTCATCTCACCAGAGGCTGGAAGGCGGCCAGGGGCTTCACACGGGGAAGTTTATTTCAGAGAGAGAAGGGAGCGGGGAAGCGGGAGGGAGAGAAGAGGGGAGAGAGGCCGAGCGGAGGGGGAAAGGGAAGGGAAAACAAAGGCATGTGAGATGTGAGAGCAAGGGAAAGAGGCAGGATGGAGAGCAAGGGTGGGGGAGTGGAGGGAGGCAGAGAAAGGAGAGGATGCCAGCAGCGGAGGAATGAGGGGAGAGACCCTGGGAGGAGGAACAGAAGGGAGGAATGAAAGGGAGGGAGAAGAAACATTTAAAAGTGGCAGAGGGAGGAAACATGAGAAGAAGGAAAAACAGAAAAAGAGCCAGCAAGAGGGAAAGGGAGAAATAGCAAATATGAGGAAAGTTATAAAGCAAAGCAGTATCCCTGAGCAGGTACAAGAGAGGGGCTCAGAAACAGCGTGCAGCCCAGTCCCCCAGGCAAACTCAGCACAGAAAATGAGGCTTTTCAGCAACTGGCCCCATTCTCCTGCCAAGCCTTTAAACTGACAGAGAAGCTAGGGAGCACCTCAGCATACCTGATAGACCTGCATTCCCAGGCTCCTCTAAGGCAGACACTTGCCAAAATGAATATATATGTTTCTATATATATGCATGCATGCTTGTGCATGTGTGTATGCCCTCCTATACACGCGTGCAAGCACATCATACACTGAACCGTGTGACATCCATGCTTTCCCTCCCTTCGCATGTCTTTGCACCTGCTATACGGGCTCTTCACATAGCTTCACCTGCCTCCACAGCCACCCACACATCCAGCTCGGGCAACATTCCCTCTTCAGCTGGCTGCAAAACAAGGCTTACACTTTGTGAAAAATGCTGAGGTTTGGCCATTTGAGTTCATTCCGTGCTGGGGAGAAAATGAGCCTTTAAGATGTTGCTTTTTTTTTTTTTTTTTCACGAGGTGGGGGGAAAAGAAAAATAATAATCCAACAGCAAAGTGAAGCCAGCAAGTCCTCCACCCCAAAAAATGAATCACAGACCCACATTTATGAAACGGTTCCTATGACCCAGTGGTCTGTGAACACGGGGCCCAGATTTAATGGTGACCATAGTGGTCAATTACGGCCTGGTCCTCCGTAGCCCTATGAGGCCATGCACAGGGCTACTAGCCTAGCAGCTGAAGCACCACCAGCATATGAAAGACTCATTTTTTTGTTCTGTGTCCTAGGTCTGGCAAAACCAACCTGGTGGCATTTCTCTGGATGCAGTGGGGTGATTTCTGAGGGCTGCACTTTCTTGGTTAGCAGATGCTGGGGTGTGGGGGGGAATGTTTGCCTGCGGCTCCCACACATTGATAACATCTCCGGCTTGCAAAGTCACAGCAAACCTGGGGCTCTAGGGCCAGAGCGATGTATAGAGACATGCTGCCAACATCCACTGCCCATCACTGTGTTTTTAAAACATGATATCCCAACTTATTCTCAGGGACGGTCATAAAAGTTGCTTAAAGTGAACATTACATTCCATATGCTTCTCCCTCATTATAATGGAGAGAGCATGGCTTGTAGCAGAGATTTTCTAGACTTTTATAGGTGTTGCCAGAACCCAGAAAGGGTAGGGAACCAAAGGCTTGAGAGGCCTGGCAATTGTATACTGGCATGAAGAAGAAACAGTGGTTTAATTTTCTCTTAAAATCCCTCCCCACAAGCTGTGAAAACTTTCTCCCATTAGACAAACACTGTACAAAGGCCCTGGGTAATGCATTGTTAACAGGACTTTCCCGTACTGACAGTAACCACAGCTCCATGCTGGAGGACTCAGCAAGCTGCCGGAGGGAGTAGGCCTGTGCACGCCACTGCTGCAGGAGCTTGTCGTGACATCTGAGTACCGTGGCAAGGTCACAGGGGTGGCAGGAGAGAATCTTCTCCTCATCAGTGTTAGTGTCAGACCTCCTGTGAGACAGCTGAATGTTTCTGGATGCCTGTGGGCATCAGTGGAATCCCTCTGACTTAGACAGATGAGATTTAGAGAGCCAAGACCCCCTGTTAAACAGCTATCATGGAACAGTTCAAGAAAAGGGTGTCATTATCTCAAGACCTGCCAGATACACAGTTCCATAGGCTTGTAATTCAGCCTTTCACCTGCTCAGGAGTGCTCTCCTAATGTCACTGCTTTTACGCTTTTACGGTCTCATTGTGAAAGACTGCTGCTTCAGAAATCCCCCTGTCCTGTTTCTTCCCCCATTATCTTCACTTTCTTTTACTTCCCTATAGAATAACTGAGAAGCACACAGGGTACAGCGTGTGTGTCAATGAGAAAAACGAATCGAGAGAGCAAGAGACATGTGTGTTGGGCACACCCTGTGGACCCAGCAATGTAAGCTAAATTTACTTTACTTTTACTATTCAGGCCCTGTTCTTGTTCAGAGGTGGCTGTACAGTCAAGGTTGTTGGCTTTGGAGCTGTATGGTCATTTCTGCTAGGAGAGAGCACCAGGGATCCTACACGTCAGGGCAGGAACAGAAAGGAACTGGCTCTTGTGCCAAGGCTTTCTTGGTAATCCAAGAAATTCACCCACAGAAAAAATGCTAAATGAGTTCAGACTATAGTCCAGAGGGGCCCTGGCGTCCTCAAGCCATAAACAAAGAGAAATGGATCTGATAAAAAGCCACATTCTTGGTAGGCTTGGAGGAAAGCTACGTGCTTAGTACGTGGGAGTGGGAATTGGTGTGGCTGGGCGCAGGTCCTTAGTCTGGGGCCGATGCTCTGCAGGCTGTTTAAATCTTTTACTGGTGAATAATTACCTGCCTGCCCCGATCCACCGCAGGCAGTGGGAATACCCCGCTAGTGACTTCTTCCAAAAGAAAAAAAGAGGGGCACCCATTCCTCACCTGGCTCTATCTGGCCTTTGGCAACAATGCTCAAGCCAAAGGTTTCAGTGCTGGGTGCTGTCAGGGTGGTCCCCAGATTTGGGGCCCTGTGCAGGCGACCAGGTTCTCACAGGTAGGGAGGGCATGGGGCTCCCGCTGCCTCCCAAAGAAAAGAGCTCAGCACCTTGGGAGGTGTGGCCCAGGGCCTTCGTTCTGATGTTATTTTGTTCCCTGATTTTGGAAGGAGCAGTGGAAACAATTAGGTCTCTTAATTTCTCCGAGGCAAGATCCAAATACAGAAAATAATACATCTCCTAGGCAGGGAGAAGTGGGGAATTAACTGCCTTTTTTTTGGATGAGATCAGAGAAAGCTGATTTATGAAGCAAAGAGAAAGCAAAGTGCTTTTATGGGTAAAATGTTCCCTGCTTATTTCCTTTCTGTCAGACTACGTTCCTCCCACGCTTCTGGCTGCGAGCTCGCTCCTTGGAAGCCTGTTTAAGCATTTCAGCATGTGCTGATTTAACTGGGCACGGATTCTGACAGATCTTTGCAAATAACATCACAGGAGTTGCTGGAGGTGACTGCCTAATGCCGACCCAGGGCACGTTCAGGAGGACAAGGCAAACTGAAACCCAGCCAGCCCCGTGCACTCGCAGCCTCTCCCAAAGCGCCTCTGAGCATCAGGCTCCTGGCAGATACCCCCTTGCCATCTGCAGAGATGGGGTGCATCTCACGACCTGCTCTTTCTGCTCTTCTCTCTTGAGGAGAGAGAGGCGAGGCCGGTCGATGGGAGAGAGGGGTCGAGAGCTGAAGCCTCATGAAGAGCGGGGGCGTTTGGTTACAGCTCAGGCAGAGTGAGGGAAAGCAGAACAGGAGAGAAATTCAAGAGGGTGGGTGGGGAATGAGAAACTTTCTGCAATTGAATTTCCACACATGGGGCTTTCAGCTCCTGCCAATGTACATATAGGATGGGATGAACTCAGAGGAACTCAAAGAGGCTTATGCCTACTAAGGGAGACTGTAGCAAGCAATTAGTATTGAATTATGGGACGCCAGAACTACATCTGGGGTATCTTAAATGTTGATGGTTGTGGCCTATGCCATCCACCCTGGCACTGTGGTTCCTGGTGACAAAGATGTCCACCCATGCTAGGTCCAGGACCTGACAGACCTAGCTGCAAAATCCATCTGCTGAGTGCATGCACCCCGCCTAATGCAAGTAGAGCCCAGTTTTCACTTAGATAGGTGGAAGCATCAATATTTTCTACGCTGCCCAGACGAATCACAAATAGAGCTAGTTTGATGAGCTGTGGAGCACAAAGGTGGAGTTCAACACATGGATACAGTGTGCTTTGCACACCTGCCAGACCATTCTAGCTGAAAGGTTTTGGTATGACTGGCTGTTGCTTCTGCTCAGGTACCAACCACCCGGTTGATGAGATGCCACCCAGAAAGGACTCTAGAGCACCCTCAAGGACATTGCAATGTTTCTGGACAGGAACCATGTAACACCTGACATACCCTCACAGAATAAAATTAGCAAAGGAGGTGAAATGAAATTATCCCACCATGAAGTCAAGCAAAAAAGGAAAAACGTAGTTTAATAGTAATGATGTAGAGAAGCCCCTGCGCTCAGACCCCAAACTGCGGTAGGTTTACGGGGAGGGGGGTGGAGCGGGAGGTGGGGGTAGGGAAGAGAAAGCTGTACGGATTGACCTCTTTCCCCCCCTGCCCCCTCCTTTTTCTTTAAATCCCCACCTAGTCAGGAGTGCTCATTAAGGATGGCTCTCGTTTCTCTAATTAGGCTGCCCCCTTCTCTTCACAGGGCTCCAGACCTCTGCCATTCAGCAATAACAAGAATAACAAGAAACTCGTTATTTTACAACCTGGGCTGGGGAGGAGGGGTGAGAGGGAGAAGATGGCTTTGTGATGTGCTGCTCAGAGGAAAACAAGCTCAGAAAAACCTGAGTTGAGGGAGGAGTTCCTCCTGTTAGCGAGACCTTGTCTGCTCCTAAAGGCTGTCTCACCCCCATACATGCCTGCGCTAAGAAGTAGAGCTATAAGGAACGGGGATCTGGGGTTTTTACCCCTTTTCTGCAGGCTCATTCTTGAAAGGTGTTTTTCTTCACAGCAATCATATGTAGACACACTCGTTTTTGCATGAAAAGTAACCTTTGGGCTGAAGTGGCTCTGACAGGACATCAGCCATCCCAGCTCTCAACCTGGGAGGAGGTGGTGGAGGTGGCAGCAGGATGTCCAAGTGTTAATGCAGTCTGTATTAGGTGTTCATCAGCACCAGGGCAGGCTGCGATGGCTCGCCTCAGGGAGGGCAGCAGCAGTAAGCCTCAGCCCAGCCTGGGTTCATAGATTCATTTTTCCTCCCCGATGCCACCGCTATGCACGCCCACCCAGCAGCCGAGCCCAGCAGCACCCCAAGTGTGAGGGGCGCCTGCCTCCCATCCGTGCCACCCATCCCACCGCAATGGCAGCAGCACCTATGCATCTTTGCCATCTCCACTCTGCGTCCCGCATTACCCTGACTGGTGATCTCCGTCCTCACGGCATCCCAGCAAACCTCCTCACTGGTAGATATTCTGTGTGTGATCTCTCCTAGGGAGCTGCTTTGGCAGGGGGGTTGGACCCAATGATCTCTGGAGGTCCCTTCCAACCCCTACGATTCTGTGATTTCACAAAGCTGCTGTGAAAACAAAAAAAAACCAAACAAAACCCCAACCCTATTCCTACTTTATACCCATCGAGCAAAGGCAGAGGGTGAGTGAAATGGGGGCTCCCTGACAGACTCCTCTGGATCCCCGTTACAGGATCAAGCCATGATCTTTCCTCTGCCCAGCATGCTTTCTCTAAATGTCATGTTGTGCAGCGTCCTGCCCAAGAAGCAAGTGTGCCAAGTCAGCACGACCAAGCATGTGTTTAAGTGTTGTTCTGGATGAGGTGAAAAAAAATAAATGCTCACCACCTTGCAAAACCAAACTCCTCCTTGAGCATTTGGAACAAATTTTGTCAAAACCAGCTTATCATCTCCATAAATTGTCACAGATCCACTCTGTTTCGCAGAGCTAAACATTTCAACATTTTATCCACGTTACCAATTAAACCATCTTTGCTCAATTTATGCCTCATTTAAATAACTTATTACATCAGATACTGGGTTTTTTTTATAGTTTGGTTTTAAGTCTCTTTCTCATACTCCCTTTAAGACTTGTCTAAGTCTTTCAAGATGTTCTTTCAAGCCCTCAGACCAAATTAAATCATCATTCACTGGAGTTTCAGCACTTAGCAGTTTCTCACAGATCTGGCAAATACTCTTTGAAATACCTCGGGAGCAGAACAAATGCCAAACAGCGTCTGCCTTAACTTATACACTGATATTTGCAAGCACGAATGTCCAAAGTTATGCCCCAAAAGTAGGTGCAGGCATGCAAGCAAGTGAGCCTGGGTTTTTTTTCCTGAGGTGACAAATGTCCCGCGACAATGTCCTGAAGGATTTATGATATCAATTATTTGGATTCTGCCTCCGAGCCTTTCTTACAAATGATGGGTCATATTGTTTTCTAAATTCATGTTCATGCCTTAACTCAGTTACATCTGCTAACGGGTTCAGATTGTCCTGATTGTAAATAGGCAAACAAATATGTATCTGCTGGGACTAAGATTCACTGTGCCAAACCCTCTTTAAATCCTCTCTCTTCCTCCCACAAGAAAAATCCAAACCCCAAAAACACTGAAAAAAAAAAAAAGACAAGGCAAATTGTTTCAGCTGAAATGCAGTTTTCTCATGGTAGGTTTTTTTTTTGGTGCCAAACCTCAAGAATTTGGGTCACCTGAAACATTTAGCAAATTCACATCAATTTTGCTGAATTATGTTGACCAAAAGAAAAGCAGCCCTGTCTGTAAGGGTGAGAAACTCCCACCCTATTGCTTACACCTTGGCTGTTTTTCTGCAGGGTGGCCCAGCAGATCCATCAGGCTCGGGAAAGATCGATTTTCGGCCTTTGGTTGTGATCGGCCTTTGGTTGTGATTGGCTTTCTCCCACCAAGAAGCAAGGGTGCAGGCGGGAGAGAAGGTGCATTACAGCTTCATGGACAGCCTGAGCTGGTGGAACCACTTCCAGCCCACAGAGACATTCGGAACATTCAGGACTTTGCCTTTTCCTGCTGGTAAAATACAGCTTTGCTTTTCCAGTTACCCTCACCTTCCTGCCTAGAGGAGAACTTGGATGTATTGTCTGTGCTGACCCTCCAGCTGGGGCTGGGACATGTTTTGGCCCCAGATTACACATCTGGTTTTACATCTCCTCTCACTTCTCCCGTTTCAGGCAGGCACGCACAGCAGGTACTTTTACAGGCATGGTGTTACCTGCGTTACACCGAGTCCATCTGCATTGCACTTGGAGGGGAACCCAGAAACTGCTTTCAAAGTCAGGCTTGCTGCCTATATAGAGAGTGGACCTGGGAGTGTGGAAAGGACCTGATGTGCCCCATGCTAATCCAGGGGCACCAGTATGGCTGCCCAGGGGCTATTGGGTTAAATACACAATGTATTTGCATCTACCCTGGGGTGCTGCACTGAAGCCAGACAGGAGAGCTAGCAAGGTAAGTTCTCTTGCAGCCACCATCACCACCTCCCCCGTGCCAGTCACAGACTTTTAATTTACTCCTTAGTCTGCTCGTTAATGATGTGTTATGCATTGTCTGAGCGGACCAGTCAGTATCAGAGATGCGAGAACGATAGGCAGTCCCAGCTGGGCAAAGCTCACACCTCATGGAGGCAGAGGTAGGGGAGATCTTGGCTTCAAGGCAACTGCAGGAGCATGCCAGGGTTGCCTGCACCATGATGCCCACCACCCTGACTTCACATGAGTGAGCCCAATGGGGAGCAAGGAGCTCCCAGCTGGGAAAAGGCAATTTGCAGCTATTCTGAGCTGTACTGGTTGGATCCCGCCTGCAAAAACAAACAGAGAGATGCTATTGACTAGCACTTCTGGGACAACACAGGCAGCTTTATTTGCTGAGGGGGGGGTGTGTGTGTGTGTGTGTGTGTGTAGGAAAAAGCCCCAAGTTTCCTCCCCGCCCTGCTACATCCCTGATGCCCCAGGGTGTATTGTCCCCCTTTGTCCCCGAGAAGAACACGTGTCCAGTAGCACCGCAGTTATTTTTAGGAGGGCTTGGCCAGCTTCCACGGTGGTGGTGGCTTTGGTGAGCCAGGAGAAGCAGACTTTTCTCTCTCTGCCTTTCAATGTTTGGAAACAGTGAGACTGCCAAGGCAGCCTGTCTCCTGCTCTGCACTTCCAGCCTCTGGAAAGTGAGAGTGAGCCCTGAAAAGCCTGGCAGGACAACCGCAAGAGCCTGCCAGGCAGCCGGCAGCACCCTGCCAACACCAGCGGCCCCTTGCCACCACCAGCCAGGGAAAACTGGGGCCGAGGGGGGCATGGAGAAGGGAAAGCCTCGGCGGAGGGTGAGGCTGGAAAACTGCATGGCTCCCCTTGGGGACACCCTTTTCATCTCCTGCAACTGACTCTGAATTTGGTACAGACACAATCGGGGAGAGGGGCAGTGCCCTGTGGTTTGGACAGCATGGAGGCTGCAACAGAGGGCGGTGAGGAAGGGAAAGGCGCAGACAGCAGCCTGTGCAGGATTTCTTGTTACATGGGTTTGAGACCAGGACAATCTTGCTCAGGGGAGGGACCCTGCTGTCATCTGTCAGGCTCAGAGACCAGAGCAACCTGCAAGCAGCAGTGCAGCTGGCCTGGCCTGGGACACCTGTGGGACTCCCCTGGCCTCCTGACCAGGGTTTGGCCAGCCCTCGTGAGAAGGGACCAAGGCATCCATCAGTGGGTCAGATATGAAGAGGGTAAGGCCTGCAATACCAAGGGGTGCTGCAGACCAAGAGCAAGAGGCACGGGCCATGGGCAGCCCAGCACCTGGATAATGGTGGAGGAGATCTTTGCAGGGGAGATCTTTATCTGCAACAAAGAGCGACTCTAACACAGCTGGCTGCCCACTCAGCTGGTTGACACTGATGTTGCTATTTATTCCCCCAGCCACTCGAATCTCACTTCTGAATGAAAGCAATTCTTTTATTTAAAAAAAAAAAAAAAGCTGGAGGCATTTGTCTACCAAAGCATTGCTGATACCCTGTGACGCAGCAGGGAGCACCTGGGCCACCAGCAAGGCAGCAGTGGTAGCTGGGACCGGGGGACAAGTCTTTCCAAATCGTTGCCATCCATTTCACTGCACAGACTTGTGGCAAGCCCACGCCATCAGGACAGCAGCCTTTCCTCTCCCACCAGCCCGTGGGTCCAGGGCAGCAGTATGGAGCCCCCTTTTTCTCTCAGAGCCCTACCATCCCTTGCTCTGAATCGTGCTGCTGCCAAAAAGGTGAAGGGCTCCAGTGTACGAAGGGGAGGGAGGAGGAAAAGAGGAGGTGCAAGCGTGTGTGTGAGTGTGTGCGCGCGCGCGTGCGCGTGCATTGGGGGGAGATGGAGACGTCGGGGAAGAACAGACCAGCTTTCAGAGTTTGGCTAACACCCTCTCCAGCCTCTTACTCAGCATACGCGGGGTCCCATGATCTGAGTAGCAGCCCCTCTCATGCCATTGTGTGCCTGACCTGCTTAAATAAACGGTGTTATTTTAAGCAAGGGCAGTCGAGCATTTGCCGAAGGTTCTTATCTTTCTCGCTGCCTTTCTCTAGTCCTCCTTCCCCCCCTTTCCCGCTGCTTCAGTTTCCCCTCCCACCCCACTTTCCTTTACACAGCGGGATTAATCCATCAAACCGAATGGGGGGGAGGAGGAGGGGCAATGAGCCCGCACTCCAGTGAGCACTGAAGAGGCCCCCATTCATGGGTCAACAAAACCAGGGAGGACTCTTGGACTTAATCAGCCAAGGAGCGCTCCAGCCCTGGAGACAATTAACATCAAAGCAATGCAGGAGAAAGGGGAGACGGGACAGCCAGGAAGCCTGGAAACCCACGTACAAATCCTGATTAAAAAAGGAGGGAGGTTAGGAAGAGAGCGATGAGAAGGAGGATGCTCCGTGGCATGCGAGAAGAGTTGATCCACAGCTGCCTTTGGGAGAGGGAAACTGAGGTGCAAGGAGGAGGAAGGACTCGATCGAGGCCTACGTGCAGGGCAGCAGTGTGGCCTCGCTGGGGGCACAGTCTCCCAACTTCTGCCCAAATCCTCTTACTGAGGCTGCCCTGGGGTCAGATCCCACACTGTCAGTGGCTAGAGCACATACCCCTTACGCCAGCCGAAGTTTTATGAACACCAGTGGGACTAGGATTAAGCAGCAGCATGTGGCAAGGTGTTTCTGGCCTCCTGCACCTCATTTTGAAGGCTGTTTCCAAGTCTTGTTATGGTGTTGTCACAAGCCCCTTAACTGAAAAAACCTTAACAATACTTTATTATTACCTTTGGGCACCACATCAAAGACCATGTGCACCTAACCATAATACTCATATTTTGCCTCTCTAACAGATGGTTACTTGACTGCTAATACAAACTGGCAGCGGTACCACTCAGTTTTAGGGAACAGCAGGGGCTCCATGGCAAGATCCCAGGGCTCGAGCTGGATTGCTCCTAGGGAGGGACAACTGAGCCTGGAAACCACTCTTGCACTGGCACTTGGGGTTTATTTGGGAATAAAAGCAGCGGATGAAGCTAGAGGTGAAAAGGGAGCAGCTCCTGGCTCTGTGGCTGTGGGCCCCCACACAGGCAAGTGTGCTGAACTGAAAGGAAGGGGGTGACGCGCTGCTGAGGAGAAGGGTAATGGCAAAGGAGGCTGCAGGGCAATTTTCCAAAACTCTTGCTGCACGCTTCCCCCCTTCGTGGGCCTCACTCTGCAGAGATCTTTCCACACCTCCGGAGCTCCACGAGGAAATGTTAGGCTGCTAGTGAGCTGTTTCAGTTGCAATTTACCATCTCCTTGAGTTACCATGGGGATATTGAATGGAAAATCAGATCCGTGCCACAGCTTGCCAGTGTAGTCCCTCTTCTCAGCCCCAGGCTGCTCAGACATCTCCTCCCCAGAGCTCTGTGACAGGTAGTGCTGTTGTCAGCACACAGCTACAGCCATGGCTGTGCTGACATCTTATGTTCTGTGTCAAAGTATCACCTATGGTAATATTTGAATTGCATCCCCTACCATCATATTAGCACTGACAGAATGCCACAGATGTGACAGTCTTCCTGGAGGGGAGTGGGGCCTGTGGGCACTGCTCAGTTAAACCCTGGCATCCCAGGTCCTCAGTGAGCACAACACGTGGGTATGCACAGAGACACCGCCTCTCTTCCTGGTGACCCTTCCATCAGCATTTTCCCTGCTTGTGCATGTCCGTTTGAAACAGTAAAATCTCCAGGACTAGGACTCTCTCCTGTGGTGGGAAAGTAGAAATCCTTGGGGCTCAAAAGTTTGCATCATACTCCCACTTGTCTAAAATATATAGAGGGAGGGGAGCACAGTGCATCATGATGGTTAGGCTTAGCTCCTGATTTGGGGAAATGGGATTCTGGCTCCTGCTTTTTGAGGAAACCATTTAGAGGTATGATTCCATTAAGGAGAGAAACCAGGGAAAACAGAGTACAAAGACCAGGAAAAGCAGTGCAAAACCACTGCCAACATGAGCCATCACTTTGAGTTAAACAATGAGTTTCATATACAGAAGAAAGGAAGAAACTCACTGAATTGCTAGCTAGCTTAATGAAGCACTATGTTTCCGTACCAGTATTTGCCCTGAAGTACATCACCCAATTAAGAGTAACTTTTGGAGCATTTTGAAAAGCTTTTATTACGTTCTTCAGTGTAAAAATGGTAGCTCTATCCTTCTGCATGCTCAAAGCACTAATCAAGTCAAGCCTCACAGTTCAGGGGCAGGCAACTGAAAAGCTTTCCTGGTGTCTCCAAAAAGCTTCAAGTGGGAGAGGACAGGGCTAAGTGCATCCCTCAAAAAGCAGGACCCTGGACAACAGGCTTGGGCCAAGATCATGGCCCTGGGCTGGGTCAATGACAGGACCAAGTGGTAGCCCAGATACTGCGGGAGTAAGGATCCCCCAGAGGGGTTGAGGCCACAGAGGCAGTAGGGCATCGGTCAGTCCCACCATCTTGTGAACACATAGGTGGAAGCCTGGGGAGGTCCATGTAGCCAATACCCACAAGGAGGAAGGGTGACTTGAAAGCCCTCCCTGTTCCACACCACTAAAATTTCCCATCCCGGTTGCTCTGGCAGGATTTGGCAGCTCTGGCCCAGTTTGGTAGCTGCACAGCAGCTCTGCACCGATGGGTTCATGCCTGGGTGGTTTTCGCCACCATGGGCACACCATGGGCAGACAGGCAAGGAGGAAGCAAGGGAATGCTGGCCAGAGGGAACAGCTCTTGGTGTATCAGTTACATCTTAATTGCAGCTGTCTGGTTGCAAGGAAGAACAGGAAGGGGAGCAGAGGGCCAGCTTTGGCTTTTCTTTCATGTGCTGAACTTTTTGGGCTGCTCTTCCCTTTCTTCCACCCACCCTCTTTTGCTCAGATAGAGCCACCCACAAGCTTGAGCCACACTCTCTCTTGATTTCTTGTTTTGTCCCACCGTGGCTCTTCTCCAAGGGCTTGTAGAGTTTCTTGAAAAAGGAAAAGGGGGAGCTGGGGTTGCACAGAGGTAAAACATTGTGCAATGCATTCCATCACCTTTTTCCTCCTCCTCCTTCTCCTCTTCCCCTTCCCCCTCCCCCTCCTCCTCCTCTTCTTCCTTCACCTCCTCCTCCTCTTCTTTTCCACCTCCTCCTCTGTGCTGTCTCCTGAGCATCCCTCCCTTTTCCTCAGCAGGTACCTGCGGAAAGTGACCCTGTCAACAAAACCCCAGCAGGATCGGCCTTTGGTCTTGCTCCAGCAGCTGGTTCCCATTAAGAGTCCTCAATCCCGGAGAAGTCGTTCTCTCCCATCTGAAATATTTTATTATTGCTTTTACTTTCTTTCAGTTTCCTAAGGAGAAGGGAGGGAGTCTGTCTCTGTGTGTGTGTGTGTGTGTGTGTGTGTGTGTGTGGTGTGTGTGTGTGTGTGTGTGTGCGCATGCGTGCAGTGAACTAAAGAATGGGAATTTAGAGCCTGATCCTATCGTGCCCATGTGGAAGGCTGTGCATTAGACAGCTGTGCTAAGTATTCACTGAATTATTCCTTGCCTTTTCATTCCCCCACTGCCTCAGGTAGAGCCCCTGAGGATGAGAAAGGCTACTGTTTCTCTGAGCGTGAGCCCCTTCACCTGCTTAGCTGTAAGGCCAAGATTTAAAATGGGTTGGGTTAACCCCCGGTGCGAGCCCAAGAGGCCAAAATATGAACAGCTGAGAGCTGTGGCCTTCTGGTTTTGGAGGGTAAGAAGAATTATTTGGTTGGACCATTTATTGGTACCCTCTCTCCTGGACTGACTATAAGACCACTGTCTGGTGATTACTGTAAGACCAGTGTCTGCGCTCTGCCTAAATCCGGTGAGGCCAGGTCAGTCTATCCAGAAGGGGAGTAGTCCCAGCGTAAGCTTCTCCAGTGAAGCTCCAGGGAATCTAAGTGTGGGGGTCTTTCCAAGGCTCAGGCATGGTGCATAGCCCCCCTCCCCCACCCAGGGTCGTGCTAACCTCTCTTGTGGCTCCTGAGCCCTGGCAGAGGCCAGGTCTCCTGAGGGATGGGGACTGACTGTCCCTTGCTGCAAGGCTGCTTCCAACACTGGCTTTAACATGTATAACCCATGGTGGACCAGGTGAGATGTTCAAGATTTCCCACAGGCTGGCAGCACTAGTTCCATGGGGAGACAGTGAAATGAGCAGTGGGCACTAACAAGGAGGCACAAGCTTTTGGGTGACCAGTAGTCAGGGTGGGAATTCTTCTCCTTAAGAAGAGAAGGAGGTGTACATACCCGCATCAACAAAGCATTTTTGCTAAGACTGGCTCCTGGCCCGGATAGCTTAGGTGATCCTAGGGCTTGTTGCAGAGCTGCCATGACCTAAAAAGATAGAAAGGATTATGTAAATTCTCCCTGGTAATTGTTCAACCTCTATTGCCTTCGAAAAGACAAAGATGACATGAATCCCCCCGCTCGCTAATGAGCAAAATGCCTGCACTTGGTTTCCTCCTCTGGAATTTCAGCTCTTTGCCTCTGCTATTCATTTCTGCCCTGCTGCCAGGCTGTGGCCTGGTGCAATGCCTGCAATATTCCTCTGGGGAAAAGAGACACGTTTCTCCTCACAGCTCATTAGTAGGAACCATCATATCGTCTTCAGCCATCTGAGAAAGTGTCCTCCTCATCTCCTGGCCTGCAAGAGGCTTGCAAACAGTTTCCCCACAGGGCTGGATGGCAAAGGATGCTGCAACTCTCCTGCCTGAACATGGACATATGAGAAAGAAATCAATCCCGGGTGCTTCGCAGTAGGGATGCAGCGCTGGAAGGGATCTCCTCTTTTACCACGTCTTGTCCCTCGCTATTGTCAGCAATCACATCGTGCAATCTTTTGCACAAATGCGAAGCTCCAAACAATCCTAACAAGTTTTAAGATTCTCCCACTACCCCAATTAGTAGGCTCTTCCAGAATCTGGCAGCTCTGAGGCTTAAACCATTCTTCTTATTTCCAGTCTCAATTTATTCCTGGCTGGAGCATGCCCACTTGTTCTTGCGCCAACATTGTTCCAAGGCTTAAATAGCTCTGCTCCCTCCCTGGTGCTTAGCCCTCTGATGTGTTTACCAAGAACAATCATATCCATTCTCAGCCTGCATTTCGCTGGACAAAATAAATCAACAATCTCCTGGCCTGCGATAGGCACTCTCTTCCCCTGACCGTCCTGCTAGCCTTTGCCTGCATCCCCTCTCTTCCAAATCCTTCTCTTCCCAGTGCAGATGGCAAGAACTGGAGACTGTTCCTTGTCACCTGTGCTCCAAGTAGGGTCCTGAGCAGCCCTCAGATTTTTGCTGATGCCCCAGTAGCCAGATAAGGTCTGAGAGCTGAGATTTTTTATAGGCACAAACTGATTTTTCCAGTGGATTCTGTTTTTGACTCTTAAGCATCGGGTACAGTAGTGCCTTGTCTTGGGGCAGCTCCTCAACACCGCTAAGGAGCCAGCAGCCCCGCTCTGCTCTGAAGCTATCGCTGCCTGGCTGCCAGTAAAGCACGCAAGGCTTGCTTGCAGAACCATAGGTATAAAGTTACTCGTGAGGTTTTGACTCATTTGGTGGCACTGGCTGTTAAAGTCGGCTCTCTGATTTCCCAGCACAGCAAGGCACCCTGAGATGTATCATGGGATAGCTTTAGCAGGTGGTTTTGTTTATCTGGTGGTTCATGTACATTTTTCCTGTGATGCTTTCCTGGACACACTGAATTCCTGTCAGCAGGATATTGAGAGGCCCAAGTAAAATTATGTAAGTGTGGGTGTGCTTGTTACATAATTTAGTATGTATCTGACCCTCCATCTTGTCCGCAACACTTAACTTTTCTCACACAAAAGGTGTGCAGACTGAAGATGAGAGGTCTTAGGCTAGGATACGCTGAAGCAGAAAGAAACAGGTAAGTCTGTCTTTCAGTTACCCCAAACCTGGACTTGAGGAAGCAACAAGCCAGTTTCAGCTCTTCAAAGTATAGGGATTCAGCTGTGATCTTTTTTTTTTAAACTCTGTGACTCAACTCTTCTGCACAGTATACTCTATTAGTACCAGGCCCTTTAGATTTGGGAAAGGCTGTGGAAGAACGGTGCAATATTATTTTAGGAACTGGCAGTAGAAGAAGTGACGAGCTGAAAGGGAGAGACACATGGGCTGCAGTTCTTGGGGGTAGAGTCTTTCTCTGGATGCCTCTCACCAGTTCTTGCTTGCAGACTTATATTAGTCTTCTTGCTTGCACAAGAAATAAATTATTTCCTTTTTTTTTTTCTTTCTTTCTTTCTTTTTTTTCCCTGACATATTTTATTTTGGCCTGCAATGGACCTTTCTGGGTAGATGTCCCCAGGTCTGCAAATGTATGCATATGTGTCACTGTGCTGTTGGAAATTCAGAAATAATGAGGTATGAGACTGGGAGAGAGGTGTTGAATGGCACCCTTCTTTCTGCACCCTTTCTGCCACCTGCAAAGTTACAGAAGTTTTTCCTTACTGAGAGCTGCCCATCACTTTCATTCCATTCCGTTTTGCACATCTGTACCACCGCCACTTCTTGTATCTTGGTCAAAATGGCATGTACTGACTTTGCTGGGTCCCAAGACCTCACACAGCAAACACCATGTTGTATGAGATCAGCGCAGCACAGAGAACTCTCTCTTGATGGGTTGCTTGAGAAAATGGGACGCTCACACAGCCCCTGTGGCCTAGACTGGTTCTGATACTTCCCGGTGCTACACACTGGAAAGCTTGAGGTATAATGGGAAACAAGACTTGAAAAGGCCAAACCTTCCTAAAGTCTTTTGTTCCCGAAACCAAAGCATGGTAAATCAAGGGGTTCTGCCTTAAATTAACTTGCAGTGCTCTTTAGTATTAAAAAAAAACCAACCCGAAAAACCCAACCCCCAGAATAACCAACTCCCCAAGTCCCCAAAAGGAAGAGGAGGAGGAAAAGACAGGACCTCAGAGAGGATTCATAAATCACATTGCAACGGACCTGGTACAGATGTTCCTGCATTCGGCCCACCAAGCGAAGCGCAGCACCATAACGGGACTGACAGGCCACGTGTGAAAGCAGACAGAACACAGCTGACTCGGAGGAGACGTGCTCTCTCTGGCACATGTAACACATGCTTGGTCCCTGCCCCGGCCTCCCTCGGTCCCTCCTGCCAAAAAATAAACAAGCCAGCTCAAACATGTCATAGTCTGGAAGTCTTCAGCTATCCCTTTATTTTAACATGGTGTGCATGGTCTGGTCTCCTAGCGCTTAATGCTTTGGCATAGCACTGGAAAACCAATCATTCTCCAATTTTTGGACTGTGGCTTCCCACCTGGGTGTCCAGGGGGACAACGTCCTGGCCCTAGGCCCATGGCAGCAACAAACTGGAAGGAGGAGAAGGAAAGGATCAGGCATTTCTCCACAGCCAGAACATTCACATTTCTTTTTTTGAAGGGAGACCTAACCAAGTTACCCAGAAAGCCCCAGCACTGCAGCACCAGACGTCTGGAAGACCACTGCAAAGGGACCCTATGCCCTGAAGCAAGCAGCCAAAGGGCTGAGGCAAGCATTTGGGTCCACAATATAGAGCCAGCTACAAGGGGGGTGTGGCTGTGGGGCTGGGGGCCAGGCATACCCAGGCCCATGTGGGTCCAGAGGCATATCAGGATGCATGTCCATCTCCTGGGGCAGAGACCACAGGTGCAAGAGCATGGTTAGTCCCAAAATCCTCCATCCCAAAGCATCATCATTCACATCCAAGCATTCTGCAGCTCCTTCCCAAGTTCTCCAAGCAAACCGAAGGTGATAGATGACAGAAGAAAAAAGCTTATGCTCACCCAGTGGTCATGCCCTCCATCTGGGAAGAAGGGAAGTAGGTGGCAGGTAAAGTTTCAAGCCAAGTTTTTCTGTGGTTTGCCCCAGAAAATGACCTGTCCTGTTGCACTTCTGAAGCCTGAAATGCTGTTCTGGTCAGAAATGGCCTCAGGATCATTAGGGCTTCCCTCAGTGTCCTCTGTTGGGTACCCACAGCAAAAAGACTGGAAAGAAGCTCAATTAGGATCATTTTGTCCTCTGTGTAAGGGGAGGAAAAGAACACATTGGGAATTCTAACAGGCTTTTGGGGTGGCCAACACCTGGGTGGTGCATTGTTTTTAAAATGGTCTCCAAAAATATCCAGGACCACAAAAGGGGAAAAATTAATAAGGATAATTAACTGGTTTCCATCTCCAAGCACTTTGGAGACATGAGCTAATCAGTCTGTAGGCACATACAAGCACACACAATGTCTCTAATTAGCTTGCTCTTCTACTTCCTCACCTCTTTCCCCAGAAGCTTGCCCACTGAGATCCCTATCAGACAGAACAGGTCTCTCTCTGCCCCTTCTGCAGAGGCCTGACAAAGTGAACCGTCTCTCAGTCTGTCTGTCTGTCTGTCTGTCTGTCTACTTCCCTCCCCTGCTGGCCATGATCAGATTTCACTAAATGAACCACAGTCTAGTGGAAACTCCCTCTGGTCTTTGCCAAGAATGGCAAAGTTGATGAAAATGGGACTTGCAGCCAAAGTGAGTTTAGCACAGTTCCTTACTGGTTCCAACCAACTGGGTTCCCACTGTAGTTGGTTGGTTGCTTGCTTCTGGTTGTCCTCTTTTTGCTTTCAGCCTGGCACCTCTCCTCTACCTGGAGCATCTTTCTTTCACAGGATTATCATGTTGATTACTAGATGCCAAGCCATAGCTCCAGGGGCCTCCTGGCAGCTACAGTTTGGTTGATTGCTTCCTTCCACCAAAATTACCCATTTGTTGGGTTTTTCAATGAAGAGGACCCATTGAGGCCAAGTGTCCATCCCATCTATCCAGAGCATTAGCATGGGTTTAAACAGTTTCTCTGTTCCCAGTTAGGAATTTGTTAGCTAGTATAGTCCTGCCCTTGAATCTTACGTCCTTCTCTGACAACTTAATTGCTCTGCTGGTTTCAGCACATGGTCTATCAGAACAGGTACCTTCCAACTGAGAACCATTAATCCTCTCCCAGATGGGGCCCAGACTCCAAATGGAATCCTAGGCAATGGTACTTTACTTCTCTGAGCCTCATTGTCTCCATGAGTAAAACAACTGTAATAAACTCCTTTTCAAAATGCTTTGTGGAAGACATTGGATTTAGTGCTGGAGGGTATCTCACAACACAGAAGAACCACAAAGAAAGGAGGCTTATAATGTGCCATGCCCAAGCTAACGCCCAAGGACATAGTAGCAATCTCTTCCTCAGCCCCAGGCTGAGATGCTGAAACAGAGGTCCAGGGGGCTGTAGCACTGGAGGGCTTCAGATTCTCAGTCCAGTCCAAGCTGGTGTGGCAGATCATTGTGAAAAGTTACTGAAAGGGAAAAGGCCTACTGCTGTTGGCCTTAGCATTTCCTCTCCACGGTCACCAGTAAGGTGCTATGGAGTGCCACAGTGGCCCCGCAGAAGAGGCCCAATTGGACTCCTGGCCACCTGTATGCTTTGCTCAAGCCTGTCTGTGTTGATGTTGTCCATATGTCCAGAAACAGACCTGCACCTCAGGCATTTCCTGGAAAGCCATTTGTTGTGGTTTAACTCCAGCCAGAAACTAAGTCCCACGCAGCCACTCACTCACCCATGGCAGGATGAGGGAGACAGTGGGAAGAGTCAAAGTGAGAGAACTTGTGGGTTGATTTAAAGAGAGTTTAATGGATAAACCAAAAGCCGTGCACACAAGCAAAGCAAGAATTCATTCACCACTTCCCATGGGCAAGCAGGTGTTCAGCCATCTCCAGGAAGGCAGGGCTCCTTCATGCATAATGGTTACCTAGAAAGACAAACGAGCCCCTTGACCTTCTTCGTGCTCCAGCTTTGTATGCTGAGGATGACAACATATGGTATGGAATATGGTCAGTTGGGATCATCTGTCCTGGCTGTGTCCTCTCACAACTCCTTGTGCACCCCCAGCCTATTCAGTGGTGGGGTGGAGTGAGGAGCAGAAAAGGCCTTGGCTCTGTGTGAGTACAGCTCAGCCATAACAAAAACACCCCTGTATTACAACTCTCTTTTGAGCACAAATCCAAAACTTAGCTCTGTGCTAAATACTGTGAAGAAAACTGACTCTATCCCAGCCAAAACCAGCATGCCATTGAAGAGGAGCCCACAGAAGCTTGCATGTTGATAGGAAGCTCTTCACGGCTGGCTCTGCAGTGGGGTACCAGGGCTCCCAGGCAGGGCAGCACGCATAGTCCTCTCGGGGCTTCTGGGGTGTGGGGATGTGGGGAGGCTGCAGCCCCATTTGGCTGCTAGTTCAGCCTTCCCAGGCAGCTCTGTGGCTGTTACGGGCTGCACAGGAGCAAGACCAACATAATGTACCTTACCTACCTTATTCTCCAGCCTTTACTTCTCCTCCTCACCTTTCCCCTTTGCAGTACCTCCTATTCTCTCTAGTTCCTCTCTGAGCCTCTTTCTTTTATTATCCTACCTGCTCTCATGCCCCCTACCTCCATTCCCCCTTATTTTCCCACTTCAGCTTTCCCATCTCAGCTGGCTCCTTTTCTCCTGGAAGCCACTCAGCATGTGTGCCAGATGCCCTGGATCAACAGGGAGAGGCAGCTCAGGCTCATGCCCTGGCTCCCATCTCTCCTCTCCCAGCTCCACATCATGAAAGCCTGAGCCCCAGCAAGTCCAGGAGCTGGTAATACCCAGGGGTACCACAGCTCTGCCTTGCTGTCCCACCGCAGGAGCCTCCCCGCCAGGAGCAGGGAGCAGCCCTTGGGGTGGGATTGGCATGGGGTCTCCACCAAGACAAGGCAATGTGCCTCTGTCATCCCACACAAGACCACCTTGCCTTGGGGGACAACCACAAGCTCTTATCAGGACTCAGACCTTGGCTGTGAGGAGGAGGGATCATTTCCCTTTCTGGGTCTCCCTGTTCTCCCTCTAGCCCTCTGCTCTCTCCTTCCCTCTCATCCATTTCCTTTGACACTGGTCCCAGGCCCACTGCCAAGTCTCAGATCCATTAGCGAGGTGCCTTGCTGACTGAAGCACAAATCAGGATGGAACCGGGTGCAATTAGCAGCTTCTAGCACCTCATCTGGAAGGCATTAGCTTGGCTTTTGGGGGAGGGGGTTATGGGTTGGGAGGAGAAGAGAGAAATAAAAGGGAATGGATATAGATGCCAAACAGAATAAATAAGCTATTTCTACCACTCTTAGGAACCACCATGTAGCATTTGACAGCAACATGCAAACAGATGTGCTAGAGCCATCTCTGGGGGACACACCAACTGAGCCAAGTCCATGTGGCCCATAGACCTCCCCTCTCAGGAAGATGTGGTTATTGGGTCCAAGAAGGTAGTGAGATGGCCTGAAGGTGTGCAGTTAGCCACAGCTTGCAGGTGATGTCCCTCCTGGGTTATGGTGTCTGTAAGAGCACTTTGGTCTAGCTTGGCTTCCTCTTCCTTTGGCGCCCTGCTCCATCTGGCTCCCAGTGCACTAAAATCCCCAATAATGTGATGATGTGATATCTGTCTTATACTTGAAAAGCCAAGATAGACTAGCACGTATCGGTTAGGATGGTCCATATGTCTGCTGGAGACACAAGCCCCAGGCAATATAGTTCTCATCAAGCTGTGACTCTGTACAAAAAATATTTGCCACCTTCTTCTTTTCCCAGCCTTATTGATATCTTTGAGGAAAACCCTGGTACTGCTTTATAGCAGAGACACAAGCTGTCCCCTGCTCCCTTGCCAGCTTGGTCTACAGCCAGTGTGCATGGATGCTCAGGAGGCTGTGACCCCGGGCAACCACAGTCCCAAGCTAATGGGACAGAGCAAACATACTCGTACTGTGACCTTCATGTTCCCAGAAAGGTCCTGCTCTTTCATGGGCACAACGGTGCTGTCACAGAGCATGTCCCTGAGGGATTAAGACATAGCTGACCGTTAGAGAAGGTGACAATGAGTTTGAAAGCATCCTTGTGCTGGCAACCCGTACGCTTGCCCCCTCTCATCTCTGCAGAAAAACAGGCTGAGCATTGTCCTTTAATTTGTCCTCCTTTCCCTGCCTTATGAAAGGGGCTGGAGCCAGCCTGCTCATTCCCTCTGCTTTTCCCTTCTGCAAGATCTCAGCTCTGGGAAGAAGGCAGGGTGGGAGTGGGGGAGGTGAGGGCTGTGCTGGGCCCCTCCATCATGAGGGAGCTGTCTGCTGGGAAGTGGGACCCCGAGGGCTCTGGGGGGGGGGTGCTGCTGGCAGCAGGTGGCTGGCATGCCTCTGAAATGGCGCGTGTCGAGCTCGGAGCCTTCAGGGGAGAAACCAAACACTGATCGCAGTCTCTTTGTGCGGGAGAGCCCACTAGCCAGCAAAGCGAGCAGGGCTGGCTTTTATTTATCCATCTGGGTATGATCCCCGTACCCAGACGCCAGATCCCCCTCGCCACAGCACGCATGGGCCATTCCACTTCCCAGGGCCACCTGCTGATGGCCAGGGGCTGGGGAAGCCAAGGCTTCCTCTGAGCCAGTGATCTCATGTTATTCTTGTGCAGGCAGCACTTGGAAGTAGCTGGAAACTTCTCGAAGAGTTATTTTTCCTACACCAGCTGTTGCCAGACCGTGGTCTGTGAAGCTTTGCCGGGTAGTGAGCTCATGGAAAGTGGACTGCACATGGTCTCAGGTGCCAGCCACCTCCTGAAGATTTTCAGCCCTGAAACTGTGGTGACATAGGTGTGGGGTGCCTGGGAGAAATGCTGAGGGCCAACAATATTTGTTGGTTCTAAGAGTTTGGGATGTGTTGTTCTATTCTGTGCTCTCTACAGTTTTCCTGGTAGATACATGTAGACCAAGGCACAGGTGGTGATAGTTTATCCTGCCAAGAGAAACAGGACTGTCAGTGGATGATGTTAGGATAGCTTAGTGGGACAGTGAAGTTGCTGGAGGGACCCTGTGCCACTGCCCTCTCTGCTTCTGGAACAAGGAGGCAGAAATGCGAGGCATGAGAGAAAGCTGGCACCTCCTCTCACCCTGTCTGTGCCTCTCACTAGCAAGCTGTGGCAGGAGATGCTGTAAATTCCCCAAAGCCAGAGCCACCAAAACACTTTCTGTGAGGGCAGAAACTGTGACATGCCTCCTGTCAGCATCTTTGTTTATCCACTCAGTGTGGCAAGGAGGTGCCCCTGCGGTACTCCGTGTTTCCAAGCACATGAGGGGTTGGACACTCAGCGCCTGGAGAAGAAGGGGGGAGTGGGTGTGCAACAAAGGGTGCCAGCATGACGGCAGTGCTTCCTGTGTAGGGTGCTGCTGCGCAGGAGCAGGAGACGAGGGAGGCTTCGTGCCTTAGTGGCCACAGGAGCGAGTATCTGCCCTCCCTCTGGTTGAGGGTGCCTGTGCCTTGCCGACACGCTCGGAGGCAGAGGAGGACATCCGCGCACGCTCTGCCGGTGGCTGCCTGCACGTACTCCCTTGTTCTCCCGGCTGGGGCGGAGGGAGAAGGCCTGGTTTCGGTTAAGCCCTCGGTCACACGAAGATGCCTTTCCTATTACTCTTTTGTTTTTCCTTCTAAGCAACGTTCCCATTTAACTCTTCCAGCTCTCCCCTATAGCGTAGCTTCCTCTGCCTGAGGGCTGGCCCAGGTCAGAGGCAATTCAGGAGCAAGAGGGAGTTGCTGGACCCTGGGGCTGGAAACCCCACAGCCCTGCAGAGGGGCTTTTGGAACCTCAGTGCATGGGAGGGATGACGCTGTTGAGAAGAGCTAGGAGGCCAGGATGAAGATACTCCAGTGGTCTAGTGCTGAGTGTGGTAGAAATACCTAAAGAGTCAGTCATGGCATTATCATGACTGAATTTGGCTCCAAACTTCAAATCTGCCGAGGAGGAGTGGGGGAGGCAGAAAAGAAAACATGCGAAGGCCTTTTCAAAACCCAAGACCACAAGAAAAAACTTCCTATAAACAAATCAAATGGAAATATTTTTTTAGTTCTATAAACATTCTCCCTTGAAGCGTTCAACCCAAATATTGCATCACTGTGCTAAGACATAAACAAATCTCGCAGTGAAAGAGATGCACACCAACAATAGACTGGCCTGTTTGCCTTGTCCGGGCTGTGAGAAGTGCAAAAAATAAACAAACAGGGCAAAGAGTGACAAGCAGAAGAGAGACGTCTGAGGAGCATTTGTCTGAATATTCAAGGGAGGGAGAGTAACCCCTCCCACCCTCCCCAAATCCCACTGAGGTTCAGTAAGGAAATTCAGCTCCTTCAGGGTCCTTAGAAAATCACAGCCCCGGTAGGTCATAGGACACCAGCCAGATCTGTCTTTCAGAAAGCAAGGTAGCTTCTGGTTTTGGTTGGGTTTTTTTTTTTCCCAAATGTATTATTTAAAACAAACAAACAAACAAACATCTTTGCCACAAATATCTCTTGGGTAGGGACATATTTATTTTTGCAGTGACTGTAATGGTGGTGGTAGCAAGAACTAAACTGGCTGTGCTGTGTTTCATACCAATGTTGTGCTTCCCCTGTGGGCAGCCCAGCCACTTGCCCTTGGGAAGGCTGTTGTCCTCTGAGCAGCAGTTAGCAGGCTTTCAGCAGGAGGCAGGGGCTTGTGGGCTGGCGTTTGGTTGGTAAAAATTTGTAGAGGCACTCTAGGAAGAAAAATTTGGCACCAGAACATGTGAAGTTCCCCGCAAGAAACACACCCAATGAACAGTGGCATAAGGTGATGCTGGGAGCCTCAGGACTGCCATTTGCTCAATCTTCCTGGGACACAGGTACCCCTAATCTGGCTCTAACCTCCCATTTTTCACATTTCTGGGATGTGCCATGACCCTGCAGATGGAGCCCCTCAGTGATGGCACACGAAGAGACCTGCCTTCAGTCCCTCCCCTTCCTGCATGGGAAAGGAGAGCTGGGCAAGAATGAGCTGAGGTGGAGGCAGCTGCAGAGGAAGGTGAGGGGCGAGGTGATGTGCACCATAGCACAGCTGCACTCAGCAATTTTGGTACCCCTTGATATCATGTGTCTAGAGTCACAATACCATGCTGGAACCAATATTTGGCTCATTGTTCCTACAGACACTGTAAGAGCTGCCAGGGATCTCCTGGCTTTGTCTCTCCCACCAAGAAAGCTGTACATGTCACTGGTGGGAGGGGAATTCACTCTTGTTCCAGTTCATGTGAAAGGCACTGTAGAAAGGGCCACCAAAAAAAAAGCTGCTGAGCAGTTCAGTCTCACGGGAAAGTTCCCTTACCAGAAAGCTAGTATAACTCAAAACCTCTCAGGCAGATAAACTGTCTCTCCATTCTGCTGAGACGAAACAGAAAGATGCTTATGCCTGATCCTTCAGCTGAGGTCACGCTGCTCTCCCAGTGCAACAAGCAGAAGCAGCTGATTTCTCTGGAGGCTTCGTGCGCTCCCTCCGTGAGTCCTCCTGGCACCTCCTGTGCTATGCACAGTCCCCACGCTCAGCGACCCCGGCTGAGCTGCCCGCGGCGCTGTAGGGAACAGCGAACCTTCTGAGATCATTTGATCTCCCCGGACTCTAGACAAAAACTTCTCCATGCATGCTTTGGTCTTGAGAAAATGACTTCAGGTGCTGCTGCGGGAGCTGATTTACGAGGGGAGGCTGGGAGAATAAAGGGCCTCACACGCTTCTCATGTTACACTGCATCCATGCTGGTGTGAATTCAGCGGCGTTTATGCCCCAGCTATCGGAGGAAGAATTGGGCCCAGACCCAGTGTATCTATCTGACCAACAGAGAGGATCAAAGACCTGTAAATGCTAAGCAGGGGTGGTCCAAAAATACTAGAATCCGAAGTAATGGGGTGAACTGTATCAGAGCAAAGTTTAAATTGCAGAGAAAAGACTGCAGCTGACATCCATTAGCGAAAGCAGTTGCTCTGCCCTCTGCAAGAAGCTTCTAGGTATGGCTTACATCAGTCAGGAAAGGAGATTAAACAGGTTTTGGGTTTAGCACGGTCTGGCATGCAGCAGGCAGACTAGATCATGAGTGTTTTGAGCACCGATGGCTTGCAAGGCTTCAGGTGGTGGTCTGCAAGTGGATTACAGCATCCTTCTCCAAATTCCCGCCCATACGCTCGCGCCTCACGCAATCTCTGACACATGCAGGCAAATGGAATGGCAACAAATAAAAGCAGCCTGCAGAAATGAAAAATGGAGAATTTCAAAGCTTAGCCTGATTTTTATTTGGCTCTAACCACAGGCTGCTGCGTAGTATCACTCCATGAAAGAATCTCTGGATTTCTTTTTTCCTTCCCTGAAAGGCTACGTTTTTTTCCTTTGGATTAACAAAGGATCAGAAACACCAGGATATATAACCTTTTAATGTTCATCTAGCCCTCGTTCTCAGGGACTGTAAATTCCTGAGCACCGTGGCCTCAGCATCAGCTGTGATTCTTCTTTTTTTTTTCTAAAAGGAGACCTGGTTCCTAAAGTTTCAAAGAAATGACTGGCAGGTGCTTTTGCTCTCCCACTTCTTAAAAATGCCATAGAAGCGTACATGTGGGCAGCCTAATGCTAAGACAAAGCAGGGCATATATATACATATATGCACAGAGCAGCCTCTTCTGCCTTTTACGTGGTCTCCAGGTTGTGGCAGGGTGACAGCTTTCAGCAAAGGCACCAGGTAAAAGTAGAGAGCAAAGGATTAGAAGGACAGTTGGTGCATAGCCAGGCTGACTCAAATGAGGGGGACTTAAACCAGTTGAGAAGTCAGCATCTGTGAGGGTTAACACAGGAGAAATGGAGATATTGCTGGGGATGATATAAAAGGGTCATGAAAGGAATAATGAACTGAAAAAAGAGAAATTTCAGGTTGGAAACGTAATGATGTGTTGGGAGATGTGTGTGTCAAACTCCGAGTTAGACAAGAGAGCAGCAAAGCTGTCTTGGGGGCAGTGTCTCCTGCAGGCTCCCTGGGTTAGGATGGGTGCAGGGTTGTACCTGGAAAACATAGGTTTAGGGAGGCTGACATCTCTGACACTGCTTGGAGGTCAGGAATATCCTTCAGCCAACTGGGAGACAGGGGTTATCCCAGGGTGCATCCTCTGGAGCCAAGGGCTCGCACCAGCCCTCCTTTGGCCCCATGAGCTCTCAGCTGACCCCAGGGCACCAAGAAGCACCAGCTTGTGCCCGGGGCCAGGGGCTTTCCCGCAGGCTGAGCCCACAGCCAGACCTGCCATCGCCGCGGGGGCTTCCCCGCGCTCCCCTCGGTCCCTGGCTGTCTCCAGCCCCCGGCCGCCAGGCTGGGATGTTGGTTAGCAGATTTTTTCCACGCTGTTTCTCCAGGATCCCTGACAGAGCCCATCAGAGCTGCCTTTTATCAGCGCTGCACGCCTTAGTGAGCCTGTCATGACTCACACACAATGTGCTCTGTGCCGGATTAATCCGGACGGCTTTCATGCTCAGGATGTGGGCGATGGGCAGGGTGGGGGGGCACGGGGACAGATGCAAGGCTAGCGGGGGCCCGGGAGACTGGGGAACCCCAACATTTTCACTTGCTGAAGTTAAGGACCTGTTTGGGGTCTGTTTCAGGGCACAGGGTAGAGCGAGCCACAGGCAATGAAAAAGAAAGAAGGGAAGGCAACAGGTGTGTGAGAAAGTGGTGAAGGAGGAGAGATTATAGGTAAATAATAGGTGAATAAATGGACTACAACAAAGAGAGAATGTGATGTAAAGAGAGATCTGCATGCCTTAAAATGTAATCTCCCTTGTTGATAGACATGACAGGTAGCTATTTCACATAGGTGTAATTACTTGGGGACTGCACCCCAGCTAAAGGGATCTTTTCAGCCTTCAGCATTAACCTGGAACACCTTTAAGATACCTCCCTATCTTGACTATTGATGTCTGTAAGCCCTCAATAATTTACCCCAGATTAAGGGAAGCAGTGAAAAGTGTGAAACCCTAAACCCAGTGAAGTCTCTACTGATGGGAAAAAGAGTCCCATTAACTAGTGAAGCACCGGGATTCCACGCAGTATCCACAGAGAAAAGAAGGGATTCATCTAACATGAGAAGAAACTAACTGCTTTTTCCAGCAAAACTCTGTAAACCTGGAAACATACCAGGGGAAACAGGCTGATACAAGCCACCTAACCCAATACTGCACACACATCTCACGCTCCCTGCTATGATTCCCAGCTGCCACCGCCTCACCTGCCCTGATTTTCCATGAGCTGGGATGTTGCAGATGTGTGTGCACACACATAATACAAATGCATATGCTAACACATTGCCTGTATTGCACGTATATATATCTTCTCCATTGGGATTTAAAATGTTAATTTGCAATTATCCATTCTATCTATTGCATTTTACACAGGTAAACCCTATTTTCAGCACTGACTGCCTAAGTTTCCATCTCCTCTTGGAAGGGTCAGCTACTTTGTAACACCCTATTCTGTCTATCCCTGCACACCCTGAAGTTTCCCAATGATTTTCCATTCAAGCCCCTGAATAAGCTGAAATGTCACTTTCTCTGGGGCAAAACACACCACCTACTTAACAGCACATAGCAGCATCGTCACAGCAAAAGGTGGTGTGCACGATCTTGTTTTTTATGTCCTATCCATCTGGGGAGCATTTCTTATCATTACTTTGAGACGGGTTTTGGTGATGAACCTGAAGGCAGGAGGGCATATCCTACTAGAACTACCTCTTTCTGTATACGGCAGCTTCATGGGGCTCTTGTATCCAGTCTCAGGACTTCCCCCTATCCAGCACTGGCAGTGAGGTGTGTGGTCATGATCACCGATGTGCTTGCATCGGCTTTCACTGCATGAGGAGTTTTAAACTGTAGAACAGTTGTTGCTAAGTTCTGAGGGAGAAAGCAGGATCCTGGGGGAAAAGAAAAGGCTATTTATTTAGAGCGTTTGTCTGAGGTCTGTGCTCAAGAGAAAGGTTTTACCCATTGCATCCGAAAATTTCCAATGAACAAAACCTTTTCTTAAGGACCCCGTCCTCTGCCCAAAATGTTGTTTGGGATTGTTAAACACTCCCCAAACACAAGGGGATTTCTCTGACTACTGATCCTGTACATTTGAAGACAAGGAAACACATGGACCTGAAGTGGGTCATTTCTTAGACCTGGGAGCCCATTGATTGTCCAAATAATTTGTATCAATGAACTCACTACAAACACAACAGCAGTACTTTACAACATCCCCTAGAGACACACAAACAGAGCATAGGCACATCTGCAGCATATATAACACATTTTGTACCAATATAACTATCACCACACAAAATGAGAATGATACCTTTGTGGGCTCATGTTTCTTTTAGATTGTTTTTACCGTGTCTGAAATAGGAATTGCACCAGTAAAACCATCCTGCTGCCAGCCCTCCTCCAACAGAAAGCAGAGCTCGCACCAGTTCACTGGCATTTATTTTATTTCAGAGTATATACGTTACCCCTCATGTATAAATGCCTGTATATACGCTGAAATAAATCTCAGTGAACGTATGACATTTCTGTCTGACATCAGGGTGAGCTCGTCACAACCAAGTCTATGTCCCTGACTTGGACTCCAGCAGTAAAACTAAACCGACATTGAGTTAGTTTAGCTTACACCAGCACAGATTTCCTAATATAGACAGGCCCTATCTCTTGCCCGCCCGTCCCACCCCCCTCTTTAATTTGGTTCTCTGAGGTTTTGATGACTGAATCACTCCCCTCTGTTTCTCTGATTTTTTTCCTAATCTTCTGCTCCTGAAAGATGCTTAGTTCCTGAATCCCTGTACAAATACACTTTTCTTTCTAAGCTTCTCACCAGCCAAACAAGGTTTTATTTGTTTATTTAATTTGACATGCCGAGAGAGAAATGATCCCATTTCCTATGGATTATCAAAGTAACAAATAGCTTTACAAGAGGGTAAACAAAGTAAAACTCATACTGAAACTCCTTTGAACCAGGGGCTTTCTGTTCATGTCCCTTCCTAATGTGTGTCTTTCCCCTCTCTTCCACACTGCACATGGGATGACTTTCTGGTTACTTTGTGGACGGTGGCTACAGGCCTCAGACAGTTGCTGGGGCTGAGCTAGTCGTGGCCTCCTCATCTCTCCCTTCACCAAACTCACCACTGAATCACCCAGGATATGGCCACACAGCTCTGACCTCGTTCTGAGAAGGAACATTTTCTCCACCTTCTCTTTGGCCCCATAGCCTGATTCCCCCCATCAATTTGCCACTTTTGCAAAGATCCAGAGCTATAAAACCCTGGAGGGTGAGCCCAGGAGCCTCCATGGAGGTAGGGATGCTGCACCAACTTTTGATGGGAGCTTTCCCAAACTCAGGCGGCAGGCATGGACACCTGAAAGCATCGCTCTCCACACACAGCTCCAGCAGCATGTACTTCTAGAGAAAAATAAAACAACAACCCCCAGGCCTGTATCTGGGACAACAGACCCCAGCAACGTGCATCTCACATTTTTTGGGGGGATGCTTAGGCTTGAGCACTGGGTCCGGGCCTGCTCACCCCCCCCCGCCCCCAACATCCCTTTCTGTTTATTACTTCTGCCGTAATTGGGAGGCATGTGTGGATGAATTAAACATAGCAGGACAGATGAGAAAACTCTCCCTCTTAGCTGGCTGAATGAGCAAATTTAACTGAGCCTGTTACCCACTGAGCGTCGTGCCGACATGCCAGGGTCCGGTTTCCTTTGAGCTCGCCCTTTCATGCGGAGTCCCTCCGTGCCCCCCGCCTTGCTCCGCACAATATCAAACAGCTGGAGTTTCTGTGGCCCGAGGAGGAGCCTTTGCATCCAACAGCAGCAACAGTGGGAATTTTGCCTGGGATCAGAGAGGGATGGGGCCGATCCGGGCAAGGCAGTAGCTGAGGATCAGGGGGCTTTGGCACCTCCTGAGAGGGATGGATACCCCCCCACACTCCCAAACCTGCAGGTTGTACTTGGTTACTGCCCCAGTTTTCACACTGCTTTGAGCTTCAGCTTGGCCAGTGGCACCCAGAAGTCAGTTCTGGTGGGTAAAATGAAATAAATGGGTGCCAGCCTAGAGGTGGAGTCCCTGGCACAGTAACAGGTCAACTGAGTGCAAGCAGGGCTACCACTGGGTTGTTTGGGGATGACAAGGGGACACAACCACACTAAACGGCACCCTGCTTCATTCCCAAGGCAGTTCTTCCAGGGTTAACAGCTGGAATAGGTGGGAAGAGCAGAGTACCGAGGGCACTTCTGTGTCCCCAGTGCTTCCTTCTCCTCAGGGAAAAAACAAGGAACATAATCCTGCGGGGCTGCAATCTTTTTTTCCCTGGTGTTAAACAAGCCCCAGGGCACTTTGCACAAGGTAGCTCTAGGTCGGCTTCCTTGCCTCATTCTTCCCACCTCTGTAAGCCTAAAACTAGCCAGGGCTAATTCAATTCCTGTTTTAATTTAGGACAGTTTACGACTTCTCTAAATTAGGAAACCACTGCTTTTCAGACGAGGCAGGTGCTAGAGGTCTCAGAACTTGTAAAAGTTAGGCCACTTAGTGAGGTGCCTACATATGGATTTAGCACTTGAGGACTTCATTACTGAACAGCGTAAAGAAAAAACTCAGAATCTGAGAAACAGTTATTTAAAAGATAATTAGACAGCAAAGTTAACGTTACAGAGGAAGGAAGTTTGTGTTCAACCTGATGAGCCTACCCATTCAAATGCAAGTTGAAGAGCCATCAATACATATTCCCTTGCAACTCAAGAAACCCTGCGGAAAAAAATTGGGTTTGACATTTTCAGTACCCCTGTCATAAACCAAGGAAATAAGAAATGCAAACCCAAATATAAAAACCCCCAAATCCTTCAAATCATCCTTATGCATGAGAAACAGGTAATCCAGGAGCACAGGAATAACTGTGAAACCTAATGATGACATGAGGGTAAACTTTAACTACTCTGTTGCCGCCTTCTCTACCTGAAGAACCCCAGATTTAGAAATTACAGGTAATGTTTATGTTCTGTGCATGGCAAAGATGTGACCTCTCAGTGACAGTAGATTTGTTTTGAGCTAGCCTTTACTGAAAGGCTTTGAAAGATGGAGGATTTAATTGCACCTCTGGGTAAATTTATGTTTTGGGGCATGTATTCACTCTTTGGTGTGCAGGGAGGCAGTGAGAAGGAGCTGGTTTGGTTTAATCCCAGGGAGTGGTGTCATTGTTTTTTCTGAAAATTTGTGCCTGAGATGCTTTCCCTGAGAGCAAGCACCTGCTAGGAGGGATGCTTGGAAGAGAAGATCTTTTCCTTCTTGACTTGGTCTTCTTCACATCGCCTTTGGAGAAGCTGCACGTGCTATGATTTAAGAGAAGGAGTCAGTCACCTATCTTCCTTGAAAACAGCTAGCTAAAATCACGCATAGACTGTCTGACTTCCATGGGAAGGGACTGTCTTCGTTTAGCAACGTATTAGCCCCTGTGCTTTGGGGGAAAAGGGCAACTTTGAGTTAAAACCATGACTTGAGATAAACATTTGGGGGCATCTTATTTAACGTGGATGTATGCTACATTTTGCACTTTACATAATCAGTTCTCTCCTTCCCTGCCTTCACTTTTGTTTCAGACGTCCCAATCCAGACGGTCTGTCCCTGGTCCCACAACAGGGCAAACAGGATGGGAACCCTCTCTTGGAGGGAAGCAAGCTTGGGTCATGCCAGGCAGGGAAAGCACCACAGGTCCCCTTGCAAACATTGTCTATGCCCCTGTGGCAGCTAAGCAGATGCTTGAACTTCAGATGCACAACTGGGGAAATGGAGGCACATTAAGTGATGAGAGGACTTGCCTCATCCCACCCATCAGAGCCTGTAGAAAGGCAGTGCCCTGATCTGGGCAGACCCATGGCAGTGCTCACATATGGTTGCCCTAATGTCCTTTCAGTGGGTGCCTGGCGGTGTGGGGACAGGCACACCAAAAAGGTGTTTGGGCACAGCTGTACCAGAAAGGTGTTCCTGGGGAAGCTCCACAGGTGGTCGGAGCAACTTCAGTGCATCTCTCTGGTCTCAGTCCTGCCTGATACGGTCTCCCAGCAGGTGTGCCTCATAGAGATATTTATCAGCTGCCCATTTTGCTACAAGCAATGACCGCCACAGGCCCTGGCACTGTCATCGGCGCTGTCTGCTTTCTTTTGCAGGAAGAAGTGGGGTGGACGCTGGTACCGGGGGGCTCGGTGAGCCGCTGGGCCTGGTCAGAGCGGTCACTTCACTCAGCGAGGCCTGGCGGCTGCCCCCCTCCGCCGCCTCCTGCCTCGCTGCCGGCGGGGCGGCCTCTCTCCGCCCGGGCCAAACTTTTCGGCCCAACTTTCCCGCTTCCGCCTGCCGGGGAGAGAGTGGCGGGCGGTGGGGAGCGGTTCTCTGGGTGCCGGCGGGCTAGTGTCTGGGGGTAAGGCACCGGCCAGATGATGCCGGTTCGTGTTATTGGGGTGGGGTGGTGGTGAGGGGGTGGGTGACAACACGACACCAGAGGACAACGCACGGCCGCCGCTCAGCTTTTGGGGAAAGAGGTTTATTTTGCGTTTTCATCCTCCTCTGGCTCCTCCTCTTCTTCCCTCCTCCTCCTCAAGGGGAGGGGAGGAGGGAGGCTCTGGGGCAGGAGTAGCCAGAGCAGTGAATTGTTTGGGAGTTCAGTCATCCAAAAGCCGTCTCCCTTATGGAGGTCCTGGCTTCCCGCATCCCGGCGCCTCTTCCGTCCTCCTCCTCCCGCCGCGCCTGAGCTCTGCGCGGCCCCCCATCCCCAGCGCCAACCCGCAGAAAAAACACAACCACCCCCCCCAAACCAAGGGCCCCCCACCTTCCCCGACCCCCTCCCCCCAAAACCAGGCTTTCCCTCCTCTCTCTTTTTCTCTTTTTTTTTTTTTCTTTTTTTTTTTTTTCTCTGTGTGTGTGTGTGCTGAATTCCCCGCAGATCCGGCCTGGAAGTTCCCAGCTCCTGGAGTTAAGCCTCTTTGTTGCTTCCCTTCGTTTGGGGCATCTTTTGTGTTCCCCCCCCGCCTGCTCCACCGGAGACCGCGGTGAGTGAAGCGAAGGGGGCCCGGGCCCGGCGGCGCTGGCGAGGGGCCGGGAGGAACGGCTGTGGCGGGTGGCGGGGCTCAAGGGCGCTTTCCCCCCCCCCCCTCCCCTCTTTCAGAGCCGGCGGGCGGCCAATCTTTGTGTCAAGAGTTTGGGAAGTTTGTGCGGGGGGATGAGGGGAGAAGGGACGCGGGGGACGTGACAAGGGGCGAACGGAGACCCGCAGGTCCCCACCGGTACGGGGCTTGTTTTGGCTCAGGCAGGTGAGATGTGAGGGGTTCGGCCGTTTCCCTCCAGCTCTTCCTCCTCGCCCAGGCGGCGTTAATGGAGGGCCCAGCGCACACACCACGGTGCTCCGGCGCTTGCCTGAAACTTTCCCCAAAAGCTTGGTCCCTGAGACCGCCCCGTCCTCGCCGCCGGGCTACTCGAGGAGGGGACGGTGCGAGGGAGAGGGAGAGAGGGGGAAAGGCCGTGCAAAATGAACCCCGGGTTCGGCGTCCGGCGTTACAGCTCTTGTCAAAAGCTGATGGGAACTTTGCAGGCAAGACCCAGCTCCTGCCCATGCGAAGGCATTTTGGTTTGTGCCTTGTGAAGGGGCCAGTGGTGCTGCTGAAGGAAAATTGAGGGGTGGGTAATGGGCGAGTAAAATTTTTGTCTGCTTCTCCCGCTGCTGCCGGGTTTCTGACCCCGGCGCGAAGCTGAGGGGGGATTCGGGAGCAGCTTTCTGCTGGGCGGTGGGTTTGTGTGTGCGCACCGTGCAGCTTGGATGGGCTGCGGCGCTGGCAGAGCCTCTGGGCGCTGGCTGTGAAATAGAAAAAGGTCTCGGGGAGAAAGTGGGATGTGGAGTTTGTACCTGTGTTGCCCAAGCAAAACTTCTCAAAGTGCTCTGAAGATATTGGTAATTGCACTGAAAAATAATAACAAACCTTTCCTGATATCCCTGGCTAGCAAGGGGTGTTTAATACAAACCTTGCATCTTTGGGCACTTTCCCAACTCATTCTGGTACCCCAAGTATTATTTCACTGGCATTGTGGGCAAGGCAGTTCAGGTCTATTAAAGGTGTAGTTTTTTGTCATTGTTTGTTTTAAAGAAACTCTCTTGACCTCTCTGTAGCATTATGTGAGTGGGATAACAGGAATATACACACACACACACACACACGCTGTGCGCCCGCATGTAATTCCCGGGATGTCTTAAACTGCTTATTTTTCCTGGTGCCCAATAATCTTCGTTTCTATGCTGCTTTTTGATACATTCATTTGTAATCTGGCGTTAAAGTTACTTTACCACAAGCTAAAAAACTACTGTGCAAAATATTAGAAGGTGGATGTCTTATAAGTGGGCTTTTATCTTAGTTTTCTTCTTGAACGAACTGCCTCAGTGTGCATATATTTAAAGGAGGGTTCTTACATATTTATGCATATATACATAAGTGGATACACACACTTCTATTTAATGGGTTGGGTATTGAGGCTTATGACTCCAGGAAGGATTTCAGCAGAAACACATCGTGGCTTTTGCAGTGACGATTTGGTCTGTTTATTTAAGTGACCTAAAGAAATGAAGGTGAAATAACTTCCTGTGCTAATAGGAGTCATCTTGGGATCTTCCGAAGTAAATAGCACAATTAAGGAGAGCTGTGAGCTCCCTGCTGGGTGCATGATATTCTCTGACGAGAAATAAATGGAGTTTTGTTCTAAGCACTTTTCTTAACCCTCTCCTGTAGATACAATTACAGGGACTCATCCTGCATGTACAAGGCAGAAGAGGTCCCAGTAGGTGTTTTTGGCGAGTGTTGAAGTCAGACACAGAGCAATCCTCCTTCCCGCTGGTGTAGTTCCTTCCCCTTGGGGGGAACGAGACATGCTCATCTGAAGGGTGCATGAGGGTTCTGTGCATATTTGAAAGGCAAGTTCAGTTTGCTCCCCCTCTCATACATGCACATGGGACCTTTCTTTGAGAGGTATCCTGGTACAAGTAGCCGAATCCACACACATCTCTCCTTGGCACAAAGAAGTATTATTACAGGTGAATGTGTATGCTGTGAACTGGCGTGTCAGTTTTATGGGTGAGCCGTATCCCTACAGTCTGGAAAATACAGCTTTCCTGCAGTCTGTACTGACACGATACAGAAGCAGAAAGCAACAAGAGTTTCTTAAAGATTGCAGAGTAAAACCCAGTGCTGGGTACTTGCAGAGGTCTTTCCAGCCCTTGGGGTGTGAAACTGCTGGCTTGGGCTTTTGCTCCTTTGAGGGACAGGGGAATCATTGCCCAGTCCCCCTCACTCCTTGAAGTTCTGCTCTGTTCTCAAAACTAAAAGTAGACAGATCCCCCCCAACCCTCAGTGCCTAGTTGCAGCCCCACAGTTTCCAGGCTGCTGGTACAACTCCTTCTACCTGAGTAGGGCCAGCAAAGTTGGCTCTTTGGGACACAGGTGGATCCTCCTGCCAACCAGGGAACATTGCTGGTGGGGCTGTGAAGCAGGCAGCCTGCTTTGTCCCTGTCTTCTCCAGTGATGCAAAGGGGATCTCCCAAATTAAGAAAACTAATTCACTTAGGGCAGACCTGGACTTTTATAGTTTCTGGTCATTGTTACAGAATGACCATAATTGTCTAAAACACCAACAGATCTACCTGGCAATGCTTCCCAGCCTCTTCCTGAATTGGATGTCTTCAGGAGCACGTAAACTTCACAGTCTAGTACCATGCTCAGAAAAAAATCCAACACTATTACTACTATCGTGGGAGGGAAGGTGGTTGACAGGGCAGGAATGACACACTTCAGATGGAAGCATTGTTTTGGACATGGAGCTGTTTGGGCCTGTGCTTAAAGAATTTTCTCTGCAACCTTGGTTTTCCCATACAGAAAACTGAGCTAAAGCCTGTGCAGATTTTGGGGGGGGGGGGGGGGGGTTGGGGGGTTGGGGAGGGTGGGTATTGTGGTGGGGCAGATATTGCCAACCTTATTGATCTTGTCAGATAACCAGCACCCACCCTTGTGTCTCTCAGAGCAGAACTTGGGCTTACCAGGGAGGACCTGCTCTGCTGTGCCAAGCCTTTCCAGGGCTGCCATAGGGCTGTAGAGGTATCTCTGTGCCTCTGAAACCACACCTTCTTCCCAGGCAAAGGCAAGCTGCCTTCTCACACACCCCCCCCTTCCCTTGTATGCCTAATGAAGCGGGGGAGCAGTGGCAGGGAAGAGTGCGTTGGGGACTGCGATGGTTGTTTAGCCCAGGCTGGCTCGCAGGTGGGTTTTGAGAGACCCCAGGCTCAGTTGGTTGCAATTAGTTCCTGAGCCCAAGAGAATTTACAGCAGCAGTAGGCCAGTGCATCTCTGAGGTAACAGTAAGTTTCTTGTGGCAGTAGGTAATGGTGATTGGGTGTTCTAATGCCTGATGCTGAGCGCCTCAGAGGTATGAGGCACAATTCCCTTGGGCTTCTTTAGTGTGCAAAGAGGACATGATGTGTTGCTGCTGGCATGTTACGGGCCAAGGCTTGCAAATCTCATGGTTTAGGCCGTTGGCTTCCAGGCTAAAGCCTTCACGGTGCGAAGCCTAGAGTTGGGATGGGATATCCCACAAGGAAAATGCTCTCTTGCAAAATCTTCGGAGACTTCCTGTTTTTTGGTTAGACTGAAAATATCCTGGGGGAAAAAACCTGCTGCTGTGTGTTTTGGTGCTCCTGTGGTCAGTCTGGGTTTCAGAAGTTGTTACATATTCCAGTTTCCAGGCCACGAGAACAATTTAAGGAGAATAATGAGTAAATGAATCGCGGGTCCTTAGGTAGAACGTGGGTGAATATCATCTTCCCTGTTTTCTAAATGTACTTTGGGGAATTGTTCAACAAAGGGTATTGGGAGCATCTTTTTTTATCTCCTGGTATTGGTTTGGTTCATCTCGGCCCTGACTCGTACAACATTGTTTCTGGTGCTCAGTGGGCTGAACACACTGCTTGAAGCCAGTTTTCTGGAGGGAATGCTTGCAGGCTAGGAAGCTTTCAAAATCTGTTTCGTATGTATATTTGCACGTAAGAGTCTTTTAAAATATACTTTCTGTAGGAGCATGTGCCCCAGCTGTATGAGCGTGTGTGGGTAGCTAAGCAAAAGCAGTGTGGATGCCGTAGAAGCAAGTCAGATGAAGAGCTCAGAAAGATATTTGTTGCAGGGGAAAAAAACCAAAAACCAACCACTCAATGCTCACATAGTCCCAAAGCTGCCGCAGGCGGTGCAGGGCTTTCTGCATAAACAGGGAACAACAGATCCCTGCCCTGAGGATGTTGTATACTCCTTTATTATTATTATTATTAAAATTGCTTCTCCTCTTCCCTACAAAGGGACAAAATGGGGCGGGGGGGCTCAGCTGTGCCTGATGGGGTTCCTGGCAGAGCACCTGGCGCAGCGCAGACAGAGTGGCTGAGAGGGCTCTTGGGGCCGTTGCTGTGTGCTGTAGGAGCTCTTGGGTAAGAGGCAGGGCTGATTTATTTTGGCTCTGGTGGGATCGATGGAGGGAAATGCGCTTCAGAGAGCGTGTGGGACGTGCTCGAGCTTCTTTGCCCTCGTCACGGGCAGTGTGCCAGCACAGAGGTGAGAGCCAGACTTTACCCATGCTTTCTGCTCAGCTGCTCTGGGAAGGCTGCTGCCCCATGGTCGAAACCCTTCCCTGAGGTCCCTTTAGACGTGAGAAGGGCAGCTGCACCTTGTGCCCATGCAGCAGGTCGGAGGCTTGCTGGGCAAAGTCCAAACCACACCACAGCGTGTTGCCCCTATGAAAACCCACTGTTGTTGAGTTCACAGAGGTTTTTGGGCTGTGGTGGTGTTATATATGTCTGTGAAAGCCAGATGGTGTTTTGGAAACCGGTCATTTTTCATTAACTGCTGTGCCTGGTGTAGGCAGTAAGGCTCTCACCCTGAGTCCCACAGCGGTGAAGCTATTTTGGCTCTACAAGGTCCACCCTGGCAAGGAGATCAGCTAGTAGGTCGTAGGCTCATGCAGGCCCACAGTCCTAGGGCCTTGCCAAATGCAAGGACGTGTTCACTCTTTGCAGTGCTAGTGAGTCTGAACAAGTTTGTGCATCTAAAAACACTGCCTCAGGTCCTTCTGCTGTCCTTTAAATCATAAGAGCGTAGAGGAAAAGGGTGTCAGGAACCCCATCAAAACAGCAGTCAGCTTTCAAATACCAAAATGAGGTGGCTTTTTGCTTCTAACTAACAAAGGGACAATTTAGGCAGAGCCCTGCAAATCAGTGTGTTGAGCTGAGTGTGGTTAGGAGAGCTTGTGGTGATACAAACCTATAGTGGTAGTCTTTGAGAAATAAACCTCAAATGTGGAAACGCCGGCCTAGAATATAGCATTTATATGCAAAATGCAGCTTCCTCTGGTAATGTCAGTGTAACATATCCTGGTCCTTCTAGGTAGAGCAGCCACCTTGCTTAGTGATGATGACAAGTGTTTTAGGATGCAAGCCTGGGATGCGAGAACTGGGTTTGGTTCTCCTCTACACCGCAGATTTACACAAACCCTCTCGGCTGGGGCAGGTTGATTGTTCTTTTTGCCTGGCCTCTCCACCTGCAAAACCTCAAAGTGGCACTTCCCTGCCTCCTTGTGGTGTTAAGGATAGGTCGGCTGCTGATTGAGGGAGACCAGAGGTTGGTTGGCCCTTGAAAAAACCTCTCCCATGAGAAGGACCATGGTTGGTTTTAGCAGAGAGCCTCCTGTGGCACTGGCAGCCCAGCGGGAGGCTCCTGCGGTTGCCCCTGGGGACATCCAGCCCAGTGTGGATGTGGGCTCTGTAAGAGCTGCATGATACTTTTGGTTTGGAGAGTAGGCTGGGTGTGTTAGCTGGAGAGAAGCCCTTCTCTCAGCAGGACCCTTGGGGAGTCTAGCGTAGGTAGTAGCGCTGCAGCTGCAATGAATTTATTACTCCAGCCAGTGGTGGTACAGAGAGGCCTTTGTAATCCTATGTACTGTACAGTGTACATCTCAACAGGCAAAGTGGCTCCTGGGTTGTTTTATTTCCCCCCCCCCCCCTCCTCCTCTCTATCCCTTCACGTCTAGTTTTGTGAAGTTCCTCCCCTTAAATTGCAAATTTGGCCTTATCTTCAAAGAAGCCCTTTCGTGCCAAGCTTTTAAAGGTAGGGAGGAGGCGAGAGCAAAAACATTAAATCCATTAACAGCCCGGTTGCCAGAGAAAATGTTTTTTAAAACAAAATCTGAAACCTTAGTGTTTGAGATCCAAAGCTGAGATTGAATACAAGTATGGGCCTTGTCCCCGGAGAGTCGCAGCACTGGGAATATGCTGGCAGAGACCACGGAGCGAGGATTCTGGTGCATGCACGCGCACAAATAGACAATTATTTGGTCGCCAATAGTGTTCTGGGTGCTGAATAATAATTTACTTCGTCTAGTGCGTTCTGTCCTAAGTTGCTCCCTGAGCTGTAGCTGACATGGAGAGCGTTCTTGTTGCTCTGTCCCTCTGCTGGCTGGCAGTCCCATCTGGGGCAGGAAGGTGGTGCTTGCTTGCACGTTCCTCGGTTGTGGGTGGTAAAGAGGACTAGCTGGCCCCACTTCTTTAGAGCCTGCTGCTATCAGGGAGAGATTCCTTTGGGCCCCCAAATGGTGATGGGAATGTGATTTTTTTTTATGGGTTTTTTCCCCCCCAGAAGAAAGCCACTTGTTTAACAAACCCAAGCCGTGTCAGATTGAAGGGGTGGGCTTAAGTCCCAGCGTCAAGAGATGTTTCCAAAAACATGCTGTGTGGGATTTTTCAAAAACACCTGGGGTGACTTTAATGATGTGGTAGAGAGCCAGTGAGGCTTGTGCACTGAGAGACCAGACAGCTCTCCCCTTACCTTTTAAGCACAAGGTTACGCTTGGTGGATTTGTGGGGCAGCCCCACTGTTAGCAGCGTAGCAGCTGCCTGAATTAGTCCCAACCGCTTAACCCTACATGGAAGTGGACTCTTTATTGCAAAGAAAGTGGCTATCAGGCACCTCTTGGCTTGCAAGCAGTCGAAGGGCAGCTTCTAAGCCAGAGCTGTCTGGGCAGAGTAAGAAAGAGCACAATGACCTGGGTATCCAGCTGTATTGGGATCTGAATCTGACAAGGAACACCCCATCACTGGCTCCTTCTGGGGCATTGCAGCATGGCAGCCAGGCCACAGCAGAGAAGTGGGACACTGGTAGGAAGAGGGCTTGACATCTACTAGCTTTTGAGTCCCTGTGGGGACTTTCCTACCCCTCAGTGGCCCAAGCAGTCCATCTGGCTTGTACGTGTCAGCCACCTCTGGAGCTGGAGGCTTGCACGGTGAGACAGGGCGATGAGAAGTTGGGGTGTGGAGAGCTCCTCAGAGAGGCATGCCAGCTGCCCTCGATGTGTCTGTCATCGCTTTCATCAAACTGATGTTGCTCTGGGGGTATCAGGGGCTGGCCTGAAGGGAAAAAGTCTTCACTTCTCAGCAGGTGAGGAGTGGAGCTCCTGGCTGCATGCCAGCTCATGCCTCAACACTTCCATAATGCTGGAGGGAATGAGTCTAAGGCAGCAGGAGCACTAGTTACTTCTAAAGACCTCGCTGCTCTGGGTGCCTGAGCTGCTGTGAAGGTTGCAAGAGCAGCTGAGTGCATTGACACTGCAGCTCCAGGCCCAACCAGAGCAGGCAGCCAGCAGAGGAGAAGATCTTGGGATCATGGTCAACTATGGTTGATGACCGTGCAACCCATTAGCTTGATGACGGATGCTGAGAAAGGGAGGCCAGTACCAGTGTATGGAGGTGGAGCTGCTGGAGTTGGGGTGCATGTTTGCTCATCCTGCTCCCCTCTTGGCAGGGAGATGAGTAGCCAATTTGGGGAAGCATTAGGGAAGAGCAGTGTGGTTTACATGGCTGCAGTAAGACAAGCCAGCCCTGTGTCTCATAGCACAGGCACCAGTCTACTAGCAAGAGTACTTGCCTGGTACGTAAGTGTCCGGTACGAGGAGCTGTGGGATCCTGCTGATTGCATCATGAATCCTGTAGCCCTTTGTGCAGGCATAGGTCAACTGTTTACATCATGTAGATGGCAGGGAACATACTTGCTAGATGTACAGTTGTCAGGTTTTCCCCTCAATTGCCCAAACTGCAATCTGGAAAGGAGGGAAAAGGAGCACAAAGAGAAAAACATCAGGAGCAAAGTGGCAAGCTGTGTTTATTGTTGATGCCTGATCTGCACTCTACTCTGTAATCTCTCTCCCCTGGGATAGCTTTGGACATCCCTAACCTCTGAGCCACTTCAAAGAACCACCTTTTTAAAAATTTCCCAAACTAGTGACCAAGCAAACAAGCAAAAATTTCAGCAGCCACAAAAATGTCAACATAACCCAGTTTTTGCATAGCTCCAGCACTGGAGATAAGTAGAGGTTTCTTAACATTGACTCTCTGGATGAAGGCCTGCCACGCCATCTTCCCCCATCACCGTATTCCAAAACCTAAATTACTATTTGCATTACAGTTGTGTCTACAAGTTTTAAGCATGCCTGAGGACCCAGCTACATTAGATACCATGCTGACTTGTAATGGCAGCTGGTTCTCACATCCCTGTTCAAAACAGCAAGACAAATGCAGAACAGGAGGTAAAAACAGAGCATGAAAAAGGATGTCTATGCGTTGGAGTGTCCCAGTGGGCCAGGACTGGAGCTAGCTTCATACGGACCCTGCGCTGCCTGATACCCAGTCCCATATTCCATCCTCCACCTTGCCTTGCTCTTCAGAACAGGAGGTCAGAGGCGAACGTCGCTCGTGCTTGACCGACAGTTCTCCACATCAGAGTCTCATCTTCTGTAGCCCTCAGCTCACATCAGCCAATAAAGAGTGATGTGGCTGCGTGGGCTCCAGTGAGCCCTTGCCCAAATGGGGCACTGTGTGCTGTAGATGTTGTAGGTAGCATCTTGCTGCTGTGGCATGCCCCGTGTTGGGGCGGGTAGCCGGTCTCACAGAGCTGAAACTCCTGCCTGTCTTCAGAAGGCAAATGAGCAGGAGGTCTGCCAGGGCGTTGGGGGAGCAGTGGGTGGAAAGCAAGAGCACATGGCTGAAGGGGACGGAAAGGAACCTGTTACAACTAATTCTCTCCTGTCAGCTAGTTTTCAGTTGTGTCATTGCGATTTGAAAGATTGCTGGGAGAGCAGGGAGACAGTGTAATAAAAAGTGTTTTGCTTGCAGCGTGCAATCTCAAGTAAAGCAATCTCATTACGTAAATACTGTGTGCCTTTTGTCTCAGGGGGCCTGGGACTGTGCTGCTCCTGCTCTGGAGGCACTGGCTTTCAGTGCACAATCCAAGGGTGAACTCTTAATAGGTGCTGCTGAGGCCAAGTATGTGCCTTGCACTTTGGCCCAGGTGCAAGAAGAGATGTTGTTTGCTTCTCCATGGTCAGCACAGAGGTATGTTACACTGTAGAGGGTTGCAGGAAGAGGGATGAGGACACTTAGGAGTACCCAAACTCTAACCCAACTCCTGCAGGCACAGGTAGCCCAAGATGGAGCAGCTGTGTGGACACCAATGGCAGGACATGAGCAAAACCTGGCTTGATGGGGTCCCTGGGAACTATCTTCCCAGGGGCATAGGATTGCTTCAGTGAAACCTGAGCAGGTTCCTTCACCCCTTCTTTCTTGTCTGACTTAAGAGCACTGTTCTGGAGACCAGGTGGAGATGCATATGCATCCTCTCCTGGCACCAGTTTGTTTGCAGAAAGCTGTGGGCAGACACTCCTTGGGGGCTGCTTGTGGCCATGCCCTGCTGCTGTCTGAATAACAGCCTGAACTGCAGTTGGAGGCTTTTTGCTTAGAAGAATGCTTTGAAACATACTGTTTTTCATGGCACTGTGTTGCCAAGAGCTCTTTGTGGCTGGATGAAGAGATGACTCCTTGCTCTGCTCTTCAGGGAGAGGAGCCTATCTCAAGGACTCCTCCGTTTTGCCAAGTGGGTTTGATCTGCCCTCTGCAAGCTAAATAATTTAATTACAGAAAAGATCTTAGATGAGGTGTTTGTGCCTTCATGGTTTCTCCCTGGCTCAGTCAGCGCCTTGGGAGTGGAAGAGTGGTAGGAGATGCCAGACAGCTGCACAGTTACAGCTTTTTCATCTCTGTTGGTCCCAGGTCACTCCGTGTATGTGGCAGATTCCAAGGAGGCCCCAGTGTAGCTGTTACCTTTGTTTCTGCCTAGCTGAATTAGGTGGGCTGTGAGACAGAGAAGGTGTGAGACAGAGAAGGTGTGAGAAAACGGGTTTGTCCTTTCTCCTGCTTAGGGGAAACAATCTCTTCCTCTCTCCCAACACACACATCCCTGTCAGTGTGGTCAGGGAAGCTGCTTTTTTTTTTTTCTCTCAGGCTCCCCAGTGGGGAAGGAGAACAGGTCTGCAGCTGAGAGTGCTATCGTGCCCCCTTCCCCATGTCTTGTGCTGCCTCCCAAAGGATGCGGGGGCTTCTGCCAAGCCTTCACACCCCCCATTTCTCCCCATTTGCTTTCTTTAATTTCCCCTCCTCTGCCTGAGGTCCCTGTACCGCCAACAGCAGTTGCTGGGGCTGAGAAAGGCTTGTTGGGCCATATCCCAGATGCCCCTGTCCTTACTTGTTTTGGAGAAGGCTGATAAAGAACAACGAGGGGTACCACGCCAGCCCGCTGCCGGAGCGGTGCTCCCAGCCCTCATTTACCTGGGGCGAGCGCGGGGTGCTGGCGTGTCAGAGCGGGTTTGGGGAGCCCTTGCCTGGGCAGGGTGGCTGCCTGCAGTTGCAGGCAGGGCTGCTGCCTCCCCAGAGGTTATTCTGGAGAAATACCATCCTTGAAAGGAGAGCCATGTCTCTCCTGCCCTTCCTTCCCTGCAGCCGATGGAGTGGAACTCAGGGGTTCAAAGGCAACATTTTTAAGTCTCCACCAACGTTTCCGATCTCACAGCGTTTTGCAAACTGGGAGGGTTTTGTATTGACCTGTCTCCTTACAGGCAGCCAGAGGGGCAGTGCAGTGGGGCCAGCGGACATGGCGTGCACAGAGGTGCCAGTATCTGTGAGGGGCATGTAGGCAGCAGGCCAGAAAGCCTCAGTGAGCTGTTAATGAGCCACAGATCAACAGCTTTATCTGGGAGCCTGCCTCCTTGCACTTCTAGAGCTTTCTGCTGAGGAAATGAATGAGTAAAAGCTTTCGGTAGATGAGGGTTGGGAAGAAAACCCCAGAATAAAGCTCCTTAGAAAGACACATCTGGGGTGGACCTCGAGATTGCTTTCTGCCAGAGGCTCCTCATGTGTTTTTCTGAAGGTCTCTTTAACTACTTGGAAGCTGCAAAAAAAGACTAATTTTCCATGCAGTACTCTTGTAGTCGATTGGTAAGGCCAGAGGAGGCTTCTCTGCTGCTTTTACAGTAGAGACTCTCCAGGGGCTTTGCTGGGATACAGAGCCCCAGGGGTTGTGATGGATGCATTCCCCTTTTGCACAGGGAGGGTTGCTCCCAACAGATGTTTGTTATCAGCAGAGCTGAGGAACAGACAAACTTCAGCCAACGAGAAATGCAGAGGGGAATTATTGTTGTTTCCCTGTTGGGCTTGCAGAGGGAATTCTGGAAGCTGCTTTCTGTCCCATTGTTAGAGTTCATGTTTATATAGCTTATCTCTTCCATGAGGGGCTATTAAATCCTGCAGCATGTTGTGGATGTGACCATATGAGCACAGCTTGTTTTACCCATCCCAGGGCAGAGTGCGCCGCGCAACTGGATTTAAAATCACAGAGAGGCATTTCTTCAAAACTGAGAAGTGCCTTTTGTCCTGAAAGGGTGTATGGCATTTTCCAAGTACATGAATGGTTGGTAATAAGATTATATTTGCCTTATATAGCTGCATTTTCACAGTTGCTGCAGGGAGGGGGGGAAGGTCCTTTTCCCTGTCAGTGTCTAATAGTGCATGTGCGCTCTGTAGCGAGTGACAGTATTTAACATAATTTGGAGGGTAGGTACTGGCTGAGCTGGTCTACAAGGACTTTGCACTCAGCAGTGAACATTTTTTGGAGTGGTATTTGGTGCTACGGGACGGTCACAGACTTCCCTTCTCAAAGAAAGTGTTGACAGACTCTGTAAGCAATTGGAGATAAATGTCCTTGAGGCAGAGGATGTCTTTTTATTGTAGCTTTGTAGAGTACCTAATACTGAGGTCTTAAAGGAGTATTTGTCAAATAAGTGAATCAAATGCTCCTTTTGTTCCTTTATTGGACAGTAACTTATGATCCAAAGAGTTTTAAATACATTTTTTTTCTCCTGGTAGGAAAGTGAGCAAATGTCAGAAGTACGCTGTGTTCTCCCAGACCACTGTTGGGGTGACTCCTTGGAGGGGATCATCCGATCTTTTCTGCGAAACACCACCTAACGCCTCTCAAGCAGAGGTGATTTTTGCATTAAAAAGGCTTTCTAAATTGATAAAAGCTATTCACAGCAGGAAAATGCCTTCATCTTTTGCAGAGGAGTAAGCAGAGCTCATGGCTCAGTCCATTGCGGGGGACAGTGTATGTTAATAGATAGAGAGTAGATTCACTTCTGTTCTGCTTCTCATGTTGTCACCCCCCAACGCCCAGGGGCTGGTTGGTGTCTCTGTTTCCTCCTGGTCTCCTTACTGCATCCAGTTTTCTCAAAAAATTACTGAACATATAAAACAAGGATTGGATTTTGGGGTCGTGGTTTTGTTTGGTGGTGGTTTCTTTACCTTCCCCTATTCTATGACATACAGTGACCACAGTCATGTATTTGTTTTCCGCCCTTACTTCCAACTGCAGTCACATAACAATAGCCTGGGAAAAAAAAGTACTGGAAGCTATTTGGTCATGAATTTGTTTCCTTTTTTGGGCTGCAAGGAGGGGGTTAGCATTTGGGTGAAGGGACTGGGAGCTCTGAGACATCTCTTCCAAGGTTGAAGGAGGGGGGGTTAAATGGGCACCGTCTTGGTAAAACAAGCAGCACTGTAGAAAGGCAGCAGCCTTTTGGTGCAAAGCACTTCCATTGCTCTGCGTGCAGAGCCTCATGCTTGGGGCCCCTTTTCTCAGCTGCCCCCAAGACATTATTTGCTATTTTTGTAATAGTAAAGTCTTGTACAGACACTGCTAAGCAGGCTTTGTCTGCCACTGGCAGCCAGGGACGGGCTAGAAGAGAAATGCTGCCTCCCATCTCAGGCTTCTTCAGAAGTGGGTGACTGTTTGCTTTCCTTAACAGATTGCTAATAGAAGGTGGTGGGTGGTGTTGTCTTTCTTATTTATTTTATGTAGAATGTCATGACAGATGGTGGCTTTGAATGCTGTCCAGAGCTGTAGAAGCCTTTTGCTTTCTAAACCAAGTTGACTAGGATGGAGGCATCGGAGCTGATGAGACACGGGATGATCTGCGAAAGAGGAAGACTGATCAGAGTACCAGTTGTCTGTGTTCTGTCATCTCTCTCCTGAGGAGCACAGAAAGAAGTATTTTGTAGGCAGGGTTGGGAGATAGATTTTCAGTGTCTGGATCTTTGGGTCTTGGGAGGTGCTATCACCATTTACAAGGCAAATGAAAGGTCACCGGGTGGGACAGAAGTGAACGTGCGATTGCTGCCTGGTCAGGAGGGTGGGGGTTAAAATCTCAAACGGCACAGACAGTAAAATCTTGAAATTTTATTGATGGTTCAGTGAACTTGGTCCTTATGGGACAGAAAGTAGAAGCAAGTGGGGCTTACACGTGCTGGAGAGAGAATACTGTCTGATAAAAGCTAGGCCAGTAGGTAAAGTTTTCAAATCGCAGGAAATTTTCTTAAAGTATTTATTTACTTATGGCTTTGCTGAAAAATTTTGGACCAGCTGTGTTTAAAAATATAACAGTAATGAGATACTTAAAAAAGGAGTTAATCTCTCCCTCTCTTTGACATGCTGCAGAGCACCAGCTGTAGCACAGGCGAGCCCTGGGGAACCAAAATGGCACAGCCCTGCAGCCTGCAAGCCAGAGTCACACCTTGGGAAGCCAATGCCTGGAGGGAAGCATTGGCCTGCAGCAGGTCATGGGGATGCTGCAGGGATGACCCTTTGGCCATCCTTTGGAAGTAGCAGGTTCAGCCTGCCCTGCTCTTCCAGGTCCCCAAATCTCCCTGGTTCCCACAGTCCCCCAACCAGTTGTCCTCAGGGCAGCAAGACCCAGCTTTGTCTGCTGAGAAGCCTTGAACTGTCTCTGACACCCCCAATGGGGAGATGCTGGAATGAGGAGGAGGAAAAACCAAGGGCTGTTGTATCAAGCGAACGAAAAACATCTTCTGCATGTCCCTGGGTTCAGCTATTACAGACTCTCCAAATTGGACTGGGTTTTTTTGTTTTGCTTTTAAATGCTTCTGTAGCCAATGGGATTTTATTTTTATTTGTCTTTTAGGGAGACAGAGCCAGCCTGGGGCTCTTCATTTGGCCCATCATGTTTATCTCACAGAGCATGCACATGCCATCTCCTCCAGCCTGTATTTCCTTTAGGACACCCTATGGCTTCGCAGTGGCCAAGCCTTCCTGTTTGGTAGCAAAGGTGAAAAGGCCAGCAAGGGCAGGTCAGCATGCTGTGTCCTCCAGCATCCTTCCAATGGAGGCTCAGTGTGGGATGGGGGAATGTTGAGAGGGCTACAGCTACGAGAGTGGTGAAAAACGTATGTGGTGACTGGCAAGAAACTGTTTTGAGGAAGAAGATGCCTCTTGTGACAGTGGTGGTGTGGCATGGGGTGGGCTGGAAAGGTTAAAGCAAGTTAGGTTTGGTCCTAAGTCGAGGGTTGTGTGGAGAAGTTTTGTCTCCTGTGGGGCAACCAGTTTTAGCTTCAAGATAGCTTCAAGATAAAATCACAAGAGAAAAATCTCCTCTCCATACTTTTCCTCTTTCCACCACTGGTCGTTAATCAAGATTCAATTTTAATGACTTCCCTCAACTCTCTGCTTCCTCTCCCCCTGCCCCACACATGCCTTTTTTTATTATTACTTTTTAAATGCATTTCTTTTTGGCAGGAGTTGAAACACAAGAAGTGTTTGGACCAAGATGAAAACAGTGGAGGAGCATGTTGGGCAGTGCAGTGCTTTGTTCTGAGTTCAGGGGGAGAAGAGGGGGAAGCGAGGGGGGTGGGATGTCATTTCCCAGATGGGGACCCTGCCAAAGATGTTCTTGCTTTGGAAAGCAACAAGCAGCTTTTTGAGGCTATACCAGGTTTAACCATTTGTTGTCCAACTTCTGATGTGCATGGAAACCCCAAAGTCCTGGTGCTCAAGCAGGGCTGTGTTGTGTTACCATGGCCCAGGTGACCTCAAGCTGAATCTGCTGTTGTGACTAAATACTGACAGTCCAAGGTTCTTGTTGCTGGAAACCATGAAGAGTGCATGAGAAATCTGTGTTTATCTGTGAGAGTCCAGAACCAGCACAGTCACTCTTTGAAAAACAAAAATCAGCATTTTCCTCATGGGGATCAAGACCACTGTGTTGTTTCCTGCCCTGCCAGAAGCACCTGGTGGGATTTGGTATGCTGCTGAACTCTGCTTCAGCTGTTCCCCTCAGGGGGCAGGGAGTACTTTTGCCTTGTGATATACAAGATGCTTGGGAAGCACCTTGTCATGTGGCCTGAGAAGCCCCGTACTGCTGTGACCAGGGCAGCAGCGAGCCCTGCCCTGGGTAGGTTGTGGTTGTGCTGGGGACTGCTAAGAGGTGGCAGTGCTGGTTCCTCCTCTCTGTTTTGAGCCAGTCTCTTGTGAAAGAAAGTTACGGTGTTGGAGGGTCTGGGGAGTGGAAAGCCTCCATAAGCATGTACCGCTGTATTTGTGACTGCCTTGGGCTGTACATACTGTGTGGTGTGTAGGCTGCTGATTGAATTGCCCCAGGGCAGTTGCACAGTGGTAAAGTGAGGGTGTGGGGTTGCAGGAGGGAACTTGAGAAGGGGAAATTAAAGCAGCTCTGTCATTGAATCATAGAATCTCCTGAGTTGGAAGGGACCCATCAAGCCCAGCTCCTGGCTCAATATGAGACCAGCCAAATCAGACCACGGGACTGAGAGCATTGTCCAAATGCTTCTTGAACTCAGTCAAGCTGGGTGCTGTGACCACTTCCCTGGGGACCCTCCTCCAGTGCCTGACCACCCTCTCAGGAAAGAACGTCTTCCTAACATCCAGCCTAAGCCTCCCCTGTCACAGCTTCGTGTTGTTCCCTCAGGTTCTATCACTGGTCACCAAAGAGAGGAGATCAGCACCTGCCCCTTTGCTGCCCTGCATAAGGAAGCTGTAGAGCACCGTGAGGTCTTCCTTCAGCTCCTCCTCTCCAGGCTGAACAAACTGAGGGACTTCATCTTCTCCTCAGATGTCTTCCCCTCCAGACCCTTCACCATTCTCATTGCCCTCCTCACACTCTCTGATAGCTTCATGTCCCTCCTACACTGTGGTGCCCAAACCCACACACAGTACTCAGGGTGAAGCTGCACCAGCGCAGTGTGGAGCGGGACAATCCCTGTCCTGGACCAGCTGGCCATGACATGCTTGATGCACTTTATCCCTTCATTAAGATGTTTTCCAGGTCAGAAATACTTGGAACACTTGTCAGGACTCCAGAGGAGGTCTTGTACCCCCTGATTAAGAAAAAAAACAAGGGGTTTTGTACATGGTGCTGGGCTGTTTTGTTGGTGTGGAGCCTCTTCAATCTAAATGGGGTTCTTCTGGGAAGACTGCTGTCTTCCCTTGGAGCTGAGGATAGCAGCGCTGTGTGCATAAAATGTGTGCTGTGCTGGGATCAGCCGACCTGCACGTAGGTCTGTGGTGTGTTTGATTTGGGTCTCAGGCTCCTTGTTAGCATGGCAACTACCACCGCAGGCTTCTAGGTACAGCAGGACTGAAAAATAAATGGGTGATGCCAATAGCTGTACAATGTCACTTGTTACCTTGGAGGACTCCCTTCGGCCAGGAGTTTTTCTTCATTTCACTTGTCCAGATGGTTGCGTGTGTACACGTGTGCTGCGGGAACGTGTCCACTGAACCCATGCAGACTGCTGTACCCAGACCTAACCAGGTCTGCAAATCCTGTGCTGGGTGAAAATGTTCTGAAGGTGTGAACTGTGCCTTGTTCGCCTCACCTGGTGATGGGTCTTCCTGTAGCTGCTCAGCCCCTTGGCTTGGCTAGTGGCTGCTCATGGGCTCGGTGGGGCTGTGAGACCTGATCACGGGGCGCTTGCAAATGGTGCTGCATTGACTCTGCTGCTTCTCCTTCTCTGTTTACTTAGTTCTTGGCAGCTGCATGTTTGAACTCTTGCTTGACAAACACTTTCCCCGGAGTCTGTGATTAAAGAAAGTTTAGTCTGTCAAACTCTGCTGAATTACCCTGTTCTCTTGTCAATAATCTCTTGGTTGCTGTCTCCCTTAACCACAATATTTTGTGTGCAGTGCAAATTCTCTTTTTTTTTTTTTTTTCACCCTTGTTGTAATCAGCCTACCCCTCCCTGCTTGGTTCAGTTACTGAGGCTGCATCTCAGGATGCTGACATCTGTATTTTACTAATCCAGAAATCCTGGGGCTACCAGGAAGCTGTACAGATAATAAGACTGCATACCTGTCTAGCACCTTTCATCTGAAAATCTGAAATTATCTGACTCATGTTCATCTGGTTACTGCTTGTACCAGCTGGAGTTTGCTATTCCTGTTTTCCTGTCTTTGCAACCTGGGAAGCTGACACACAAAGTAGGGCTGTGTTTTGTCCAATAGATGGAAGATGCGATTCCAAAAATGTGGCGTCATAGCCTCTGTGACTATGAGTTTCCATCCCTCTTTGTCTTGTAATACCTAATTTGTCCCCAAAAGGACAGAGTTTTCAATTAAATTTTCAATTCTCAGTGGTCATCTACCTGAACAAAGGAGAATATCATGTTAAAAATTGACCCAGTTGATATTTATTACATTGACCATTGAGTGGTTGGGTGTTTTCGAGAACCACTTTATTTGCAGCTATACACGCTTTTGCTTTTCCCTTTTTTGGCACCCCAGTAAATCCCACCCTAAAGCAAAAAAGGCAGTGGAAAGATTTCTCTTAGATAAGTTACTTTCCTTGGATGCAATCAGGTGTCCCTGATGTGCTTCATAGGAAGGGCAATATCCAGACACTGTCTCTTGTCCTCAGTTTGGAGAGATGGTGAGGGACAGGTGTTAGTGGCAGGCCAGGAGAGGGGAAAGATCTTGCTGTGTTTCAGGGGTGGTAACAGGACTGGTGAAAACGTGTCTGCTGGTGGCTGGGTGGTCAGCCTGGACCGTTCATCTGTCCGGCTGCTGGCCTGTTTTGGATGAGGTCCAAGACCAGGTAGGACACTGCTGCTTTTCTTAATGCCTCCAAACACAGCTGAAGACCTTCCAAGCTAACCTGAGCTAGTTTATGGGTTTTGGGGGAAACCACAAGCAAACCACGTCAAATGGCTGGATTCTACCCCAAAATGGGCAAAGCGTATGGGCTTCTGTTTCATTTTGCTTGGAGATGACTGGGAGAAGAAAGAGATAGAGGAAAATCTTTGTGGATTTAGTGTTGCTGTAAGGCCATAGGTGATCTGTTCCTAAAGCATGCAAACACCATTCCCCTGGCTAGACCAGGCAGGTGAGGGCAGAGTAACACTGGAGCTGACATTCCCTTGGAGCTTGGGTGTAAGAGGACGGATACTTTGTTTCAAACCCTTCCAGAAAGGGATGGTTGGGATGTGGGGGGAGAAATATAAATATTAAAAAAAAAAAAAAGGAGGAGGGGGAGGATTAGTGTGAATGCATGCCCTCCACGTGTGCAGTCTCAGTTGAGGATATGGGGAACTTAGGTCAGTGTTTCCTGTGCCGTGGGGCCCCAGAGCATAGCATGCAAGGGGGATAAGAAACCCTTGGAAAGAGAGGGGGAGAACTGCAAACTCCAGAAGGTAAAGCTGTATGTATTTTTCACGTGTTGCATCAGAACACACAACTTTTGCTTGGGAGGGAGGGCAGACGTGTGCAAAAACAGTCTGGCTCGCTAGGAAACGGGAGGGGGGGGGGGGGCGTGATGCCAAATAGCTTGGGAAGTGTTGCTGTAGGCCTGCCTCTTCCCTCCACATCCATGCAGTTTGTAAGATCAGCGCAGACCCTCCTGCAGACGTGTGCCAGGGCTTTGTAAGGGAGCTGCGCTCTCCCCTCGAGGTCTGGGCATCCCCAGCTCCCTGCCCTGCTCCCCTTCTCCCCTTCCCCCTTCTCCCATGCGCTTTTATTGGGCTTGCAAACAGCCTATGCCAAATCCTGTTTCACAGCTGGCTCTGCTCCACGTGTTTGTTTTCTGTGCCTGCGCGGCGCTCGCCAGCTCCGAGGTGGAGGCGGCGGGGGGAGAGCCAGGGGGTGGTGGGGAGGGAAACGGGAGCAGGCTGCTGCTTTCCAAGCCCTTATTTGTTTAAAGCTTAAGCCTGTTTGAGAGTGCCTTTTTGGAGTGAGGGGTGAGTGGCAGGGGCGGGATGCGGGGGAATGGGGAAAGTAAACTGTGCGTCAAGGAAAGCAAACTTTGCAGCTGGAATTGCTGCTGGTGCTTATTGTGTGAAGAGCCCCAGGAGGTGCCTCTGGCTCTGCGCTCGCAGGCTCTCTCCCATCGCGGGTGCAAGTGTAAACGGGCACGGGCGAAGAGCAGGGAGCCGGCGGCGGGTCTCTTCTCTGCCCTCTTGGTGGGTGCGTGGGCACCGCTGCCCAGCAGGCGTTGGCATGGTGCTTACATCAAAGACCGATGCAGGTGCTGGCCACCACTCTCACTGGTGTACCCTAACAGCCCCAGCCAGGGCAGGGGCAGGCAGGCCTCCCTTTCCAGGCTGTAGGGCAGCAGCATAATGCGTTTGCTGTCCTTTTGTCATGGAGCATCTGTTTGCTGAGAAGGAGAAACCAGGTGCCAGTCCTGCCCATCTCTATGGAGCAATGCAAGGCCTTGCTCTGTCTCCTGGCCATGTTTGGATTACTGTCCTCAACTGGGCCATCATTTTTGAGGGGGCATATTTATTGCTGGGATGATAAATGGGGCAAATGACAGGCAGACACAATGTTTAAAGAAAGCCTGAGAGATGCAATGGTATCCTTTACATCTCTGGGGCAAGAGAAATCTGTCACCCCTGCTGTGAGTGTCCCCTACGCAATTTTTCATCCTCAGGTGGGCCCAGTGGGATTTCGGAGCAGCGTGGTGGCTGCTGGTCGCAGCATGAGTGAGGGCCGTGGCTCAGCCCATCTGAGTGCTGGCTGGTGGTGCTGAGCCCCTGCAGCACACCTAGGCGTGTGGCACCAGCCAAAGCATTTTCTGTGGGCAGTCATTCTGTCCCCTTGTTTTGCTGGCCTCGAGCTTCCTCTTGTGTTTTTTGGAGTAGTGACATGTGTTCCAGGGGAAGTATATCTCAGCAGGGAGTCGTAGAGGCTTTTGACCTGCTCCCATAACCAGAATTATTGTTAATGAAAAGCATTTCAGTGACAGCTACGGAGAGTAAAACCTCCCATTTATTCCCCAGATTTGTAGAAGAGAAAAAAAATAAACCAAACTTTTAAATTCTATCTTCAAAGGACAAGAAAAATGGGCTTGTGCTCTTTTGCATCCCAGCAATAAGTCATTGCTGAAAGGAGTGCAAACTGGAAGGCATTTTCTCTTTATGGTGGTGATGGGGATGTCGCTAAAGCTAGCCATCTGGGGATTAAACTTTGTATTGGCGTTACTGGCGAGCACTTTGTCCTGTCTCTTTTGTATGCTCTTCTGGATTTTGATGTCAACTGTGTTGAACTAGCCTCGCTCTTGTTAATGCAGTTTCTGCGCCTGCTCCCATTGAAGTGATGGCAAAGATCAGGCTGATTTTGGAGGCGGCAGAATCCGGTCCTCTGGATGTGTTGTGTCAGCAGGTATTTATGCTGTGCTGCTGACTTACATTAAATACAAGCAGGGTCGTTTTTTTACTGCAACAGCTGTAGGTGCCCCTGCTCTTTGAATATGCGCTAGAAGGCGGCTTGCAAGCTGAGAAAGGTACCCAGGTCTTTGCTCCAACAGGAGAGTTTCCCCATCGCGATTTCCCCCAAGGAAGGCTTAACAGTGTTGCTGGCAGTTTCTCTGGGCTTTTCCGATTTGGGGGTTTTGTTTGTGTGGTTTTTTCACTCTATTATTGTTCCTAACTGGATGTGCACAAGTTTTTTCTATTGTTCCTAGACAAAGATTTTATTTATTTTTTTTAAAATATGGTACACTGTATTTAAGCTTATAAAGAAGTGGGCTGCTCTCAAAAAGTATCTGTAGCTGCTGTCCCACTTGACTTGTGATCTGCTTTGAGAGTGAGAACTTCCAGGACCCAGTTTGGAGGTGGCTGTGGCTGGCAGACACACTGAAATGCTCCCTGCTCCCCAGGCACTCCTGCAGCCCTTCTTGCAGATGCTGACCAGTGGTGTTTGTCTGGAATGCTGCTCCTCTGTGCTTTGGTTTATATTGTATGGGTGCTGCTTTCGGAGAGAGGAGTGTTTAATCTGATGCTTACCAGCATGAATGGATGCTGTGATATTTATTGTCTGTCCTGTTGCAAGCTTGACCCCATCCCATGATGGAGACAATAAAATGGAGAACAGTCTCTTCGGGGCAGCTCAGTGTCACACCTTTGCCATGATTTGTGGTCCTCCTTCCCTGGGGCCCAGTCCTGAGTGCTGGTCCAGCTGCAGAGAGGTCATAGGGTGATACTAGGTAGCATAGGATGCAGGATTTATAGCGCTGCTGCCGTATCAATGGAGAAATGCTTGTTTTGGACAACGTGGTGGTGTCCTGCAGTGGGGAGGGGTGAGGGATGGCTCTGTGAGTATTCCCTGAGAGCTGCTGGGTGAACCAATGCAAAGCAGAGCTGAGTGGAAGGGGCTTTGGAGGAGAGCATCCTGCTTTCCCCGTGGAAAAATGCTGTCTTGCTGATGCTAGAGCATACTGTGGAGGTGTATCTGTTGATTAAACTTTTGTCTTGGAGCAGGATGGAGTTTCTAATGAGAACAGAAGTGGTTTTCCTGCTCTCCTGAGTAACCTGCATTTAAACCCAGTTGTAGTTAGAGAGAGAGCAGTTTGATTGAGATGGGGTGGCCGCAGGGGGCAGACCCCACTCTGTGGAAGGCAGGGCAAGAGCTTGTGCCTGGGCTCCCACCTGCCAGGTGTGCCATGGCACTGCCCACTGCTTGCCTGCCCAGCCCCTCGAGCAGTGGGGGGAAATGCAGCGTAAGGGTGCCTGCCAGAATCCTGATTCCCCTATTTCTGCTTCGTTCTTGAGCTCTTTGTCTCAGTTTTATCTGCCTGCCTTTTCCTTTCTGCTGCCTTTATTCCCCACTTTGCTTTGACTTTTGCCCGGCATCACTTTCCCAGCGCCTGCCGGGCCTGCCTCCTCTCTGACCTCTCCCTAACCCAAGAGGCAATTAAAGCCTCAACCTCAGACTTCAAGTTTTGAGTGGGTTTTTTTGTTTTGTTTTGTTTGGAAAGTATGGGAAGGGAAAAACAAAAACAGTGCCCTGACTAATGTAAACTAGCCACAGGCACATCTGTGCCTGTGTGATGACGGCTCCTGGTGGGAAGTGCCCATCCCTCCCCGTGCTCCCCTCTGCTGCATTTGCTAACAGGAAAGGGAACAACCTGACACTTGGCTTGTGCTGGTGGGGGACTCAGCATGGTGAAGCCAAGACTGAAGCTAGTAGTATTGTCCACCACTTGCTGCCCCTCCTATGGGTCCCACAGCATCAGCTCCCAGCAGAGCCATCCCTTGGGCCTTGCTCCATCCTCTTGGCCTTCCTCTGTCCCTTGTGTCTTCCTTGCCCAGGTGCATGCTCTCCCTCATTCCCAGCCACATGCTTTGCCCCTGTCCAAATAGGAAAAGGTGTAGATAGATATATTTTGCTACTGCTTCTAGCAAGCACTCTAAAGTGAGTAACCCTTCTAGCCAGTGATGTGAAGTCTGTCAGACATGGGATGGTTTTCACTCCATGTTTAGTATGGCATCTGTCCACAGCCCTGACTGCGTTGACACCGGTCACTGGCTTTAACGGTGATGTGGATGAAATAGCAGGTATTGTTTTTCTATGGCAAGAGATAGGATGCTTCAGGCAAGTAATGCAGTAAATCCCCTGCTTCTAAGACCAAAGATGTGTTTTCATGTCACGCTTGTGTCAGTGAGTGGCCCTTTCCCTGCTGCCTACTCTGTTGTGCTTCTCATCGTAAAGATGCGAGGTCATCCCATCGCAAAGGCTCAGATCTAAATCAGACTTTCATGCTGTGCCATGAGCTGAGTTTGTAGTAGTCATGGGGCAAACGGAAAATGCTTCAGAGCAGGTAACTGATCTCCACAAATGTGTGGCTACATTGATGTGTTTTTCTGAGGGCATCTCTCAACACTAAATTTGGCACGCGAGTAGGTTGAGCTGCAACCCTGTGTACACTTGGTCATGGTCTTACAGGACCTTGACACCAGCAATCCAGCTGATTCTCTGATACTTGATGTTGAAGCCCTTGAATGCATAACCTGCACTCCTTGGTGGGCACTGCAGAAGTGAAGTCCCTTTGGGAGTCCTCAGCTCTTTAAATTAGGACATTAGGTGGGAGGCTGCAGCATCTACAGGCGGATCAAGGATAAGAAGGATGGAGAATGCGGAGGAAAAGTTGGTCTAAAGCTATGACAGCTCTCCCATGTTGGGCCTGAAGTTGCACTGAGGGGTTTTGCCTGAAGAAGCGTGCTGTCCTGGCCTCAGGAGCAGCCCCGGCAACTGCCACGGGGCCGCTTTCACCCCTTTCACACTTGGGATAAGGAGCCAGAGAGCAGCCAGCAGCTCCAGGCTTGTTGCAGCAACAACATCTGTTTCCTAGGTGCACTTTGTTTCTGAAGAGGCTGTGCCGCACGCTCCATCTGCACCCTTTGCTTTTTTTTTTTTCCTTTTCTTTTTTTCCCCTTTTTTTTGCCATGTGGTTTGCTTTTTCAGTGGATTTTTTTTTCCCCCTCTTTGGTTGCTTGGGCCGCATTCGGCAGATGAGGACAGAGGCACTTAGGGGAGGCGAGCGCTTCCTGGGGAGGACGCTGCGCCAGCCTCCGTGCCAGCGCTGGCTGCTGGGCTCTTTGCACCCCAAGCAGCATTGTCAGCATCTTGACAGCTGGCTGGCTGCATGCTTATTAGTTGCTACTTTCCTCTTGCCCTCCACCTCTCCTTTGCCTCCCTAACCACCTCCACTTTTTTGCCCTTCCCCCTTCCTGCTCCTGCCCCACCGGATGGATGGACGGATAGCCTTTCGGGGAGCCCCCCAGCCTCTCCAGATTAGAGCTCTCCAGGGACTTGGTCCTTTAGAAAGGAAGAAATTAAAAAAAAAAAGGGGGGGGGGAGGGAAGGGAGGGGGGAGAAGGAGGGGAGGAAAAAAATTTATTAAAAAAATAAAAGAGAGAGAGAGAGAGAAAAGAAAGAGGGGGAACAGAAGAATGAAAACAGACCCAAGGGGCAATAGTCCCTCGAGCCATTTCACTGCATTACAATGAATATGGACTCTATTAAGCTCCGTTCTGCCTGTTAGTGTTTCCCAGGGCAACACAGCTCCCATATGGCAAGCATGCAGCAGATTAGGGTAGGCCTCCGGGCTTCATTGAGGGCCCGAGGCTTGACTGGCAGTTGAACCCCATCCTTCCCCCCCCCTCCTCACACTTGACACTGCCTGTGTTTATCTAAAGCAAAAAGGGCCGGGGTGGGAGAAGGGGGCATTTGGGGGGTTATTGTCCCGGGCAATGGGAGAGGGCAGGGAGGGGGAAGGGGGGTGATGAGGGAGGGAGGTGGGATGGAGGAGAAAGGGGGTGGGGGGGCACAGCCCCTCATACATATTCAGGAGGGGTCTTGAATGGGCAGAGGAGAAATAAAGCAGATGGAATTCATGTTAAAGAACAGCCACAATCGCCCTCCAAAAACAAGGAGAGAAAAGCGGGCAGCCTTAAAGGAGCGTAGGGAGCAGCGTTTATCCAATTAGCAGGGTTGTCAAATTGAATTTACTCAGAATGGAGGGGGAAGCTGGGGGGGGAAGGAGGGAAATTAAGTGTCTAGGGCATGGGGGAAGCACGATATTGAAGAAAGGATGCGGGTTTTCTTTCTTTCTTTCTTACACTTTAGCCTTGTATTTTCAAGGGCTGAAGCTGTTTTCGGGGCGCGCCAAAGGGCGGCAAAAGCCGGCGTGCACGCTCTGGTTTAGCACAGGCCTTCTGGTAACCACGGAAAAAGGGAGGTGTATCCCACCACGCGAGGCTGTCCTGGCCTGCCTGCAGCAGGGCCTTCTCAGGCTGGCAGGTCTAGCCACCCTGGGACCACCGTGTGCCTCAGGCCTCACCCAAGGCAAGCTGCACTCACTACAGTGCGAAAGCTGCAGTAACCCAAGCCCCATGGCAGGCATGAGGGCGGTGTTTCCTCTAGTGTCCTCATGCTCTCTGGCTGACAAAATGCCAGTGTGAAGGTGTTTGCTCTGTGAAGTCTGCCTGATCAGTGCCCACTAGAAGGTGGAGCTCGTTTCAGAGGGACTGTCGGGTGGAGAGGTGCCAGAAAACAGGTGTCAGTCGGGTCTTCAGGGATGCAAGCAAAAGCCAGGTGGGCAGTGGGAAGGCCTTGCATCCTGTTGCTAATTCCAAGCTGGCATGCCCAGTCCCCTCCCTGGTGATACTGCAGCCTGTTGTGGAAGGAAGCTGCCCAGGGCAGTAGCTTTGTCTTGAGGAAGATGGAGAAAACAAAGATCATTGGGTGTTTTGTTTGGGTTGCTGCAGGTTTGGTTTGCATGAGCAGTTCTGTTCAAGGTAAAAAAGAGCTGGTTTGCCTGTGAGCTTAGCTTATTTTAGTAGAGAGGTGTCTGTTGCCTCTGAATAGCTCAGGACTTGCTTGTAGAAAATGTGATGTTCTTTTTTAGGGTGTCACAGTGCCCAAGCGCAACTTGCAGTTTGCAGGCAAACTGGCTCACCTGCACTGGGGTGGTACTATGCCAGGTTTTGCTCTGGAGATTTTCCTTCTCCTCACTATGAGCATGAATGTATCCCAGGCTTTCTCTGTTGTGGCTTCTTGATGGACTCGCTGAGCTCACAAGTAGCCAGTAAAAGGGTCTTTTTTGCCTAATCGCTTAAAGGAAGGTGCTGGGGGGATGGGAGGGGGGACACTCCTCACTCAGTCAATCAAGGGCCGTGTTAACAGAGCTAATGCACTCTGAAGTCAGGAGCTTTCATGTTACAGAAGGAAGCAGGCAAGCTTTTATCCCTGTTTGCACATACGTTTTGCCACCTCCTTGACTTTCAGCGGTGTAATGTGTGATGCCGCCTCTCTCTTCCCCCTCCTGATGCCGTCCACTTCCCATTCAGGATCCCGCCTCTCCCTGCATCATCTGCATCCCCATTCTTGTCGGATGACTGTACTATTTTAGGGGAGAGGAAGCCTCTAGCCGTTTCCAAACCCTTTCAGAGAGAGTGAATATAACTTAATGATGTAAAATCAATACTTGGAATGGGGATGGGGGTCAGCAGAGGTTCGTTTTGCCCCGTGGAGTGTTAATGTTTTGGTTTGGAGAAGCAGTCTGTTTTGAGGGTTGTGCAGATTGCCATCCATGCCCAGGATCACACAGGGACTTTTCAGCTGACCTGCTCAGACATGTCACCATGACAGTATTTTTCAGCTAGAGGATTACACAGTTGTGTGGTGGGTTTTTCAGGTGGAATGTCAAAGATTTGGGATCCAGGAACAACTTGCTTGATGGGATGGAGGCCGCAGTCAGAAAGCTTTCGGTTTCCAACCCTGCCACTGCTCTGTTTTATAACCCCAGGCAAGGTTGACTTTCTCTGGCTCTCAGGTTCCCTCATTTGTAAAGCAAAAGTGTACTAGGGCTCTTTTCTCTCCTAGGTTTGTTTTTTCAGTGATTTAAGCTCTATGAAACTACAGAAAAATATTGCCTTGTATTAAAAACTGATTACAAGTAGAATTGGCATGCTGTATGTACTTTGTAAGATGTTGCTTTTTCTGAAGAGCTTAAGTCCTAATGTGTAAAACAGAGAACCGGGAGTATCATTGTCCCTACTTGACCCATCAGGAATGGAGACCAGCTGGAATGGATTCTCCAGCGTCACCCAGGGTGTCCCCAGCTGGAAGACGGACCTGAGTTGCAGCAGCCCTTGCTACAGTACAAAGCAGCCCCTTCCCACTGTCCCTGTCCTGCACAACGAGGGGCTTGGGATCTGCTGCCTGTTGCAGCCCCAAACCTACCCTCGTGTGCACCAGCACACCTGCTGTCCTGTAGGGTCTTCTTGTCAGTGTGTGACAGGATGGACGCATCCGACCCAACCCAGTCTTGCTTATGTGCTTCGCCCCCCTCGCCTGCCCACAGAGCTGGGGCTGTGGTGCAGGGATGCTGCCCTGCAGTCGGGAAGGAGGCTGGTTCCTATTTGGGAGCCTTGTAAATCACCGACAGTGTGGCAATAACGAGGGCTGCTTGGCCAGCCCTTGTTAAGCAGGAGGGGGCTTGGGGCTGTGAGCAGCATTTCCTCAGTAAAAACTTCAGTTTCTAATCAGCAGACACCTCTCCTGCTGCCTGCCCTTCGCTCCGATCCCTTTTTCCTTTCCAGCTTTATCACACCCCCACGCCCCTGCACATGCCTTTCTTCTCTTTTATATATGTTCCCCTCCGCTTTTCCTTTCTTGCCCCGCTGCCTTCGCAGTGCCCTCCATGGCCGCGGCACAGCTGGGGCTGGGCTGGGGCATGTGGCGGGAAGCTGAGCCGACAGATTTTACACTCCCACCGCCCCTCCCTAACTGATGAAGCTCTCGTTAATTTTATTCTCCTAATGGCCCCTCCTTTGATTTACTGGGCTGTCTGAAAGGGACTTGGAGCCTTAGCTCCACTGACAGGAAATTGTTATTTTAACCTGACAGGAAAGAATTAAAAATAAATAAACAAATTTTGGGGGGAGTTGTTTTGTTTTCCCTCCTCTCTGGGAGCTCTTTAAATGACTTTTAACTCTTTCTTTTCCCAAATAACACATAAGCAGGAGCTGTTGAGGCTGGTAGTCTCGGTGCTACAGAAGTGTTGGCAACCAAGGGTGCCCCCTACCTTACCTACCTTTGTGAGAGGAGGCAGCAGAGCAGGATGTCGTTAAGCAGCAGCCCCCCCACCCTCCCCCACCCCAACCGGCACAGGACCGCTGCCTCTGGGAAGGCAACCGGAGCACCTGGAGCCTACTTTGCTCCCCACCTCTACTGCCTCTCCCACTGCAGCCGGTCCTGGCGGTGCTTGCAGGGACGCCGGGCAGATCGAAAGCTGCTCGATTAATAAAGGTCCTTGCTTTGCGCTACTGCAGGCTGCTTAAGGGCAGCATTTTCAAAAGAGGTCAGCTCCCATTTAGGCATCGAAATAAGTTGGTTGCCTATTCAGGAGAGCTCAGCATGTCAAGAACTGAATGCTTTTGAAAGTCTGGCTTCAATTGTGGAAGCTGAGAATTTCAAAATCTGGCCCTGGGTCCTAATAGTTCTTTTGGAATTGATGTTTTCATTCATTTTCCTCATTATTTTTATGCCGGCCATTTACTTTTTGTACTTAGCTGTGAAAGAAACGGCCACATGTCCCTGTCTGGAGCTCATACGCTGCCTGGAGGTTTGGGGAGGTACCATGCACTTGTTGCAGTACACCTTCTCTCCTCGGTCTCTGCGCAGTACTGTTCAATCTGCCCACTGCCGTCACCAAATTTTTTTGATCTCCCCTTTTTTGTCCCCACCTGTTGCCCTTCTATCTTTTTACAGACCTGGGGGCAGCCAGTTCAGTCGTCCTATCGATGTGCCTGGGTGGTCCTAGCTCACAAAGAGTTGGTTACGTGTTTCTGTGCCTTTGGCTCTGCCCTTCTGGCCAGAGGCTCCGCACGACGTGGAGCTGCAGGGAGGTCTGGTTGGGAACGTCTTTGCTTCCCCCTTCCCCCAGCATGGGCTCCAAGGAACAACTCTTTTCCATCCAACATTTTTCCACCCCGCTGCCAAACCCATCCAGAGAGGGGGAATGAGTCAGCTTTGCTCTGTAGGCTTCCAGCACTGAGGAGCAAGATGTTAAGTCCTATTCAAAAATGTTTCTTCTACATTGGTGGAGGACTTTCTATCCCGAGCAACCCTGAAGGTGCAAGGTACAAAACAAAGCCAGCTTTTAAGCCTAATCTAACTCAGGTCTATCACAAATGAGTGTAATTGGTGGCACGTCAGTGGTGTCAACTGTGTGTGTTCTGGTATGAACAGACCTTGGGTGCTGTTCTGGCCATGGTCAGTGGTGGCTTGCTCAAGATGGCTGTGGCATAACAAAGGATCCTTATGTGAGAAATGAACCTGAGTAACTCAGGTGGTCTCCAAGTCAGTAGCTAGATGACCTTGTGTAACAGCATATGCTGGGTGATGGGGGAAACTCTTAAAGGACAAGCTGTTGAGACTCACTCCCTCTCTGGGGGAGGAGAGCGATACCAGGAAGGATGAGGCACATGGCAGGGAAGTTGCTCTCTTAACACTTTGGTGCTGGAGGTTACCCACAGAGGATTTCTACATATAACAGAGCAGTGGACTGCAGCAGCTAGACACTGAGCCTGACTCATCTTTCTGGGTGCCTTCAGGGTGTGCCTAGCCTGGACATCTGATGGATGAGTTCTGTCCATGCTCCTGGCTACCCAGAAGGCTGTGCCAAGTGTGACTGACCTCATGTACCCTACCTATCAACAGCTTGTTTGCGTGCCCATGAGCTCAAGATAACCATGGCTGGCTGTGTAACTCCATGGGAAACCTCTGCCTTGCCTTGAGCCTGCTGGGCAGCTGGCCGAGCAAGCTCAGGCTGGTCTGCAGAGATGCAGCAGGTCACTTTACTTCGTGTTGCTTCCTTCTGAAATTGCCAGCTCAGAAGTGGCTTTTCTTTTTCCTCTGTCCTTTCAGCTTTGTACCAAGGTCTCCTCCATAGCTTCTCCCCCAGGCAGCGCTCTGGAGCTTGTGGGGGTGGGAGGAAGGGGACAGCTTTTGAGGCTGTCAGAGGGGCAGCCCAATTTGCAGAGGTGTGTGCTAGCTAGCAGGATTCCTCCTGTCGCGGTGTCGACCTGAACATAACCAGCCGTGGGTATTGGATATTGACCCCACCTTGGGCTTTCTCACCTTGGCTGTTGCCAGATGCTGAGCAAAGTCATCTGAGGGTAGCTTGGTGACATTTCTACTGATCCTGTGGTTTCTCACTAGCAGTAATCAGCCTTGCCTGGAGAGACTTACTGAGCATCTTGGGGCAGTGGGGTGGTGGTGGTCTGTGGCAGTCCTTAGCTCAGGAGTTAGGAGGTTTCATTTTGCAGCTTATGCTTGAAAGAACTTGTCTCCTTGTTTTGACTTGACTTGGGTTTGGAAAGGACATGCTCAAAGGGGTGATGGCTTGAGCAGTGATTGCGGTGGAAGTAACAAATACTGCTCTTCAGAGTCCAGCTGCTCTTGAGGACTGTGGTTATCTGTGCACCTGAGGGGTAGAAGGCAATACAGCTGCTGTTGGGGATGGCTGCTATGGTCGGTTTGGTCTTGGGCTTCTCCCCTGCCTGTGTGGACATGCCACAGGAACATTGCTGAATGCCTTAGAGCCTTACAGGTCACCTTCACGCTGCAGCTTGAGGGAGCTCACAGTCCTGTAGCTGCATTACAATGTCCAGAGAGGGATGTCTCTTCTTGACTTCAGCCCTTTGCCCTTGCCTGCCACTCAATTCAGCCTGACTTCTGGGGTGTCTCTTGGTGCAGTCACTGATTTAGATCTTTAATCCCCCGACCTGATTTGTCTGCCTTTATCTCTCCCAGACAGCTGCTGCAGCGTGCAGCTCTTCACAGCATCCTGGGTTGTGACGGGTGGCGTTGGGCTTTGAGATTTTATGGAGATTGGTGATGCTTTTAAATACAAACATGATGGTTTGTCCAGACAGGGTAGTTCAATTCAAACTAGATGTTGTGTTTCAGGCAAGACAGTCAATCTGAAACCTTTCCATAGATTGGGTCTCTTAGTTTAGAATTTAGAATTTATTTTGCCAAATTAACGTAATCTGCCCTCAGGTCACCGCACTGTATTTTAACAAATTTAGAACCAGCCATTTCTCCTGAAAAAGTGTCCTCTGCACTTCAAAATAATTCCTGAAAAACTTTTATGTCTGCTGAGGAATCACATCTGGATTGAAGTACAGGTCTGCCCAGTAGCAACGTAACCAATGTCTCGGGAAGAGACTCTGAAACTCTGGGATCACCTCTGTTTTCTTATAGCTTAGGACTTGCACCTACTCGTTTACTTTGGTGTTCAAGCTAGAATATGTTCCAGGCAGGGCCAAGAAGTGGTAGCAACGCTTGGCAGATATCTCCAGTGACCCTTTGTTTGGAACATTGGCTTTTTTGCTCCCCAAAATTGCCCACTGTGCATTGGTGGCACAGTATAGGCATTCAGTGTGTGAAATCTCAAGTGGGGAAGGGGAGTCAGTATGTGTCTGTGTGCATTTGTATCGAGGGCTGAGGGTGGGATGTCTTGGGAGACTCCTAAACATGTTTGGGGAGGAGGCTGGAGGAGAGAAGGTGCTTCCGTCAGTGTTTGCAGCCTCCTCAGGCCTACAGCTCAGTGAATCCCTGGGAGCTGAGTGGTGGTGTCAGCGAAGCCAGGCAGGGCTGGAAGGGAGAAGGAAGTCTGAAGGTTTCATCCATCGTGTCTCTTGTCATCCACAGGAATCCGCTGCCGCACCTCCACTGCATCCCCTGAGGCAGCTTATGGGACCCTTCCCTGGGCGCCTCTGCCCCAGAACACACCGCATGGGATGGCAATGACACGCGGAAGGAAGAGACCCGTGTCCCCCATCCCTTGCTTCATCCTCGCAGCTGCTACCTGCTTTGCCAGACTGAGTGAGTGTCTGTCCTTACCTATTCTTGTGCTTTGCCTTGAGGCCGGTGAGCACGGCCCTGCCTCAGGCACCTAGTGCTTTCCTCTCTCTGCTGCTTCTCAATTGCCTTGACCAAAGGTCTGGGTTAAAACACTCCTTGAGAGGAGAAGGGGCTACACTTGGAGTTGGAGACTTCTGCCCAGTGGTGCTGAGTGGGGCAGCGTGCATCTGCGAGTGCTAGAGTGGGGGTGTGGCTAAGGGGAAGGTGTGGCACAAGCAGGACCTGTGTACAGAGCACAGTATACCAGCCTTGCAGGTTTTCTCCCTCTGTCCTTTCTATTGCTGAGTCTCACGGAGTTTTCTTACTCCCACGTCTTCCTCTCTATGCAGGTGAGTCCCTTCAGGTCACCGTGCAACCTGCCTCCATTGTCCAAAAGCTTGGGGGCCCAGTTAGCCTGGGGTGCGTTGTGGATCCCCCCAGAGTGAACCTCACCTGGAGACTGAATGGAAAGGAGCTGGCTGGATCGGATGAGGTGCTGGGTATCCACATCGAGCGAGGGAAGCTTGTCATCACGGCTCTCAACAACCACACCGTGGGACGGTACCAGTGCATCGCTCGTGTGCCTGAAGGAGTGGTTGCCAGCGTCCCTGCTGTGGTCACGCTAGCTAGTGAGTAACTTCAGTCCTCTGCCATCCCCTGCGTTTCTCAGACTGTTGCTTACGCATCCTTAAGTGGCTCATCCATGCTCACTTTCTCACGCCGGCATCACGAGAGGGCTCCTTTGGCCTAGCCCACTCTGTAGCGTTTTTGATCATGGACTGGCCATCATCTGGTCGTGGTCCAGCCATGACCGGAGCAGTGATCCTGCGTGGTAGGCTGCAGACCTGTCCTGTGGTGACAGTTTTTGCAAAACCACAAAGAGCAGGAAATACCTGAGCAATGAGGTTTGTGGCCCTGCTTGGTTCCCTGGCTGTCGTGTTGCCCCATGTGGTTACTGAGCTCTTCACTGAGGGTACCAGAAAGTACCTCCTGGTGCTGATGACCAAACCTCTGCCTGGGATGGCACAGAACTATTACCAGTTCTGGGTCAGCATGCACTAAGTTTTACTGCTTTCCTGACCCATGGAAAGTGAGGTCCCTTGCTCTGCTTGTGCTGTGATGGGAACCACATGTTTTTGTGTCCCTGGGTTCATTGTAGCCAAAGTAGCAGCCCCCATGCTCACAGTAAGGCAAGTTTGGTCTTGGTGAGGAGGTGCTCCTGAGCATCTGCATTAAGTGGCTGATTGCTCTCTGTCTGCTGTTGGGAAGAACTCTTGCCAAAATGCAAGGTGAGAGAGCAGCTGGTTGGGGAACGGTTGCATGGTGGTGGTGAAGGCAGAGGCTGCACCATCCTCATTTGGTAAAGCAGGCAGGGAAGTCAGTGGGAAGTGGATACAGGAGAGCCTGGTATCCAAAAGTATGTGTGACGAGGAGGCTGTATTCATTACCACCACTCTTGATCCTGGGAGGACATGCTCCCCCTTTCCAGGGCTTTGTCCTCTTCCTACAAAGTGTCACTGGCACCCAGGAGTAAAGAGACACCTTTTTTCTGCGCCACAGCGATGAGCTGAGCAAGGCACTTTCCTCCTACCTCTGAGCAAAAAGTGCTCCTCTCTGCTGCCCTCTGGCATTGCTGACTGTCCGAGGTGCCGTGAGTATGGCAGGAGGCACCTTAGAGCGGGGAGTGGAGCATCTCTTACAGGTGCCTGGGTTAGGTCAGATGCTACGCTCAAATGTGAGAAAGTGTCTGCTTGGAGCTGGCGTGGACCACCCCTGTTTAAGCCATGGGGAGTTTGATCTTCTCTGAGACCCGTGCAGTTTCTGGTGGAGCAAGTGCGTGCGAGGGAGACAGCCTTACCCTGGCAGTGACGGGCCCCAGGTGTGGAAAGGGCTTTGTCTTCCCAGCACGGGGGAGTCTGGAGTGAAGTCTTAAGAAAACGAAGAAGCGAAGATGTTTGTGCAGAGTGGGGGCTGGCTCTGCCTTAAAGCCAAGAGCTATTGGCTTGTCACTGATACATTAATCAGGAGTGAAATGTTTAGGCCAGGCTGGGTGGGAGGAGGAGGCAAGGGAAAGCGAGCGGAGAGTGCTGAGCTCTGAAGCGAGGTGGGAGGGGGTTGTCACGGGGCCGAATCTGTCAGGGGATTTGGCCTGAGCCCTGTGCCAAGATTAAGTTTCGGAGAACACATTCCAGAGCAGAAAGGGGGCTGTGTGTGCTGGTGGCCTGATAGAGGGAAGGAGGGGAGAGGTGGATGGGATTACCAAGGGCATGGTTTGCATTTAGAAGAGCAGGGTGTGCAGCTCCACAGCCTGACTGGTTCCATCTTAGGCTGATCCCCTTTTCTTTTTTTCATGTGGACCCAACCCACCACCGCCAGCTCTGGCTCCTGGGATGAAGCGTAGCTGTTTGACCTGTCTGCTTTGGTCTAACATCACTGGTGGGCAGGAGACAGCTCCTGGAGCACCAGAAAGTCCCACTGTGTCCCTCAGGATGAATCAAAGCCAGGACTGAGTAGTTCTTTGGCCCTCTCTAGGAGGCAAATTGCCTTCAGCCAGCTAATTGCAGCTGGAGATGGGGGTGCAAAAGAGGGGGACTTACACATTGCTGCTCTCCCTGTCATGGCAAAGGCACTCCTTCCAAGGGGCGATCAGGAGCACCGTTCAGTGGAGCTCACAAAACCAAGCTAGTGGTTGGTTGAACAAACAACTAAAGCACCATGGAGTGCCGCTGCACCACACTGCATGTGGGTCTCCTGTCCTCAGGGAGAATTTGGGATGGCAGAGGCCATGCCCCACACACCTGGACAGGCGATGGAGATCCCACAGCTGGGGAAGACTTACTTGACAGTCAGTGAGTGAACAGGGCAGCCCAGGAAAGGCATGAGGCTGAAGGTGTAGGAGGGAAACTTCTGGAGGGGTTCACATTACCGATTTCATGTTTGTGAGCTGGAGCCTGCTTGCAGTGGTCTGAAATAACAGAAGGCAACTGAACTGTGGTGGGACGGAACTTGAAATGTAAGGTGGCAGATGTGCCATGGCTTCTCACTCCTGCTCCATGCTTCCTCTCTGAGCCGGTTCAGTGGGGACCAAGGGCTTGGGGTTGGAAAAGGAACCCGCTGGCAGGTCAGCCTTGCAGCTGATCTTTAAGATCACCCACTGGGCTGAAGGAAAAAACCATGCTGAGGTGAGAGTGAAAGGAGACCATGAATGAAAGCAGAGGTGGGGGTTGTGTGTGGAAATATTTTCAAGGTGCAGGTTTATGTAGGAATAGGACTTGGAGTCATTGGGGAAAAGTGTCTTGCTGGGTTTCGAGGGGTGTAGGTAATGTTATCTGGCCAACTCTTAGACTATTTCCACATCTTTCTCTGCACCTCCTTTGGAGAAAACACCCCTGGGTACCCCAGGCTGTCCGTGCTCCCTTCCTCAGGGCCTCCTCCTGCTTTGCTGACAGTCAGCAAGCAGATAGGCATCACTGTGGTGCTGGCAGCCTCAGCGTAGCCTTGGGACCGATACCTCCTTCTCCCATCTGCGGCGCAGCGGGGCAAGTCCGTCTCTGCTTTCCCCGTTGCAGAGAGAGGGCTGGCTGAATCATGGAACATACTGAGTTGGAAGGGACCCATAAGGATCAGGGAGTCCACACCCTCCCCCCCTCCTCTTTTTTTTTTTTTAAAAGAGGTATATTTTTATTTGCAAAGAAACTTCAGAAGTAATTGGCAAATCAGGCACTTGGAGCACTTGGGTAGATGTAAGGAAATACACAGCATGGTGCACGCTGACAATACCTTTCCTATGCCAAGCCATGCCTTTGTTTACAGTGATGTTCATCACGAGCTTCTCGATGAGCAAGCAAGCAGATGAAATACATCACATAAATATGGCAAAATGTGATTAAAACCACAGGGTAGGGACCGTGCTGGAGCCATGATGAGATAATTAGGGGGACAAACAAAAACCCCACTAACCCATGACAAGAAGCCCTCTTCCAATTGCAGTGGGTATAAATTTCAGACAGGGCCATTTGGTGTCTGCTGGATTCCTTTGGAAATTACTGTTCTGAGGGTTTGCAGTGCAGAATATGTAATGCCCAGCACAGCTCAGAGGAGTAATTGCAGCAGCACTGGGACAAGAAACTGGAGTAGGATGGCCAACTAAGTAGAAGGCCTGCAGACTGTAGGCAAATGTAACCCACACCACATCTCTGAATGCTAGCATGAATCCAAATGCATCATAGGTAAACAGAGGTTGAAACTAACCCTTAATTCCTCCAGGGGAGATAAAATAGGTATTGTATAGCCGAGGGGTGAAAGGAGGAGGGATTTGCAGAAAGCAACAAAAGGAAGAGTATTCCAGTTAGAGCTGACCTGGTGCTCCATGATCCCACGCTCAACTTTGGCAGCCCGTGGCACATCGGTACAGATAGATGCCTGCTGATCCTGCAGGATCAGCCCTGTGTGGCCCTGAGGCAGTCCTATGGCCCAGCAGTGGTGGGCTGGAGTCTGGGACAGCTTGAATGGATGGGGCGGAGGTATTCCTGGTTTTCCAAGCCAGGCCCTAAGTCTTTATATGGCTGAGAGCTGCAAGGAGGGAAGAGAAAGGTATTTGCTCTGCTCGCTTCCAGGTGGCAAATTTGCCATGGTGCCAGAAGCTCTCTCTCCTGGATGGAGGTGCTGTATGAAATGCGTGGCTGCAGAGGGTTCTGGCAGGGCCAGATAAATCCCCCAGGGACACAGATAGGGTGCCGTGGGCTGGTCCTGCAACGGCAAAAGACCTGGAAGGGTCGAGAGTCCTTGGTGGAGCTGAAGTGGTGGGGCTGGAGCAAAGCTGACGGGCAGAGGTGGTGCAAGCCACACGCCTCTCAGCATTCAGCTGTGTGTGTGTGTGTGTAAAAGCAGCGCAGGGAGCACAGCAGCAGGCCTTGGCCTCACCCGCATAGATGTGACGCTGGAAAACAAACCGTACCAAACAGATGAGGGGGGCAGCAAAGGGAACCCCACCAGTTCTGGTATATCCCCCACAGCCACGGAGGAGAGGAGTGCAGGACACCCATGTCCCGGGGGCGGGGTGGGACAAGGGAGACTGGTTGCCCCACAGCCCTTCGTTTCTCCATTGGCGCTGCCGGCCAGGGCAGCCCTCAGCTCTGCGGCAGCACGTGGGAGAAGCCAGGCCTCAGCGCGAGGCCTTGCGGGCAGTGACCCTGCACTGGGCTGGGCTGGGCATCCCCCAGGAATTTGCAGCTGCTTTCTGAAGACAGCCCCATTCATTTTCCTCTGCCTGGGCCTCTCCTCTCATGGCTCCCCTGAGGCGATGGCAGAAGGGAGAGAGGAAGGGAGGAGGGAAGGGGATGACTGTGTAGTGGAAAAGCATTTGCTGAGCAGGCACAGGGGGGCTCTGACCCTGGTGGCAGAGGTGGTGTGAGGAGGGAAGTGAAGGAAAACACGGGTGGTGTTGCTTGAGCCAGTGGAGCTGTGACACAGGGCTGTGCAATGGGCCTAGGGCTGTGCAATGTGCCTATGGCAGCGTGGGGACATGGAGCACAGCATGAGGGATGTACTCAGGGGTGCGTGAGCTGGTGGGAGCCTTGGGCGGGTGGCTGTGCTTGTCCCCTTGGGGCGGGAGGGGGCTGGCAGAGGCAGCACTGGTGCCCTGGCTCCTGCAGCCCTGACTGAACTGGTAGCTCATAATCCTGAGCTGCTCTGGCAGCCAAGAAGGGGGGAATAGTGGAGAGTGTCTGCCCCTGGGCTGTGGGACCCCTGTCCATTCCCCTTCTTGGGGTCCCTCCTTTCCCTTCCCCGCCCTTTCCTACGGCAGAGAGGACTTTCACCTTGAGTACTGGCATTTTATTTACTACTACTTCTTCTCACAAGTTATTTATGGTCTCCCATTCATTTAATCTGCTGTGTCTCACTTGCTTCTTCACTTGGCCCCCGGCCCTGGGATTCAGCTGGTTTCCTTCCCCGATGACAGCGGCGCAGCTAGCCCTGAGGCTGACCCTCCCCATGCCCTGGCTTGCCGCGTCGCGCCTCAGAGCAGGGCGCAGATGGACACAAGCAGTGGGCTCTGGTTGGCGCTCCCTTCTGAGCCAAAAAGAAAAAAAAAGAAAAGGGAGGGGGTGGGCAAGCAAAGTTAAAAATGAAGCCTTGTTACCCCAGTGTGGCTGGGATTGGCAGCGTTCTGCCTGTCTGTCTGTCTGCAGCACCTCCTGGCTGGTGGCTGAGGGCTTGCTGCTTCCCTGTGATCAAGCGTGTCTTTTAAGGACAAGGACATGGGCTGGCACGTCAGGCGCTGCTGTATGGAAAGGAAAAGCCAGCCAGTGTGGAGGGGATGTGGTTTCTTCCCAGCTGCAGCGGTAAATTGCATGTTAGACATGGGGCAGGGCTGCTGCTGCTGCTCTCTGTGCTGCTTGGTAGGGGGAGGCACGTGTGGCTTCCTGCATCTCAGGGGGGCTCATTTGAAGCCCCCAGGGTGAAACTGTGTGTCCTAGTCCAGCATGGTAGATGGTAGCCTTAGGTTTGCTCTGTGGGGGCCAATTGCAAAGAGGTGTGTGAAACCGGGGGGGCGCTCATCCTATGTGCAGAGTGCCCCCACTGTGGGGCCAGTGGTGCCCCCAGCCACTCCTTGGCAGCTCCAGCTGACCCACTGGTGTTAAGAGACAGCTGTACACACCCGTACCAGTGGGGAGCGGGGCGGTTCAGACCACCTGTGGCCAAAACCCACTGGCAAATAGAACAGTCTTGTTTGCTGTGGGGGAGCAGGAATCTAGGGGAGTAGATTGGCAGGAAGCTTTTACACTTGCGTATTGGAAAACAGTTTGTCGTGGTACCCACCTGATGTTTTCCCTCTCCCCTGCTGGTTTTGCTCCACTTCTGCAGTGGTGCGCAGTTCTTGCCCCAGCTTCCCAGGATCCCTTTCCTCCATCCTTTCCCCCTCCAACCACAGATTTACCCCTTATTCCCCAAGGCTGTGCTGGGAGGGGAAGTGCTATGGATTTGCATGGCAAGGTTTTTTGGTGGGGAGGCTTCTGCAAGAAGCTTCTAGAAGCTTCCCCCAGGTCTGACAGAGCCAATACCAGCAAGCTCAAGGCCAGACTTGCCACTGACCAAGGCCAAGCCAGTCAGTGACGGTCACAGTGCCTCTGTGGTAACATATTTAAGCAGGAAAAAAACCTGCAAGTGGCCACTTTTTGCCACCAGAGAAAGGTGAAGATGTAAGAAACTCTGCAGACACCAAGGCCAGTGAAGGGGGGGAGGAGGTGCTCCAGGTGCCAGACAGAGATTCCCTGCAGCCTGTGGAGAAGACCATGGTGAGGTAGGTTGTCCCTCTGCAGCCCATGGAAGATGATGGGAAGCAGAGACCCCACCTGCAGCCTGTAGAGGACCCCATGGTGGAGCAGGTGGAGACATGTGAAGGGTGCTGTTACCTAGTGGGAAGCCCATGCTGGAGCAAGCTCCTGACAGGACCTGCAGCCCATGCAGAGAGGGGCCCACACCAGAGCAGGTTTGCTGGGGAGAGTTGTGACCCCATGGAGGACCAGGCTGGTCCTGAACATCTGCACCCCATGGAAGTCACACTCGTTACACTACTCTGTTTACAGTGAGTACTTTCTTGGGGGTGGGAGTGTAATCAATTTAGATGTATTTTATTCCATGTAGAGTCTGTTGTGCCCGTGACGCTGATTGCGGGATGATCTCTCCCTGTCATTATCTCGACTCCTGAGCCTCTCAATATATATCTTGTCCCCTGTCCAGCTGAAAAGGGGAGTGATAGAGTAACTTTGGTGTGTGTCTGGCCTCCAGACAGGGCTAAACCACTACAGGAAGGCGGGAAGAGCCAGGGGTCCCACACTCAGAGCTGTGAGACTATTGGGCAGAGCTGCTAGCGTGGGGGCTGCACATGAGAGACCCCCTCATCTGCCCAGCCAGAGGTCATCTTGGGGGTCTCCTGGCACAGGGACATCATTTTCCATCTCAGAGCATGGTGCACCCTGCTGGGCTCCACAGTGCCAGGGCCACAGGTCTGCTCTTCCTCTGGGCTCTCAGGCCCCTTCTCCTTTTGGGGGTCTGTGCGTGCGTGTGTGTGTGTGTGTGCACATCCCTGCCAGCACTGCTGGAGCCTATGCCTTGGCTCTGAAATCTTAATTTGGCTGTGATGAATCCAGACCACCAAGGCGCACATTAATTTTCCTGATGCTCGTTTATATTTTGTTGATGGGAGAAATATGTGTGATGTGGGCAGGCAGACACCGGCCCCTCGCCTCTTCTCCACCTCTTTCCATTTCTGGGGCTCTCCCTGATTTATTCCTTGATCAAATCTAAAAGCAGAGAAGAGAACGTACCCCGCGCCCTTCCCCTCCCCAGCAGTAACTTTCATTGTTGGAGGGGCGCGAGGCGCTGCCAGCTCTTCACAAGTTAAGAGTTAACCTTCATCTGGCTTTAATACCCAGTGGAAACACAGCTCCCCTCCTCAGCTTGTCTTAAAGGATTAATCACATTTCTGAAGTTCACCCCTATTCCCTCTTTTTATTATTATTTTTTTTCCTTAATTGAATGATGCCAAGAAATTCCAGAAGTATTAAGCATGTTCGCTGCAAATCATTTTTATGACATTGCAAAACCTCCCCTTTTCAACCTCCTCCCCTCCCCTCCCCTTCCCTCAGATCTGGGCCCAGGAACGCTGGCTCCCCCAGCAGCCGCCCGGCAGCCCCTCCGCACCGCGCTCGGGGAGGCTTTCTCGCCGCCTTGCCAAGAGAGCTGGTTTTTATTTAAACTCCATAAAGGATCTTGCTTTAATCAGAAAGTCTGCTTGAGAAATTTCATGTCACTTTTCCATGACTGTGGGTGGGAGAAGCTTGGAGCCAGAGTTGTCTTTTGCTCTTGGAGAGCTGCTGCATTTCCCAGAGAACAAAAACACATTTTTCTGCCGGCTGGGGCTGCCAAGGGAGGGAGAGAGGGAGGGAGGGAGGCTGCCTGCCGCCCGCCCGCCGCCAGCCCTCCTGCTTCACCCCCCCCACTCCCATCCCAGCTCTCCAAACTGCCCAATGTCGTGGGCGCCGTGTCCCAGGATGGGTTTTGAGGGGTGAGGGAGCTGCTGACAGCGCGTGGCCATGACGCGGCGAGGGGTGCGACGTGCTGCCTCAACGTGGGGTTTTGAAAAGGGGCACAGTGGCGTGCCGCTTGGGAGACGGGTGTTAGTGCTGGGGCCCGGGGAGGATGGGCCGGCTGGAGCCTATGTGCAGCAGCGTGACTCCTGACCAGCCACAGGATGTGCAGCTGTCGCTAGCAGTCGACAGGGCTGGTGCATGGCACCGTAAAAACTGGTGCATGGAAAGTTCTTCCTGGCACAGAACTCTCTCCTTGCCAGCACAGGCTGAGCAGAGACAAACTTTGGGCTTGCACCACTCCAGAAAGATTTGCCCTTATGCCCAGGGAGAGGGGGGAACAGTTGTGTCTCTGTGAAGCTTGGTGGGCCCAGGCTGGAGTGTTCCCTGCCCTGCCAGTCCGTGGGGTCTCACTGCAGTTTTTTGCTCCTACTTGGAAGGACAGGGAGAAGCAAACAAAAAGCTGCGGGTTCCTTTTCCCCTGCCCCTGTGCTGCCTGCACTGCCATGGCCAGGGGGGCTTCTGCCATAGGGGAGGAAGTGCTAGGACAAGGTGTTTCCATGGCTGCTTTAGGGAGGGGGCAGCTGTGCCAGGTACAGGAAGCTTGTTTTCCTTGCAAGTCCCTGTTCTTTGAAGCATGGTGTGGGCACTGCTTGGGCACGTGCAAAGCAGCTTTTGCCTATGAGATGCTTGATGGGAGTGGAGCAGAGATGGGGACTGCTCAGGTGCTGGAGGAGCTCGGGGCAGCTCTGGGAGCATCCAGCATCTGTGCACCTTCTCCCACTGTGCCTGCATGCCCTTGAAGCAGGCTGGGCTCCCTGAGCAGTGACTACAAAGTTAGCTCCTTGGTAGCGGCATGGCAGCCACGTGTGAAATAGGAGGCAGCAGAAGGACCATTTTTAGTCACCCTTCAGTGCTGCTGTGTGTTGGTTCATGTTTTTCTCTCAGGCCAGAATTTTTCACACCCAGTTCCTCAGCCATGGAGCAGGCAGTTTCTCCAGAAGTTGTGTTTTAGGATATCTGTTTTGTAGGAAGGAGGAGAAGAAAAATCACGCTCTGAAACCAGGCCAGTTTCCCTAGTGGCTGGTGACAGAGCGGTCCTCTGTCGGCACCGCAGTGAAACAGCCCTGGGTCCTCAGGGAGAGAGAGGATGAGCTGACGCTGAGATGCTGGGCCGGCCACTGAGATGCCCTGTTGTTCACTCTCTCTGCAGATCTCAAAGATTTCAAGTTCGATGGCCAGCACGTGATCGAGGTGGATGAAGGGAACACAGCCGTGATCGCCTGTGACCTGCCCGAAAGTCACCCCAAGGCTCAGGTCCGCTACAGCGTGAAGCAGGAGTGGCTAGAGGCATCCCGAGGTGAGTGCCGCAGCGGTCTGTCCTGCTGAGTCCCCTTCCTTCTGTCCCTCAGTGTCACCCTGCACTGCCAGCAGTAGCTTCCTGCCTGCTGCTTCCTCGCTGTTCTTTTGCTGCCAGTCAGAGCACAGGATAGTTTAGGAGTTCTGCCGGGTCTCTCTGCTGTTCCTGCTACCTGGGGCTGGGGAGCCACATGTCATACCAGCTTGCAGGAAGGCAAAAGGAAGTAGAATTAGGTGATTCACAGTGTCGCTCCTGATGGGGTGTCTCCATGTGTCTGTAGGTGTTGTGGTAGCCCAGCCAGGGTAAAGGTAATTGAATTTTAGAAACTTCTAAGATTTTGATCTGACTTTTGTGATTTCACTCCACCTGGTGCATGTACCTGGGACAAGCTAGCTTCTTTGGAGGCTCTGTTCCTTCTGTCATTGCATCATTGCTCTCCTGATGTTCTAAGCAAAAGAGGTTGTTTCAGTGTTGTCGGTGTTACTGCGTTGTTTCTTTCTTTCCTACCTGTCCACCTTTTCTCCAGGGCAGTGCCTGTCTTCTAGGAGGGTGGGCTGGAGCACATCTTGTAACCATGTGCCACCTCCTCTTCTCTCTCTATAGACAACTATCTTATCATGCCATCTGGGAACCTCCAGATCGTCAATGCCAGTCAGGAGGATGAGGGGACATACAAGTGTGCTGCCTACAACCCCGTGACGCAGGAGGTGAAGACCTCGGTCTCCAGTGAGAGGCTCCGTGTGAGACGTAAGCCTCTTTCCCTTCACATCTCCGTAGTGTTTCCAGCCCTGGAAGCCCGTATCGGTGCTACTGCGGCCGGTTTCCCACGTGAACCAACATTATCAGCTGTTGGAAAAACTCATTTCCAGCAGCAGAAGCCCCCCTGGGACTGCTGTAGTTCCCTGGGATTGCTGTAGTTCCCTGGGATTTGTTCTTGGTGATGGGCGAGCAAAGGCCCCTGGCCCTTCAGCAAGACCGCTTGCTGTGTGTGCACATCCCTTAGGGCATGTCCCTCTTGGCCTGCCTTGCCATTTATCCCCCACAGCAGAGGGTAATGGCGCTAGCCCTGTCGTGCCCCCAGCCTGCACTCTGCACAGGCTGCTTTCCCACCGGCCACCTTCTCTCTCGCCTACCTCCTTCCTCCTCTTCTCACCAGGCTCCACAGCGGAGGCAGCCCGGATAATCTACCCTCCTGAAGCTCAGACTATCATTGTCACCAAGGGCCAGAGCCTCATCCTGGAGTGCGTGGCCAGCGGGATCCCCCCGCCACGGGTCACTTGGGCCAAAGATGGTTCCAGCGTCTCCGCATACAACAAGACACGTTTCCTGCTCAGCAATCTCCTGATTGACCCCACGAGTGAAGAGGACTCGGGCACCTACAGCTGCACGGCTGACAATGGGGTTGGGGAGGCTGGAGCTGCGTTCATCTTCTACAATGTGCAGGTGTTTGGTGAGTGCTGCTGTAGCCCTTCCCTTCAGGCTTCCTTCAGGAAGAGCTTGAACTTTCTCCAGTGCTTTCAGGGGATAGCAGTAGTGGTGCTGTACTCTTCCTCTCCGTGGACAAACCACCATGTAAGGCAAAACCCCTCTTGCAGTTCCAGTTTCTGGGAGATGGGGTGAATTTCTTTCCTGATGATGGTAGTTGCTAGTTTCCACCTCCCACTGTGAGCCGGAGGTGATAGATCCCCCTTTCCATACAGAAGCTCTTCTCTTGTGATTTGTGGCTCTGGGTTTGCTCTGACTCTCCACTCTAGTGGAGGACAGGACACTCCTTAGACGTATTTGACATGAGACGTAGGAGAGACATCAGAGCAACTTGCTGTTTGTTCTACAGGAGACACCTCTGTGAAATGTAGGGGATACTACACCTCAGATATTTCTACCATGCATCCCTCCCCTTCTTCCAGCGTTAGGGAAGTTCAGCCAATGTCCTGGATTGCATTTCATCCAGGGGCTGATGTGTTGTTTTGGCACGGGCACAATCTTTGCTGGGTAGCATTTCAGCTCAGAAAAACGGGCTGCTGTCATCTCAGAGGGGCAGGTGGATTCGGCCAGCAATCCATGTGGTTCTTGTGGATGCTGAAGGGGAGGTGCAGTGAAGCAGACCCCTGCAGGCCCCCACAGAGGGAGTTGGGAGTTGGGGGTGGGGTAAGGATCCATCACTCTGCCCTCATCCCTGCAGGAGAGGAAGGTGTAAAGCCCTGTCCTTGCTGTGCTCCCTAACAAGCGGCCCTTAGCAAATGTCTTTTTTCCTCCCACAGAGCCCCCGGAGGTCACCATGGTGCTGTCCCAGCAGATCATTCCCTGGGGCCAGAGTGCCAAATTCACCTGTGAGGTGCGAGGGAACCCCCAGCCCTCCGTCATGTGGCTGCGCAACGCTGTCCCCCTCTCCGCAAGCCACCGGCTGCGGCTTTCCCGCAGAGCGCTGCGGCTGGTCAGCGTGGGGCCCGAGGATGATGGGATATACCAGTGCATGGCAGAGAACGAGGTTGGCAGTGCACAAGCCATGGTACAGCTGAGGACAGCCCGGCCAGGTAAGTCCCTCCCTCCCAGCTTGTGACCAGTCTCGGAGCCTAACGCCCAGGGAAAGAGCAGGGGCAGCAGGAGAAGAAGGTTGGGGTGTAACCCACCCGCTTATGTTCTTGAGCTGCCTTGCTCACCCCTTCCTTTTCCCACTTTCCCTGCTTGGGGTGCAGGACTGGGATCTGCCTGGCTCCCTGTAGGAACGGATGGCAGTAGTCTTGCTTCTAAGTGCAGTGCCATGTGCGAGCCATTGCTGCATGAGGGGCACAGGGCATGGGGTGTAGTGCCTTACCCACAGCTTACCTCTGCGCCGGCGCTGAGCAAGAGCGTAAACACTGATGTGGGTGGATTCACCTGTGGTTGGAGAGGTTCCACTGGATTCCTTGTCCCCTCCTGAAATTATCCAGAAGAGGGGCTTCAGCAAGGGAGGAAGCCCCATGTGCCCAAGGCTTGTTCTCAGAGAGGCCCCTCTCAGTGAGGCATGTTCAGTTAATAGCAGGTGTAAGGTTACAGCTGGGAGGAGGAGAGCTTGCTGCCGAGACCTTTCTGAGCGGCACAGCAGGCAACAGTACCTGGGAGCTGATACCTCAGATACCTGTGCTGCAGTGAGTGCACAGCACAGGCCACCTGGGAGGTTCAAGAGACTGGTAGCTCTGCCTTCACCCCAGACTGGGATGGGCATTTACCCAGCCTCCACACCGTTGTCTTACAGGAGCTACAACCAACCCTGGGCGAGATGCGCAGCTGGGCTCGGCTCAGCCTCCAACACCACCCTCCAGGGACACTGCCTTAAAGCTGCCCCTGGATAAAGCTGGACTGCCAAAGCCTGGGACAACCCCGCTGGCAGAGTCTCTGTGCACAGCCAACAGGGAGCAGGTGTCTCCAGCTGAGGCCCCCATCATCCTCAGCTCTCCCCGGACATCTAAGACAGACAGCTACGATCTGGTGTGGAGACCCCGGTCCGACAGCAGAGCTCCCATCCTCTATTACGTGGTGAAGCACCGCAAGGTATCGGCACTGTTTCACCCTGCTCCTGTCTTTCTTCTGCCTGTTCCACAGCCGGGCTGGTGGCCTCACTGCATGTTGTCACACCTTGTGAGCAGATGTGTTGGGGCTGGTGGTGCTGGTTGGTGGGACCTCCTCTGCTGTGGCCTCAGCCTGTTGAGCCTTACAGGTGGCAAGAGGAGTTACCAAGCTATCCAAGATCCCATAGTGGTGTCAGTCTGCCTCACTACGCAGAGGGTGTGTACACACACATGTATTGCCCAGCCTGAAGAGCTTCCAGTTCCAATTCCCAGTTGCATGCTTACATAAGGAGAAGTCCTGAGGGGCAGAATGCACAGCAACTCGCTCTGTAATGCTTTTGCCTCGGCACAAGCCACTGGGGAACATCTGCCTGGAAAGGCCTGGGCTGCAGGACACTCTGCCTCTCTCCGCTGCATGTGCCAGCCCTGCACAGCAGCACTGAAGCACCCGCACTCAGTGGCTGTGAGGAGCCAGCAGAGCCATGCTAAATCCTCTGGGAGGTCCTCAACCACTGGGTTTATTCTGGAAGCCGAAAGGCCGAGTGCTGTCCAGAGTCCCCTGGCTGGTGGCACAGCATGAGCACACAGAGGGCGTTGCAGAGCCCTGCTTAGGCCCCAGGGCTCCAGCCCTCTGCGGTGCTTCTCAGCACCATGGGCTGGGTGCAGGCAGAGTGTCGACCGGCGGCTTCACTAAACAGCAAAGCATTATTGAGGTAAAAAATGGGCTTTTGGGGTGTAGAGCATTTTTCTCCCATTTTGCTGGGAGTGTGTGGGGGAAAAAGGGCTTGAATTTACCTGTTTGCTGCTTGTGTTTCCTTTGGGTAGGGAAGGAGTTGCACTAGAGAGTTTTTGCTTTGGGGGTTGAGTACGTTCCAGATGGGGCATATTTTGGATTCCCAGCCACTGCAAAGCACCGTTTCCAATTACATGTGAATGCATGTATCTCTTCTCCTGGAATGTTTGATTTTGTGACAATATGGTGTAACAGGAGGCCGTTTGAATCCCTACCCAGCCTTGATTTCTTTCTAAACAAAACTTAAGCTGAGGGTTTCAACTAATCCTCTCTCTTTAAAGAGTCCTTTAAAGCAAAAGCAGAAGAGGGCAAGTTTAAATAAAATTTAAAAAAAAATAAATCCCCAAAGATGCCAAAAGCCTTCACCAGACTATTGGCTCTTGTTCTGTGCCAAGAAGAGATGTGTGTCCCGGTGGTGTATCATGTAGCTACCAGTTCTGCAAGCAGTCTTCACTTGCAGGCTGGAGTTTGCCCATATTTTATTTGTTTTTCAGCACTTCACCTGGCAGAGGCCGTAGGGCAGCGGAGGTCACCACGGGTCACTGCAGTTTGCAGCGCGATGTTTTCAGTGCAGTCCAAATTCTCAGCTGGAGGCTCTTTCTTGGGATGCTTAAGGATTGTGTGGAAAGGATTTAGTCCCAATAACCCTTAAACTTGTTTAGAAAGAGTTTGCTTCTATCAGAGATCCTTAGGATCAAGTTATATAATGATCTGGTTTTGACATCTCTGACTGGAAAAGCATGTGTGTGGAGAGGGAAGGAACCAATTCAGCAACAAAAGAAAAGGCTCTTTGTGTGAAAGATGGCTATAAGGAAAGCAAGACCTGCTGCCAGGAGGCTTGCATTTGTACTGGGCAAGGGTCTGCTGCTCCTCTGGAAAACATTTGCAGATGTCTTTCTTTCCCTGCCCCTAAAATCTGAGCAGCCTGCAAGCAGTCTGATGCCACGCAGCCGTTATCTTTGGTTCTTAGGAATTTCTCTTTTCTCTTTTCTTCCCCCTCCTCCTGGATATCAGCAGCCTTTAGGGCTCCCTTCCCCGGCCTCACAACGCCACGGGCTCGGGAATAAAAATAAAACGAGGCAGGCATTAATCAGTCAGTGTCAGACGCTCGGGGAAGATGAATGATACGGCAGAGTCTTGGCATTTCCGTTCCGTTGCGTTGCCTGCATTGCTAATGCTCCTTTCGGCACCGGGTCACTTCAGTGTCCTGCCTGTTTGCCTGCAAAAATATTATCCTTGCAGCTGGGGAGAAGGAGGAGAGTCCCAACCTTCCCGCCACCTCTGCACGGGGCATCACCAAAAAAAAACTGAACAGTGTTTCCGAGCCTTTCTGGGGGCCACAGCCAGAGCCTGTCCCTTCTCTGCAGAAACCTGGGCTCAAATTCCTGATTTCAGGCAGAAAGTGCCAGCAAGGAAGCCCCACAAAACTGGATAAAAAGCTGATAGCAAAGTTATTTAGACCCAGATGACCAAAGCGGTGTGTAGGTAAATGGCCAGCATCTAACTGAGCAGCTCCCGTGCCAGCAGGGAGCTGGCCCCTGGGCAGGGAAGGTAGCCTGGGCCGATGCACAGCCCAACCTGATCATTTCTGAGCTCAGTGCAGGCAAGAAGCCCAGCCTGGCCCCATCTTTGCAATGTCTGCATTGGTCTCTCAGCAGGTCACCAATGCCTCGGACAGCTGGGCAGTGAGAGACGTCCCAGCCTCACAGCATCGCCTGACCCTCACCAGGCTGGACCCTGGGAGCCTCTACGAGGTGGAGATGGCCGCTCACAACTGTGCCGGCGAAGGACAGACAGCCATGGTGACCTTCCGGACTGGTAAAGGTCAAACCTTTCCCTGGGTGTTTCGCTCTGAGTCAGGGGAGGGCCCCTCTGAGATGTCCCGCCTCAGCCCTGAGGCACAGGCACCAGCTGTAGGACAAAGGGGCTGTTTCTACTCTGGAAACTCATCTGCCCTCAGCTTAGAGCAAGGGTGGGATTGAAAAGGGATGGGGAAAGTCAGGTCTTTCACTCTGCCTGGGGTGGTTAAATCCCTTCCTCCCTCAGTGCCTCAGCTGGACTGTAGAAAATAGGTCTGGTGGGAATGTCAAGAGGCCATTTAATCCATCCTCTGCCCAGAGACAGGATCAGGCTGTGGGGTTGTTCCTGACAGGTGTTTGTCTAACCTATGCTTAAAGCTTGTCCTGAACTGAAGGAAACCCCAAGCCTTCCCCATGCAGCCTACTTGGTGCCAAACTGACTCTGCCATTAAAAAAGGATGTTCCAAATGTCTGCGCTAAGTCCCTCTCTCCCCTGGCTGCTTTTCATGTCTCCAGCAGGTGTGGGGAAAGGCATTCCCTTTGCAGCAGCCTTCCTCACCGGGGTGGGCTTCCTTGCATCTCCTCTCAGGCCCCCATCTTCTACTAACTGCAGTAATTTAGCAACATTGTCAAGAAAACCAATTAATGGGTGCAAGCTGGAGGGTAGGAAGTTCCATGTAAACATAAGGAGACACTTTTTCACTGTGAGGGTGAGGGAGCACTGGCACGGGCTGCCCAGAGAGGCTGAGAAGTCTCTCTGGAGACATTCAAACCCCACCTGGATGCGTTCCTGTGTGATTTAGTCTAGGTGACCCTGCTCTGGCAGGGGGTTGGACTAGATGGTCTTTCATTTGAGTCCAGAGCATACCTACCTCCACATCATGGCTGGGGATATTTTCTTTGTTCCTCACAGCAGAAACTGACTCTGAGCCGCATCTCCACGTCACTGATGCCATCTCTCCTCTCCTCTCTGCACAGGCCGGCGCCCAAAACCAGAGATTGTTGCCAGCAAAGAGCAGCAAATCCAGAGGGACGACCCTGGCACGAGCACTCAGAGCAGTAACCAGTCAGACAACAGCCGCCTGTCCCGTAAGGCCCTCCCTGAACTGGGCAAGAAGGGAGTAGGGTGGGGGTGCTGTGGCCTGGCCATGCTGGCATTGAAATCTCTATTGGGTAAAGCAAGACTCTGCAAAGCAGGATGGATGGTCTCCAGCTCCTGACAAGGAGAGGTCCTTCCTGGGCACCCCTGCAGGCAGTCTGGCTTAGGGGAGCAGGCTGATCCCACTGCTTGTCCCCACCATTAATACATGGACTTGTCAGAAACGGCCTCTTGCTGAGTTTCATGTGGAGGGTTCTAAAAGCCCTGCACGGTGCTGCAGAGGACCAGCCCTCTGCACCAGTGGGTGCTGGGGGAATCCAAGTGAGCGAGGGGAACTAAGTCCCTGCAGGTTCTGGCACCCTCCTCTCTGAGCCAAGCCCTGACAAGGGGCAGTTACTGCCCATTCTAGGGGCAGAGGGTGCTCCATTGACGTGTCTTGTTGCACTGGAGAAACATCAGTTCCTGCCTGGTTAATCCAATCCATTGTTTCACACCTCTTGTCTGGTATTATTATTAATCACCAGTGCCATTATCCTGCCTGTGAAATTCTCTCCTTCGATCCTTATCCTTTCTGTGAAGTCCCCACGTTCATTCAGGTGCTGCCTCTCCTTCCATCTCCACAGCTCAGTTAACCTCATTCCCTCCCATCTTTTGATTGTTTTCCAACCAAATTGCATTTTTACAGCTCAGGACTTTTCTCTATTTCCCCCTCAGCAGGTCCTCCTCAATCGCCCCTGCTGTTGTCTCTTACACTCCCCTGTCCGTCTCCCCCTGCTCACCGCTTCCACATCAGCCAGGCCTTTTGCTCTGTCCCCAGCCGTGGATCCATCTCTGTTGCTGCTGATGGGTGTACACTTCTGAAAACCTTGTTTTGAGTTGGGAGTGGAAAAGGAGCAAGGTGCCAGCAGGAGTAAAAGATATTCTCAGGGCACAGGCTGAAAGGACTGACAGTATGGGGGTGCCAGTTCTAATGAAGAGACAGAAAGGGAGCTTTCAGGACTTAAGAGCATGTGGGTGGGTGGGTGCAATGGAGGTAGTCCTTCACCAACATAACTCTGAGCTACAGAATCCTTCAGCCATGGTGAGAGGAAGGTGTTTCACATCATGTTGTCTTTCTGTGCCCCTTGCAGCTCCAGAAGCACCGGACCGTCCAACCATCTCCATGGCATCAGAGACATCTGTGTACGTCACCTGGATCCCTCGTGGGAACGGCGGGTTCCCCATACAGTCTTTCCGCGTGGAGTATAAGAAACTAAAGAAGTTGGGAGACTGGGTCCTGGCCACCAGTGACATTCCTCCCTCTCGCCTCTCTGTGGAGATCCCAGGCTTGGAGAAAGGTAGGCTGGTGTTCTCCTCCCCGCTCCTGGAGGGCTGTGGGAAGGCTGTGCAGTCCCTGCAGGACAGCTAGCCATCTATCACGTCACGCTCAGCCCTGGCATGTTCGAGCAAAACAGCCCCTCCCCAGCGCTGGGCCTGGATGCACAGGAAAAGCTGCAGATGCTTCTCCAGTTTCTCCAGCTGCAAAGACACCGTAGCCCTGACCTCCCTCAGGGAGGCTTGTGGTGCTTTTCTACAGTACAGGATACAGCTGCTAACGTCACTTGGCGTTGCCATTTACCGCACTTGCCTTGGCCACAGGCAGGGCAGATGGGCACGTGCTTTCCATTGCTCTTTGCATGAGAAAAGATGGCATCGCCAAGATGGGCAGTTTAGAAGGGCAGCATATCTACCCCAACTTAAAAACCAGAGAAACTGTGTTTGGGTAAAAATTACTTAGGCCTTGTTATAACTGACATTTACAGACCTGATTTCTGTGTAGTAGAGGAAGGATACCTTCCCATACCTACTTTCAGGTCAGGCCATCCTTTCAGGCATCCCTGAATTTACCCACACACTTTCCAGAAGGAAGTGGTTCCAAAGAATGTTTATCAATACGGTAATAGGCACTTTATATATTAAAAATATATACATAGGTGTATATATATATATATATGTAAAACCCAAACCAGACAGGGTTTGGGGAAGGCAAATAAAAGCAAGCTCCATCTAGAACACAACTGAAATCTGGCCATTTGGTGTTTGTACTTCGATCAAAACCTCCCTGTGGGTTCTCTGCCTTCTGGAGAACATGTAGCCCCTCTCCACGCTCAGGTCTGTGCTGACAGCAGAAGACTTGGAAGACTCCAGTCTCTACACCTCTTTTACTTCCCATTTCCCCCCTAGGCACGTCCTATAAATTCCGTGTCAGGGCACTGAACATCCTGGGAGAGAGCGAGCCCAGCGCAGCATCTCGGCCATATGTTGTGTCCGGGTACAACAACCGAGTCTACGAGCGCCCTGTGGCCGGGCCATACATCACCTTCACAGATGCCATCAACGAGACCACCATCATGCTGAAGTGGATGGTAAGGTTTGTGGGGATGGAGATCTCTGAGTGTGCAGGGAAGCAGGAGCGTGGGTGCTACCTGCGCAACCTAAGATCTTCCAGGTTACTGTGTGGGAGCCTGGCACCAGCACCGATGGATCTCGGCCGATAACCTCAGGGTCTTGGACGTTCTGTGCCACTGGCACAGTTTGACAGTGCACAGGGTGGCTTCTCTTCTGGCCAAATTCCTAGAATCCATTAGCACTTTTGCCTGTCCCAGTAGTTTCCAGCGGAAACATCCTTTACTCGCAGTTGTTGGGGTAGCCCTAAGTGCTGATAATAATTGACAGCAGTCCATCCCAGAGGATTTTAGGAGTGGACTAGATCTCTTGGATCACAAGCCCGGATCCATGTGTTTCCAACAGTTTAGAGTTTATTCAGAGGGATGCATTGTCCTCCTCTCTCCTGGCTGTACAACATGAAGCACAGCCATCACTGCTAATTTCTGCTCTCCCTGCTGTTCTCTGCAGTATATCCCAGCCAGCAACAACAATACCCCCATCCATGGTTTCTACATCTACTACCGCCCCACCGACAGTGACAATGATAGCGACTACAAGAAGGATGTGGTGGAAGGTAAGAGATACTGTGAGGCAAGTCCCAGCAGCTGGTTCCTCCTGTGAGAGTATTTGTCCAGAGGGATCCCCCTGTGTGCAGAAGGCAGCTGCTGTGCTGGCCTGCTTTGCCTAGAGCTGCTGCAGAGCTGTCCCAGCTGCGTGCTCCCAGAAGCAGCTCACGGCACTGTGTGCGTTCCCTCCTCAGGAGATCGGTACTGGCATTCCATCAGCCACCTGCAGCCAGAGACTTCCTATGACATCAAGATGCAGTGCTTCAACGAGGGTGGGGAAAGCGAGTTCAGCAACGTGATGATCTGTGAAACCAAAGGTAAGCAGCTTCGCCAGGGGGCTGGGGGAGCATAGCGCGGTGGGCACCACCCCTGCCTGATTGTGCGTTGTGCAGGCTGAGATAAGGGGATGGAGACAGCACTGGGGAGAAGCAGGAGAGGTGTGTTGATGCTGTTGCTCAGTACATGTATATTCCCATACCAGCACTCGCAGACCATTGTGCAGAGGCCATCGCTGTTCCCCTCAGAGTAGCGGTTACCTTTTGTTTTCCTAAGGACCGAGTAGGTGGGCACTGGAACCGGAAGGGCTAACATGCCCTGGCTGTTCTGAACTCCTGGGTTTGGCCAGTGCTCAGTCCTTGTGCCCCCAGGGCTCAGTCCTGGGTCCAGTTCTGTTCAACGTCTTCATCAATGACCTCAATGAAGGGATTGAATGCTCCCTCAGTAAGTTTCCAGATGACACTAAAATGGGAGGAAGTGTTGATCTGCCTGAGGGTAGGGAGGCTCTTCAGAGGGATCTGAACAGACTGGACCGATGGGCTGAGACCAATGGGATGAAGTTTAACAAGGCCAAGTGTAGAGTGCTGCACATGGGACATAACAACCCCATGCAGTGCTACAGGCTTGGGGGGGACTGGCTGGAGAGATGTCAGGCAGAGAAGGACCAGAGGGTGTTGGTTGACTGCAGGCTAAATATGAGCCAGCAGTGTGCCCAGGCGGCCAAGAAGGCCAATGGCATCTTGGCTTGTATCAAAAATAGCATGGCCAGTAGGTTTAGGGAGGTGATTGTGCCCCTGTACTCAGCACTGGTGAGGCCTCCCCTCGAGTGCTGTGTCCAGTTCTGGGTCCTCACCCTAAGAAGGACATCGAGGTCCTCGAGCAAGTCCAGAGAAGGGCAACCAGGCTGGTGAAGGGGCTGGAGGGCAAATCCTATGAGGAGTGGCTGAGGGAGCTGGGGATGTTTACTCTGGAGAAGAGGAGGCTGAGGGGAGATCTTATCACCACCTACAACTACCTGAAGGGAGGTTGTAGAGAGGTGGGCGATTGTCTCTTCAGCCAGGTGAAAGGAGATAGGACAAGGGGAAATGGCACAAAGCTGTGCCAGGGCAGGGTCAGATCAGATGTTAGGAAAAAGTTCTTCACTGAAAGAGTTGTCAGGGCCTGGAACAGGCTGCCCAGGGAGGTGGGTGAATTATCTTCCCTGGATGTGTTCAAAAAAAGGTTAGATGAGGTACTTAGGAATATGGTTTAGTTTAGGATGAGAATGGTTGGACTTGATGATCTTCAAAGGTCTTTTCCAACCTTGTGATTGATAAGCAAGTTCCATGTTGTTTTCCAAGCAGCTGTGCTGTCATATGAATAGCATTAAGTCCAAGTGGGTGCTTTGGAGAAGCTATTTTCCTTTTTTCTTTTTGTAGCAGCCCAAAAGCCTGGTGGATCTGCAAGCCAAGCACAGGTGACTTGTCTGTGCTGCACTATACATCATCCTAGGGAATCTTCTGGCATCTAGAAAGCCACTGTAGAAGTCTGCCCACTCCACAGCAATGCAGACATCTCTGGAGCTTGCTGCTCTCCCACCCGCCATGTCTGTATCTAACACTCTCCCTTTCCTTCACAGCTCGGAAGTCTCTTGGTCTGCCTGGTCGTCTTCCGCCCTCAACAGTGCCCCCCCAGCAGCATCCCCCACTCAGTGGTGGGCACAGCGGCCTGGGGACAGGAGCCATGGTGGCCCGGTCCAGCGACTTGCCATACCTGATTGTAGGCGTTGTGCTGGGTTCTATCGTACTCCTCATCGTGGCCTTCATCCCCTTTTGCCTTTGGAGAGCCTGGTCCAAGCAGAGTAAGGGCTCTTTCTTGAGGGCTGATTTGCAAGAGCTGCTCTTGCCTGTGGATTAGATCTCACCCTGGGTGTAGTTGGGTCAAACACCCAAATTGTAAGAGCTACGCCTTCTGGGAAATAGGGAGAGGATTGGCAGAGGGTAAGTCCCAAACGTCCTGTGGATTTCCATAGAGACAGAGGCCACTGCTCCTCCCTTGTCCTACTTACCTTGTTGAGAAGGAACCCTGGGTCCAGAACAGGGGGAAAGGGGCACTCCATTTGTTTTCACACAGGGCCCCTTACCATCATTTGTCTCCAGAGGTGCTCTGGGTGCCAAAATATCTGCCTGACAGGGCAGCCTAACACTATTCCTGCTGGCAGCTCACTTCTAGAACCTCAGCTCTGCTTCTGCTTTTGGCCTCAGGGTTCCTTTTTCTTCCATCTGCAGAGCAAACCATCGACATGGGCTTCCCAGGAGCTGGGCTGCTGGTATCATCCTGCCAGTACACCATGGTGCCTCTGAGGGGCATCTCTGCTCCTCGTGCCAGTGGACACCCCTATGTTAACGGGCAGCCCTACGCCAGCGGAGCACACCTGAACGGCATCTGCCCCTCCGCAGGAGTGGGCTATGCGAGCACCAAGCCCCGAGATTACAGTCCAGATGAAGTGCCACAGGTACGTCCGTGCCTGCAGCAGAAAGGTGTTTTGGCACAAGCTGGAGGCCGTGGTTGTGGTGAGAGGACTTTGCCAGGCCTGCCTGGCAAGACTGGTGGCTTCTTAGAAGTGATTTGCACTTTGCAGTGGAGACTGAGACGTGGGAGGAACAGGAAGGTCTCCAAAAGGCCAGTGGTGAGGGGGTTTCATGAGGCAGTGGCTCCATATATGGAGGAGGCAGCAAGCAAGGGCTACTCAGTGGGAATGGTTCGTCTTGCTCTGAGCAAAGCTCACAGGCCCTGGCAATGCTGAGGACCCGGTAACTGGTAACATAGGCCAGGCAGTGCCACGCCTGAGACTGCACAGTGGTTACCACCCCCTTGGTGGGGCGGTAAGCCTAAGTGAGTTTTTCATTGCTGGGCTCGGATCCCTAGCGAGAGAGAGAGGTTCAGCTTTCTCTGCCTTCAGTGGTAAGAGCCTCACCAGCCCACCCAGGGGTTCAGGCTCTCAGGACAGCACCTGTCTCTTCGCGCTGCTTGGTGGTGTTGCGCAGCTGAGCATCCTCCTTTCTCCTTCCAGTCACCCGAGGAGACCAACGCCTTGCTGCAGGCCAGAGCACTGCACAGTGGGAAAGCCCAGCAAGACTTCCAGCCCTCCAGGTTAGTCACAGCTTACAGAGGGAAGGGTGGAACGATCCAGCGGGGCCCACAATACTACAAGTTCACTAGAGCTCGCCCTCAGCACGCTCCCATCTGTCCCATTTCATGTGGGAAACAAATCCATGCTCCAGCACTAGGCTGCTTTGGTCTGCATTCTCTTTGTACAGGTCATTCCTTTTATGGTTTGAGGGATGGAAGAAAATTTAATTGTAGGCATGGTCAAGGACTTCCTGCTGCTGCCTCTCAGTGGGAGACTGAGAAGTCAGCTGAGAGAAGCTAACATCTATGACTGGATGCTGATAATAAACAGCCTCCCCAGAAGCTAGCCAAGGTCCAGTCACAGGTGCTTTGTATCTCACTGTTGGGACTTGAAGTCATCATTTCCTTGCTCCCTGTGAGACACTCTTCTGGCACTCAGTAGATTTCTGAATCATGGATACCAGGTTCCATCACCCCATTTCCATCCCACAAGTACATCCAAGTTTCTGCTCCTTCTCTCACTTGGGAATGCTCTGCCATTGCATTGAGGTGGCTGGCAGAGATGCTGCATAGGCCATGTCTTTCAAGAAGGAAAGGTGTGTGAATAATGCTCTAAACCTGTTTGTCTGCCTCCCCAGGTTGCCCAACTCAAGAACAGAAGATAGTTCTTTTCTCTACAGTCTCCCAGATGACTCCACTCACCAGCTTCTTCAGCCACAAGATGACTGTCCTCACCTTCAAGAGCACTTTGTTGGCCTCCATCATCCAGTGATGGGCAGCAAAGTGGGAGGCCTGAGTCTGGATGCTCGATGTGACCCCCTGTTCCACCAAGGTCAGTGGTCTGAGAAACTGGAAATCTCCCTGGCGAGCCTTCCTGCTGGCTCTGTGCGTGCTCGCTTCTGCAGAGCAAGGACTGTTTTGATACTGCATAGGACAGCAGCATGGAAAAGCCCTGCGAGCGAGTTGGGGACTGCAAATTGCCTCAGTGAGTTTGAGAGGACAGAGTTCTCCTTTTTCCAAAAGTTGGAGCTGTATGCTGCTGGAAGGGCACATAACCCACCTCCCATTGCAGAGATGCTGTCCTTTAGTCCTGAATTCTGCATCAGCAGCTCCCTGAAAACTTTTGTGAGTCCATCTCCCTAGGATCCATTCATCCACTCCTCCCACAGCATGGATCAAACTCATTGTGTGCAAACACAGATCAAACTCCCGTGTAGCTAGGACAGGATATTTAGGCTGCAGCTGTTCTTCTCTGGTCAGAGTCCCTAACCTCACCAAATGGGCTGTTGACTAGAAAGCTGCCACAGGATCTCTCATTTCTGTACATGTTGTAATTGTTTCTTGCTCCTTTCCCTTTCAGGAAGCCCCTGTTGCCTAGGCCTGGTGCCAGTTGAAGAGGTAGAAAGACTAGATTGCTGCCAGTCCCGAGGAGATCTGCATCCCCAGAAACCAGTGATCTCATCTTTGGGTCAGGACCTACCAAGACACTTGAAGAGCAGCCCGCCACCCCTGAGGCCCTCAGAGACTCACTCTCCCACCAGCTAGGGACCAAGCTGCCTTTTGCAAAGACTTATTCTAAAGAGAAAAAGAGAATGGGTATTTATTTTTGTATAACACTCCTATTTATATATTTATGCACTTGTATATAGATGTGTACGTGCCTTTTGTAACGCTACGGAGATGGAAGGCATCCTCAGCGAGGTCAGAGGGCCCAAGAACAGAGGCAGCCGCTACCTGTGGCACTGGGCTGCTCGTCAGAGCACAAGACTGACACAGCGGCACAAGAGACATCACGGGACATGGGTCCAAACAGAGCTGCCACCACCAAGGTGTAGCACCCTCTTGCAAGGAGGGCTTTGTGGAAGAGAATGCTGTCAAAAAGGTCTTTTCCTCTCCCCCATGGGAAGATGTGTTCCAGGAACAGGCTCCTGTAACTGGACTGGAGTTATGCACTCTGCCTAATCCACCTAAAGAACCCTTCGCACACACGCCAGCTGCAGCTGCCTATCTGTAAAGCAAACCCACGCTTTAACATCTAAAATAAAGGCTTTAGTCTTTTCTGTGCCTGCCCATACGCTAAATCCTCCCAGAGAACGAGTCTCCTCTCTCTGCTTGCAGGCCCACAGCAAGCAGGAACCTGGGGCAAAGCTGCCATTTTTGTGCAGTTTCTCAAGTCACTGCTCCTGTGGCACTTCCAAGTGCTGAGCTGGGAAGAGGGACGGCCACCACCTGGGCCCGTTCAATGACATAAACCTTCTAGTGCGGAGGCAGGCAGACACCTAAACATCTGCATTTCTTTTTCCTTATCCCCCACCCCCATGCTGTGATTTTCCAGCTTGAAAAGCTTTCAGCATCCAGGCCTGTGGATAAGAGCAGGTGGGTTTCCCTAAGAAAGCAGCAGATGCTCAGCACCTTCATTGGTACCCCCGGAAAAAGCAGGCAGCACACGTGCCATTCATCCAGTTGTGCTGGGGGCAGCAGGGGCTGGTCTTGTACCCGGCTGGGATCTGTTTGGGTCCTGGCTGAATGTACAGCAGACAAGAGGGGCAAAGGCTGGTGGCAAAAGGCAGGGCCGGGGGGAGGAAGAGGAAGAGCAGAGCTGCAGACTGTTCAATCTATTTGATTCAAAATCCACAACAACTCCCACCCTGCACCCTCAAGCACCTCTGCAGTGGCAGAACAGTGGGACACAACCCCTCTGCTTTGGGGTTGAAGGAAGCTTTCACAGTGCTGTAAGAGATCACACTCTGCCACCATGCTGCATGCCAGAGCCAAAGAGAACAAAAACCTGAACAGACAGAGCCTGGCTTGCTCAGTCTCTCAATGAGGTGCGTGCCAGTGGACTGACCAGCTGACTTGGCACTTGCTGTACCCTCCTGCCAGGCAAATACTGCCCTCTGCACTGCAGCCCCGTTTTCCCACTTCCGCAGAGCTCCATCTGAGCACTGCAGGCCCTGAGGAGAGAGGTCCCTTTGCTGTCTCCAGACAAACAGCACTTCCTTTCTCCCATGACTTCAGCTCAGCAGAGAACTGCTACTGGTGCTGGAGTGTTTAAAAAAATGAAAACACAAGCTTAAAGCAGACATCTTTTACCACTTTTGAGTAGTGGGCTAGCTTTGCCCACTGAACTGCTCCCATCCGGCCTGCAGAAGCCACTCATCTGTGTGCACCCACAAACACAGCATCTGCCCAGGGCAAAGCTCTGCAGTGGGCTGATAACCGTGTTTACTGGTTGTATTTGCACTTCGGTACCCCACATCTGTCACAACAATATTTTGACAAGGGAAACAAATATAACCCTTTACAACTGAACCCCATATAGCCAAAGCAATTTATTTGGCCCCTCCAGTGACTGCCACTGCCATGGGTACCCGCGTAGGCTTTAAGGGAGAGCTGGACTGTTACTTAGCTTTTCCGATGCCAGAGCTGTGAGTGAATGGTTCGGTTGGTGTCAGAGTCCCGTGGCGATGAAGGTTGCAGCTAGGCCCCCACGAGGTCACTTCAGCACACCTTTTTCCTGCTTAGAAGACTGATTTCCTCTCTCAGGAGGGCTGTGTGGTGAGCTACATGCTTGAGCTGTGACTCCAGTCTGGCCACTTCTTTGGCTCTGGTGTCCTGAAATTCTGCTCCCTGTGAGAAGAGGGAAAGAAAATTGCTCCTATGGGAGAATGAGCGGTGGCAGTTTATTCCAAGTGGGAAAGTGAGGCTTTCCAGGAAGCAAGACACCTTCAGCCACTCAAGTAGAAGAACTCAAAAGTCAGAGCGAGGGACCATTAACTTAGGTTCAGGCTGTCACCAATGGCTGCCTCATCCCCCAATCTGGGAACACTTGAATTCATGTGGCTGTTTCCATGTCACAAAGGAATAATTTTGACCCACTGTGAGGCATTTTCTAATAAGAAAATAGTTGGCTTCAGTATTAGAAAGCAGCTAAGTAAGAAATTAGCAGAGAAGCTAACTATGGCCACCTTGAGGATTTTCTCATTCATCTTTCAAGACCCATCTGGACACCTGTCTGTGCAGTATGAGCTAGGGAGCTGCTTTGGCAGGGGGGTTGGACCCAATGATCTCTGGAGGTCCCTTCCAACCCTGACAATTCTGTGACTCTGTGATCTCCGTTGGCCAGTAGACCTGGAGCAGCCATCCAGCCTGTGCCACAAGCATTATTAGCCTGACTGACATTATTAGCTCTGCAGACCACAGAGCAGGGTGTGAGGCCAGAGAGCTGATGAGGGGAGCAAGATGAACCCCTCCCCATTTCCAAACAACCCCGACCCTGCACACAGGTTAAAGGCTTACTGGATCGTTCATCAGCGAGTCCAGCTTCGTTTCAAGTCGCTGCTTTTCAAGGCAGAAGCGGTTCAGCTGCTGCACCTTGCTGGTGTTTTCCCTTGTCAGCTTCATCATCTGCTGCTGAAGGGCTGAGATTTTTTCCTGGACAGATACAAAAGGTTGAAGTGGGATGTGAGCGGACAAGAAGTGTGATGTGGTAGAATTAGTGCTAGGCACAAGGTCAGTGTCAGAGAAGAGTTGATGCAAGCCACAGGCTGGTCCTGCATGCACCACCAGATCCACAGTACCTTTAGCACAATCTGTCTCTTCATTGTTTTGTTTTATAATGTTGCAGGTGCCTAAGCTTTTAGATAAAGCGGCTAGGCAAAAGTGTGGGAAAGAGAAACTCTGAGGTACACAGCACTGCTGCACTTTAAGCTGGTTCCTACACCTGCCACAAGCCAGTGCAGAAGAACAGAAGGGCTGGGGCTGTGAGTTTCCACGTTGCAATTTGGCTCTGATGATATCTAAATCCAGAGGGAGGGTGGGGGTTTCTTTACCGAACTGCAAATGCAAGGCAACCAGGAGAGCAAGGAACTGCAAATCTGCTTAAACACAGACATGCAAGGAGGGGCCAGGGCTGTTCCTGACAAGCCTACTTGTGTCCGTGCCGACATCAGTTAGCAGGGTCTCCAGCCAGAGGGAGGCGTGTGCTGCGTTAGAGGATCCCAGGCTCCCTTCCCTAAGGACCACTGAATGCCCCCTAGCAAGGTGAGGCCCAGAACATGCTGCCAACTGATGCAGACAGGAAAAAGAAGAAACCCCAGAACAGATTAGATAGATACATAAAGGTGCTGCAGTTTTCACTGCTGGGAGATGTGGGTGCAGGCAAAACCTTGAGTCAGTTCAAAACAAGAGGCACTGTGCTTGCTGAAAGACAGGTTTCTGCCCTGACTCTTCACTGATTTTCCTCTCTCTGCGCTTGTGGACGGACAGACAATGGCAGCAGTCCATAAGGGCAGCGTCAGCCCCCTGCACCCAGGCAGACACAGGCATGTTTCAGACTGCACAGGCTGGCATCAGAGGTGTGAGCTGGGGCTGTCCTGCACTCGAGTAATTCATCACCCAGTGTGGTGAGAGGAGGTAGGAGGTGCCAAATGGCAGGTGCAAACCAAAGGAAAGTGCTCTGGAGACACTTCACATAGGGACTGATGCAGAAAGATGCACTTGAGGAAAGTAAAACACAAAGGTTGTCAGCTACCTCCATGGGAAAACAGAACGTGCAGCAGCAACGGGAGGAGAGGCAGGAATGGTGATGGGAAATGGGAGTTGGACATTAGGGTCTGTTAATGACAGGCAAATAGAAACAAATGTGAACATATTCACAGAAAATCATAGTGTAGCTATTCAGCCCCAGTCAAGTGAAGCCTTAACAGATCATGGCAGCACACACGCCCTCCTTCTCCTGCTCCTTACCTCCCACTCTTTGAGTTCCTGGGAGTGCACATACTCTTTCTCCATTATTTGCACTTCCAGCTCTTCCTCATGTACGTTACTGAAGCGTACTTGAACTGCTTCCAAATCAACCAACCGGCCAAACTTCTTCACCATCAGATCATTGCACTTCTCTTCCAGTCCTAACAGAAAGGGCAGGGCACAGCTGGCAGAACTGTCCTTCACTGGTTGGTAAGAATTTCTGCCTTATCCCCCCAGCTTTTTTCTTGAGCTCTTTGGTGCTCCCTTGGGAACACATAATTCCCACAACCCCACACAGAGCTCACAACTGAACATGGCTGTTTTTCTTTGCCCATGACCATGACTGTGTTGTCACTAAGTCACACTCTAAGCTATCCTAGTAAGGCTCTCCCACACCAAAGGCCATACAGGGCATGGTGGTGCTAGACACACCTGTGGGTTCGGCCCTTGGGAAAGCAAGTGTTTCAAATAGGGCTCATGTCCCCCTTCTTATGTTACACAGAGATGGAAACTGCCAAAAAAAGCTTATGTGGCTTTGGGGAAAGTATTTCTTTCCCTGGTGGTTCTGGATTGCAGCCAGACGTAGCAGTCATGTGTCCTGACTTGTTCTCATCTCAGACAAGTCTCCTTACATTAAGTTCCCAAATTGTCTCACACAGCCTAATGACTCTGCAGAGCTGGAGAAGTACCAGTACTTCACAAAAACTGTCCACTTGATCGGGCCTTTCTGTTTTATGTTCCACACTAACCAGCTATGATGCCTGGGTGAGTGTAAAGAGTGACACCTGGTGAGTTCCCCACACCCAGCAAGGGGGACAGAGTAAGCACCAGTATGCTGTGTTGTTCTGAGTCTGTTACTCACGTTGAATCTCTTTCTCCATCTCCTTTTTGTCCTGGACAAGCTGCTTATGTTTCTCCTGGGCTGCCTTATAGATCTGTCTTTGAATTCTCTTTTCATCACGTAGGTCCACAATTCTCTTCTGCAGGTACTCTAAGGACTTGTTGGGAAATACCACAGCCTGTGAGAAGTCACTGGGCATGTCCCCATTAACCAGGCACTCCACCTGAAAGAAACAGGCATAAGCAAGGCTGACCTTACTTATTAAGGCTGCTGGTGATCTCTGGGTAACAAGTCTGGGAGTGTTAGAGAACTGATGAGTGAGGTAATAGCATGAGCACAACTCTCACATTTTGGGCCAGAGAATCCCCTACCACTCAAGCAAAGCTCAAAGACTACTTAAAGCTGTGATGTTTTCCTGCATATAAAGCTGTCTACCCTTCCATAGCACCTGGAACAAAGGGGGAGTGAGAGATCCCCTATCAACTGTCTGCTTTTGACTGATTTGAGAGCTGTGGGCTTGCCTAGTCAGGTCTTAAACTCTTCTGGCTTCATTACCAACCTTTTAATGAAAGGAGACAGAACAAATGGAGAGAGCTGAGTGTGCCTCAGAGGGATAAGGGCCACAACAGGAAGAGGCTTCTCTCACTGAGGACAAGATGCAGCCCAGAGGAAATAACAGTATTGTCTTGAGTTTTCATTTTCTGTTTATCCCTATGCTAACAGGGATAGATGTAGATGAGTGCATTGCATCCAATCCAACATTCTTGAATTGTGAAAAAATCATCTTAGTTTCAATAGTTTGGGGGGGTTTTTTTGTTTGGTTCTTGTGGTGTTGTTTTTTTTTTCTTCCATAAAATCAGGAAGTATGGACCTGAAGGAAAAAACCCTGCCAAACCTATAAAACACTTGAGGACTATACAAATTTCAGCAATGGACCAACCTGCCTGTCTTTACCTCTTTCCTGTGATTATGAAAGTAGAAAAGGAAAAAGGAATTAGCAGCATGAAGTTCAACTGATGGCTCTTTATTCCCAGGAGACTGTGGTGAATGAGGAACTAAGGGCCCCAAAAAGCAGTAACACCACTGTTCAGATGTACGTAGGCCACTCTGCACCTGCAGGAGCACAACATCCTGAATTACATCCTGAATTACCTGATGGAGTTTCAAAGGCACAACGACACAGAGCTCGTTCAGCCTCTGCTGCTTTTCCCACTGAAAGGTCTCCAGTTCCCTCTTGGCAGCATCCAGGCTGGTTTCCACCACTTTCACCTGCACAAAGACAAAGTGTGGGCAAACAAAAGTCCTGTAGTACTCAAATACAGAAGGCAGCAAGATACTGGGTTAGGAGTTCCTGATCCAAAGGGAAAGAAAGATTGGCAAAATGGCCTTTTCTTGAGCATGCTATGATAGATACATTTCATAGACAAACAAGAAGGTCATCGACATATTCAAGGAAGATTCTACCCTGAATGCCTCTGTGCACATGTACTCTCATAAATGCCTCCTTAGCAGAGAAGCCCTGTATGTATCAAGAGACAGCTGCTTTGTTTAGTGTCTAACCCACTTCTGGATCTACAGAGCCTGCAAGATATTTTTTTATTGTGTTATGCCTGGAAATGCTTATTGATTCTGCATGAGAAAGAAACAATTCAGCCTCAAATGTCAGACCTCAGGGTGAATGTGTGGCAGCTGGCACTTAGGACAGCCTTTAAAAACTAAACAAAAACCGTTGTAAGTTAACCATGCTGGATGGAACATTTTTGAGACACAATAAAAGCACAACTTGCATAATGCTGTTCTGGCAGAACTCTCTCTCTATCCTGGATAACCCTTCAAATTAAGATTTTTTTGAGTTAATATAAATCAAATGTCTTGGTGAAGGAGCTCAAAAAAAGCTAAAAGGAAAACTCGCACCAAGTGAGTTTATTCAATGATTACTATGACAAGGAGTGAAAGAAAATAACTAAAAGCAAAAGAAATAGGGGAAAAGTAGCATTTTTAGACATTTATTCTAACGTGCATTTGTGTTAGGATTTGTTATTCTCTCCATCCCCATGGACATGCAGAGAGGATGGGCCAAGCTACACCAGGTGTTTCTTCTGAACCAGAGAATCCAGTTTCTCCTGCTGCATGATGGTTAGACAGCTGGGAAGGAACCAGACCTAAAACCTTGATCCAGGCCCATAGCAGCTACAGTCAGACCATCCTGATTTACCTTTTTCAGGAGGACAGGTGACCCATCCTAAGCTGTCTTCTGCCCCTATGCTACCACAGATATCTCCACCCAAGCTGAGGCCTCTCAAAGGGTCAGGATTTTGTTTTAAAGTCTTAGCCAAAAATCACTAGCACAACATTTTCACTGTAATGGAGCCAGATGATGCTTGCTGAGAGGAAACCACGATGATACCTTTTTGACCAAGGCATTATATTTCTTTCTGAGGTTAGCAGCAGCTTTCTTCTCCTCTGTCAAAGCTCTCTCAATGTCTAAGCGATTCTGCCGGAGCTGGATGGTGTTTTGGAGGAGTGCCTCACTGCAGTCTGAGAAGGAAAGGGTCAAAGAATAGCTTAGTTTCATTATGACTGTCCTGTAGTTACAGGCCTGAGCTAGCAGCTTCTCCTACTGTGCACACTGCCCAGCCTTCTCCATGACACCACCATGCTCTTGGATCCCTAATACCCTCTTGAACACAAACCACATGGGGTGTGTTCCTGTAGGAAGGGGTGAATGTCTTGGATGGGTCTTTTGTTCTTTACCTTCAGTCAGACAGTTTATTTCCAGAAGTAAGACTAAATGTATCAAAGCCAATAATATTAATGCCAAGTGCTCAAAAAATTAGCATTTGTAAGTAATGCAGTCCCAGTAATTAATTGAAGATTGTACTCTAACATCTATTAGGTAAACATGTGGTTGCTTATCCATAGCACTAAAAGTACTATTATAAAAAACCCCATGTTATTATAAATGATGAACTTGCTGCAGGGATAATTTATAGCTCTATTTGCAAATGAAGCTGTGGTTCCTTAGGACCTGTTTCATTTGTTTCATGGCAGGGAAGATCTGTGAATTTCTAACACAGTGGTTTTGGTCATAGTAATCAAATCAGCATCAGTAACCCAAATCAGGACAAGGGGGAATGGACTAAAGCTAAAGGAGAGAAGGTTTAGATTAGGTATAAGGGGGAAGTTCTTTACAGAGAGAGTGGTGAGGTGCTGGAACAGGCTGCCCAGAGAGGTGGTGGATGCCTGGTCCCTGGAGGTGTTCAAGGCCAGGTTGGATGGGGCCCTGGGCAACCTTGTGTAGATCCAGGCCTCCGATGATCAGTGAGCACAAGTGAAAAACCCAAACCAAAACACAAAAGAAAAGAGTCCAACGAAGGCAAAGCAAGTTACATCTAAAGAGACAAATGCCAAGAGGCTAATGCAACAGGCCATTTTCCCAGTTGGACTTTTTTCAATAAGAAGTAAAAAATCCTCTTCATTTCTTCCCAACATTTTAACTTGAAAAGGACACGAACAAGGAGTAAATTTAAAAAAATTCAATTTGTGAAAATCATGTTAAAATCCAATTAAAAAAAAGCTAAGTTATTTGTTGGTAATTTCTAACAGAAAATAAAGCAGTGCTGTTACATGGTCATTGCCATATTACTCAAAAAAATCATTAAAAAACCCCAAACTCTAAACTAGTTAAACTCATACAATGATTGGGGGAGGGGGTGGAGGGGGGGGGTGGGGGATGTGTGTGGCTTGCCTTTGTTTAATGAACGAATGAAGAAGATTTTGCCAAGTAAAGCTCCAAACTTCTCTTACCCCGTAAGAGAGCAGCCTAGCAACAAGCAATTGCCGCATAAATCCACGAGGTGGTAACAAAGAGCTTAATTTAAGGCCGCGTTCGGGTCCCCACTGAACTCCCTTGAACAGGGATCCAGCTAGGCCAGGCAGCAGGTTTTCCAGAGAGCAGTTCCAGCTTCACTCCAGCCAGGAGCCTTTTCTCTCCAGAAAACAGACGTGAAGTAGTGAATGGTTCTTCACATAAAATAATTAATTGCTAGTGCCTAGCATTGTATTTTCCCCAAACTTTTAAATTAGGGTATCCTATACTACTAGGAGTTTCATTATCTTCACTGAGATTTCCTGGGGAGAAATGCTGCGCTCTGGAAGGACCCACACATTCTGGCCCTTAATTGCATTAACATGTGGACATGTGGTGAATAATGACAAATTCTGTGCTTTCTCTTTAAACACAATATTGGCTCTAAAGCTAAACAAGTAGTCAACCCAAAGAAACGATGACTTAGGTACTCTCTGGGCAGATGGAGTCATCAAAGACTTCATCTTCAGATCCAGAATCTTCTTCATCAATCCCCAGGCTGGACTCTTCACTACGCTCCTCTTCACTCTCAGCACCTTCATCTGGAAGAAAAGGACAGTACTGCTGCCTTGCAGAACACACCCAGACCCACCAGCCATGCATTACGCCCACATGCTGGTGAACACCATCCACACCGGCCATGAAAGATCACCCTGGTGACACGTGGGTACAGGTACCTTGTGCCCATCACATTAATTTGATAGCTTCACAGAAACAAAAAACACAAACCCAAAAAAAAGAGGGAGAGACATTACCTTGCAGTGCCAAATTCACACACATGGTACATGTTGGGGACTTCCTATGATGTTTCCTTTTTTTATATGTGCTAGGAATTGAAACCTTGTGGGTTTACCATTCTGCTACCAAGCAAAATAGAGAGATGCACAAAACCAGCACAAAAGCACTGCTGTTTCCTGCAGTTTTTTGCTAATTGTGCCCCTGTTTGGAATCCAAAGCCAAGTCAGAGAGCAAGCACAAGTGTTTTAGCTTGGTGAGACTGCCTAGCCTCAGCAGTTTAAACCCAAGCCACTCAGATAAATGAAATCCTTTCATAATACGTTTAGTCCCGTGATTAATAGGCGAGTGCAGATTAGGTCTGTGATCTCTCATTAGTCAATGGACAGATTAAAGGAGAACGTCATGAATGTGGCAGACTAATCACTTATCCATAGCTCTCGTTGGCACAGCATGGGCAGTAGCTATTTAAAGCTTTGCCCCTTCTTAATACCAATTATCAGTCCTCAGTATTGACTTACAGGCAGTAAATTGCAAGAGCTGTCATCAGACCAAATGTAGTCATGTCAGGAACTGAATTACACCATTGCTATCATTCCAAATGGCTGACACAGAACATGGTTCAGTGCATGAACAGACCTGGGGAAAGTCTGACCTAGAGTTTTTTGAAGGGAGTTCAGAGCTGCATGTACCCAGTGCCCCAGCTAGAGAGAGACACATTCCCTTGAGCACACAGATGCATGTTTAGCAAGCCCCCGGAACAAAAAGAACAGGGTCTCCTACCTACTTCTCTATTGACTACTTCTTTTTCCATGCACTTGACTTTCTTCTTCAGAACCTTGGTCAGAAAATGGGCAAACTCATTGTTTTCTCCCAGGGAGGCTTGGAAGTTGGCATACAGAGATTTCTCACATTCCTGGAGCTTTACAATCTCACACTTTCTGTCCTCCATCTCTGCAAGGTAGCTGTTCGATTTTGACTAAACAAACAAAAACCTACTTCAGTGAACAGGTACAACCCACATGGGTGTGAATACACCATGTAGCTGTGAAGACCCAGATTTCTCTCTTTAAAACCTGTGCTCCAACTAAGCAAAACCTCAGTGTTCTTAAATTTAAGTATATGAGGATATAGTTCGCCATCAATTCCACATCATTTAGTGCCTACTAAAACACAGCTGTTAAGACTATGAAAGGATCAATGGTTGATCCTAGGTTGATCAGCAAGAGTTTCTTGTTTTCCAAAATTTAGGACTAGATGCTGGATCAGCATTAAAACAAAACAAGGAGATGCCACCAGATACTTTAAGGCTCACTTGGGTTTCAAGCCTGGCATTTAGTGGTACCATTAAATCCAGAGACACAGAATTGAATCACACAAGGCCCACTTACTTGCATAGCCTCCTGCTCACTGAGGAGGTTTTTAATACGCCCCTGGAGAAGGTTCTCATGTTTCTCAAGGTCCTTCAGGATAAGCAGCTCTTCATACCACGTGATGTGGCGCAGGTCAGCACTTTTCAGCTGCACATCCAGCTTCAGTTTCTTGTGCCGGAGAAAACGAAGTTCAGCATCAAAGTTGATCACCAGTGCATTGATCTGGAGCACATGGGGCACAGGGAAGGTATTAGGAGGGAGCTAAACACAGAGGCCAGAGGAAGGAGCAGAAGGGAAACGTTCTTACTGCCAAATCCACAACCTGCCCATGCTATTTAATATGGATTACTGAAGCACTTAAAGACAAAGTTAGCCCCAAATGTATCTTCATCAGCAGCACAGCAGTAAAAGAATCAACAGGGGTTCACAGGAATGTTTTGCTGCACCCCACTCCACCCCAGAAGTATTTTACTCTTCAGAGAAATGTTTCACAGGAGCCTAAAGTAGTTTGTGTAACAATCCCAGAGGGAGCAATAAATAACTCTTCTCCCTCGAGAGACTTCTTCCAGAATACCTGCCACCAGCTCTTCCCTTAGACATTCACAGTTAAATCAGGACTAGCAGCTGCCAACATTCACTAATACATCTGTGATGGTCACAGCAGCACGTGGTTATTCTCTCAAAACCTTGAAACACACCAACACAGGAGTGTGTCTGGCCACTGATTCTTTGGTCTACCCCAACACAAAAGGCAGAAGTTGGAGAAAAGATTACAAGAACCAGAGCAAACAAGTAGTACACCCATGGCATGCTCTTCTCTTTACCCTCCTAAACTCTTGACACTAGGACATCCTGAGCTTGAAGTGGTATGGTTGTGTTCAACAGCTCTGAAGGGATTTTTCTTCCAGAGTTTATCAAATTGTAGCTTCCCCCACATCCCAATGCTGAGTTCCAAAGCTTAATTATGTTACGACAGGAAAACTGTTTCCCTTTGCACGTTTCAAGCTTTCTATGTGAGCATTTCAGTTTATCTCTCTCCCTCTTTTAAAGCATGAGTCCCACTCTCATTTTCTACACTATTCATTAATTTTACCACCTCTGCTATAGTTCTCTCACTTGCTCCTTTTACAGGCCACAGATGCTTCAGCCACTTAGCTATGTACTTTTTAAAGAAGCTTTTCCATGATGAAGCGTTTTGGTTACTCTCTTTTGGACCCCTTCTATTTCTACAAAATCATTTTTGAGAACAAAGGGTCAGGACTACAGTATTTAAGAGCCAAGAACATCACGAATCTACAAAGCTGTAGTGATGCTCCTTCTTTTCCTCTGTCACTTTTCAAGTAATTTCTAGCATTTTAGTTGTCTTTTTGGCCACCTAGCTCATGGTTTTATAGGACAATAAATAAGAAATCTCAAGATTTATTTTTCAAGTGATAGCACACAGGTCACAGTTAGGAATTTTTACTGATTTACCCTGTAAATTTGCACCAGACAGCATCTGCCTGAATTTCAAAAAGTCAAGAGTAGTTGCAGTCCTGGGACAGCAGAAAGGGGGTTTGGTTTTATTTCTGAGGCAGTGGAATTGTTCAATCTGGAAAAAAAAAACCAAAACCAAACCAAAAAACCCCCCCAAAAAATCAACCCCACTTATTTCCTACCTTTTTAATCAAGGTCTCCTGCAAGTATAGGTTTTTTATCTTCTCCCTCTTAAAAATTTCCAGTTCCATTTCTGTGGGCTCTGCCTTCTCAATCTCAAAAACCTTCTGGTGCTCTGTGACCTCAGACGATGCTGTTTTCATCGGGCGTGAACCCGCCGTTTGTGCCATCGACGATTGCTCCATAGAAGGGGCTCGAAGAAACCCCTGCCTAAATGCAGGAGATGAGGGAGACCCTTCCAGTTGTTCCTGGGGCTTTGCCTTGGCCTCCTGCTGCTCTTTGAACTTCAGGAGGATGTCATGGTCATACTCAAATTTTTTTTCTGGCACCTCATCTGGGTGTAACTGGGGAACAGGGGGCAGAGGGAGATGTTCTGATGAATCCAAGGCTGCCTGTACTGATTGCAGTTCTTGCACTAAACACTTGATCTCATCAATAACAGAGACCTTGAGATCCCGCAGAGACATGATCTCTCTGTTCATATTCACTTTCCTCTTATGGATCTGCAAAGGAAAAACAATTTTGGTGGGATTCCCTAGGAACACTTAGATAGTGTGTGGTCTTCCCCAACAGGATGGTCATCCAGGCTTCCTTTTTTTCCATACTACCCTTTTTTTTTCCAAACCATCTCCACACATTAGCATTCTTAAACAGCTGTCTACATCTGTAGTTTTAAAAATCTTTGGAACCACCTTTCTTTTTCTCCTTTGCAGGAAAGAGCAAAGGTGTAAGGAGGGAAACTCCCCATTCTCTCAGTTCCTGACCTGATTGTCACCTTCTTGATGTGAGATGTTGAACCAGCACAGAAAGGAGGCTGTGAAAATAAGCTGTGGCTTTTAGAGAATTAGACTTTTGGGCTGTCTCTCATAAAACCAGAGAGTATCTCAGCTTTGATACACGGCCCTCTTTTCAGGCATATAGTACAGATAACACAGTAACAAAAAGAAAATTAGATCTCTCTTAGTATTCTGTAAAGCAAGCAGGACAAAAGAAATACACCTGAGAGGACCTTTACTACACACACTAGCAAACACACAGCTATAAAGAAATCCAGGCTTCTTTGACACAGTCATTGAAAAAAGGCCGTTACCTCATATAACCTCAAAGATACTAGAGCAGTCCTCTGCAAACCTACGTTCTGCAAGGTAGGTGAGATCTTATCTTTTATATGTGAAGGCAAAGCTGAAATCACAACTACTGCAGGCAGTTAGAAGTGGAACAAAGTTCTGAATTTTCAAAGCATAGTAGATAGTTCTAAGACCATGAAAGTTAACATTTTGTCAGATGTTTTTGGACTTCATAAAAGCCACTAGATGTTCAAAACAAGTTCTCTCCGGCATTCCAGCAATCCAGAATCCCAAAGTCAATTCAGAAAACATTGGTATCAGCTGAATGTTTTTCCCTCCAAATCAAGATGAAGATCTCCTACTCTGTAAAGTGACACTTATATCTCAGTTCCAGGAGGTGGGAATTGAACAGGAATGCAACAAAACCTGTTTTTACCAACTTGTTTACATCTTGCAGGCCTGTAGGCAGACCTCAGGAATAATAATTCCATTCAACATCATTAATTATCTGGATGATGGGGCAAAGCATACCCTCAGTAACTGAGCTGACAATGAAAACGGGGAGGAGAAGCTGATAGGCTGGACGGTTGCGCTGCCGTCTAGAGGGTTGGGTTGGAGAGATGTACTGACAACAACCTCATGACATTGAACAGGTGGAAGTGCAGAGTCCTGCTCCTGGGGAGGAATCAGCCCCATGAACCAGTGCATCCTGGAGACTGACCAGCTGGAAAGCAGTTTTGCAGAATAGAACCTGGAGGTCCTGGCAGACACAAAGTGTCACATGAACCAGCAACGTGCCCTTCTGACAAAGAGGGCTTACAGTGTCCTGTAATGCATTAGGGAGTGTTGCCACAGGTCATGGGAGGTGATTCCCCCTCAGCACTGGTGAGGTCACACCTGGAGTGCTGTGTCCAGTTCTGGGTTCCCCAGTACAAGGGAGAAATGGCGCTACAGGAGACAGTCCAGTGAAGGGCCACTAAGATGAGTAGGAGACTGGCATATCTCTCCTGTGAGGAAAGGCTAAGAGAGCTGAGACTGTTCAGTCTGGTGAAGGAAGGCTCAGGGGGAAGTCTCATCAATGTATATCAACACCTGAAAGGAGAGTGAAAGAGGATGGAGACAGGTTCTTTTCAGTGGTTCCCAGTGACTGGCAAGAGGGGATGGGCACAAACTGAACAAGGGAGGTTCCCTCTGAACATCAGGATGCAGTTTTTTTATTGTGAAGGTGACTGAACATCAGCACAGACTGACCAGTGAGGCTGTGGGGTCTCCATCCCTAGAGATATTAAAAAGCCATTTGGATATGGTCCTGGGCAACCTGCTCTGGGTGGTCCTGCTTGAGCAAAGTCCTTGGACTACATTACCATCAGAAGCATCTTCCAACTTCAATCATTCTGTGATTCTTTGATAAGGAGACACTGCATTAATTTTCTTTTTTCACATGAAATAATAATTTCACATGATCTAGCATAAATATACTTGACAGAAACTTCTCTGATCTTTCTGAAAGAAAACCCTATACACCAGCCACCTGAAGTGAGTGGAATTCTTCATCTGTATAAACCTGGAATTTACAACAAGAACTTTTCCCTTTGTTTGTATTGCCTTGTCCTACTGCATTAGGTTAATCACTTAGTGTCTGTTAACACCAGCACCACAAAGAAGTACTGGAGCCCAAGCAGAGATTAAAATGATCCAACAAATCCCCTAAGACTGTAGCACTGTTCTGTAATGCTCAGACCTCGCTATGAAAGCGACCAAGCCCAGAGGGTGCCTGAAATTAAATCTGAAGGTAAGACTGGAGAAGATTCAGGGCCACCGAGAATACAAATTACACTTTGCCAGACAAAGATGAACCAGGCAGTGAAGGGGCTCCTCTGTCAGTAAGCAGGGCAAGAAATAAGCCTCCCTACCAAAAAGGAGCTAGAGCATTCCAAGTTCAATAGATATATTTCTTCATCATTCTTTTGGCTAAAGAAATTTGTAACTATCCTACACTTCAGCCCAATAAAAAGAAAAACAATTCCTATGAGAGGGGGGAAAGAAGTCACAAGGAAAGCAACAAAGTTTCTACAGAACACTCCAGGCTTCTTGTGTCTTTGTGGTTAAAAGACTTGAGTCCTATCACAGAAAGGTGGCTCCAAAAGGTCTGGTTTCTCAGAGAGATTCCAGTGCTTTGGAAAGCAGGGGTTACCCAAGTGCCACACTAGAAACAACTGTCCTTGCTCACGTCCCTGTTTCTTTAAAGGTATTTCATGGCAGGGGTTATTTAGTTCACGTTATAAGGAAAGCATGCCAGTTACTAGATGATAAGACTTTTTAAAGAATTTGAAGACAGATGTTCCCCCTGAAATACTAGGAAAGGTAAATTTTCTTTCTTTTTACCCCTGGGCTGGGCTGATTCAGCTCTGAGTTTGATGAAGCATTAACAGTGCTGGGACTATTCAGCCTAAAGAAGACTAAGGGGGGACCTTATTAATGTTTATAAATATCTTAAGTATGGGATGCAGGGGGAAATGGCTGGCCCCTTTTCAGTGGTCTGTGGAGACAGGACAAGGGGCAATGGCTGCAAGTTGGAGCACAGGAAATTCTGCACCAATATGCAGAAGAACTTTTTCCCAGTGAGGGTGACAGAGCCCTGGGACAGGCTGCCCAGGGGGGTTGTGGAGTCTCCTTCTCTGGAGATATTCAAGACCCGTCTGGACGCCTCTCTGTGCGACCTGTCCTAGGGAACCTGTTTTGGCAGGGGGGTTGGACTCAATGATCTCTGGAGGTCCCTTCCAACCCCTACAGTTCTGTGATTCACAAGAGAAATCTGATCTGTAACTAACGCTGACTCCACAGTCTGTCCTTCAAGGCCTCTTCCCACACCCACTTTCATTTCCTTTGAAAAAAATTTCTTCAGTGACTAATAGGCCATCCTCCCTCCCCCTACAAGGGGGAAATGTACACATCAATGAATCAGGTTACATACCAACATCTCCAGGGATGTAAGCTGCATCCTCTTCCTCCCAGCATTCATACGCTTGTCTTCAGGGATTCTGTAGTTAGCATCAGTCTTCAGCTTATAGCATCCCATATTTTCCTGTGCTTCTCTGATGTCCTCAGCATCCTTGGGATTCTCATAGTCATCACTAGGTTTGCTCTTGTATCTGGCATGTACAAGACAAAGCTGAACATTAAGGCAGAAAGCATACAGATGAACAAACAGGGTGATTTCACACCTTCTGATTTCTGCAGCAAGGTTTGGGAAGTGAGCTAGGGATCAAGAATCACACACCTCTTTCAGGAACCAATGGGTACTTTGAGAAGAATATCCTTGCACATTTCAACAAAACCCTCAGATTATTTTTTTTTCCCAAAAAAAAATCTCTTATAAGGTAGCTCTGCTATGGGACAGGTTAAACCTCTACTCTTAGTCTGGGTTCTGGCTTTACTGAGTCCATGCTCTCAATCTCAGCGAGCCGTGTGTCAACACTCCAACAGCCTGCAGCACAGAATACCTGATCCTCCTCTCTATTGTTAAACACCCAATAACCTTAAAAAGAGCCTTGTACTTTGACTCTACTTTGGTCTCATTTCCTGTCCTTCATCTTCTAATGAAGAACTTCTGTACCTCCATGAGCATTCCAAGATGTCTTGTCCCCCTTTCTAGCTTCTCAAGATAAAGACCAGCATGGAGTGTGAAGGCATATCACAAAGACATAACCTAACCCAGCTCTTACAGCAGCTGCTCTACCTGGCGCTGGTAGGGTTAACTGAGTGGTCTAGGTGTCCCTCAGTCATGATCAATGTAGACACTTCTTTACTCCCTACCTGAAATGCAGCTACCCAGTTGAATTCAAGTTTTTCAATATTTTAGAAGAACCACAGAAACTAACTGAAAGATTTTACTGCTCTCCTGAGACTCAAAGAGACACAAAAAGTCATCTGTTTTAATTACAATCATTAGGGATATTTTAAAAATGGGCAGAGAGATTATAGTGCCATATGACAGCTCAACAGCATTACTTGACCTCAGACAAGAAGAAGAACTAAGAGGGCACAGAGACTCACAATTCATCCCACTCTGCCTTCCTCTTCTCAATCTTAGCTTTCACCTTGTCAGATTTCTCCACAGTTCTTCTGATTTGCTCACGTTTGCTGGCTATATAACGTGTGGCTGACTTTTGGACCTCTGACTTTTGGACCTCAGCCTCACCCTTGGAAACTGTATCATCTGGATCAACAAAAAACACAAACCCATGTGAAGATGTCAACACCACGCAGCACAGTGTAATTCCAGCAGCTGGAAACCCGCTGGGATTGCGCCTGCAAAGTTGTTGCTGATCAGTGCAGTTCCACTGCAGTGGATGTTACTTACATATTCAGGTTCTTTGACTTGACTCTTAGTCACATTCTACCCACAGGGTTGACAGACAACTACTGACATTGACCTAAATATGGAAACTATGTAATTTTATATTAAAAAACAACAACAGCAAAAAAGAACCCCAAAACCAAACCAAAACTCAAACATCATACCACAGTTATATTTCTTTACCTGTACCTAAAGAAATTACAATTTCTTTAGCTTGGACTCAGGGAAACAAACTGAGGTGAAAGACAAGAAACCATATTACTGAGAAGGTTTAAATGGTCATCATTAGCCCTGTGCATACCTCTTTTCTCTTCAATGATCTCCATTTTCTCTATCTTCTTCCATGATGGGCGTTGCTTGTCTTGGTAGTATTTCTCAGACATTGCTAGAAGTCTGTAGGTGGAAATCTGATGGTTGCTTTGAATAGCATGAACAACAACAGTGTCAAATTCCAGTGAGTCCCGAAACCTGAAAACCAAAAATAGACAATACCATTTGATGTCAGTGGGCACAATCTACCTTTTTTCCTTGACCAGAAGAACATGAATAATGCAGTTTACTAATTGCTCATACAATTATTGTATGTCTGAACTTTGACCAGAGATTCAAAAGAAGTACACCTAAATATCAATATACTCCTGTGCATGTTCCAAGTAAAATAAGAACAGAATCATAACAAAACAGAAGAAATGTTGATTATATGGGGGGAGGGAAGGGGGAATCAGATTATTTTTTCTTGAGACAAGTACAACTGCATAAACGATAAGCCCTGTGCAAGGTCAGAGGGAGAAGCAGAAGAAAAGTGGTACTTACTGATTTTGTAGTTTCTGCAGTCCAGTCAAATGTTTCTCACGCTCCCAAGCCAGCTCTTTTTGCACTAACTGGATTCTCTGTGCTGTCTGCCTGTCCAGCTCCTCCAAGATCCTACGGTCCATCTCGTACTGCTGCAGAAAGACAAAGCCCAGCATCACATAGTTACCAATATCCAGTAGCCAAGAAAGACATTTTTTTGCCCAGATACCAGAGTTCTGTGCACATTAACACAATCCTTTGTTTCTAGAAGCTATTCAGATCTCCAGAGGACCACATATTTCCTACATGCTTCTTAAATGGCACAAAGCATCAGCAGGGATTCAGAAGTCCCAGCAAATTTCACATTCATAGAAAGGGTTGGACAGCTTTGGCCCCAACACATCAGGTAGAAATATTTAAGAAGAAGGTGCCTCTAAATGTAAATGACCCTTCTAAAACCAAGATGTACCTCTCTGCGCAGCTGCATGTGCTTGGGCAACTCTTGATTCTTTTGGAGAAGAAAAAGAAACTCTTGCCTCAATGCAATTAACTCCTCTCTCTTCTTGTGTTTTTTTTCTTCAGCTTCCTTCATTATCCGCTCATATTCTTCTTTCTGCTTGACTTCCTCAATGCTGAAAATACATGAAAAAGGAAAGGGAGTTATCTCAATGGAAGAGAGGAAAGACTGCAGGTTATGCAACCTTTTAGATTTCCTTGACAGCCTTAAACTCCCAGTGAACTCAATGGCTCTGAAGGTAACTCAGAAAAGAATCAGGTTCCTGTATCATATCCTATTTGTACAGTCCTAACATCACGGGGCTTTGACCTTAACTTCAGACTACAAAGACAACACAAGGTCAAGAGAATCTCAGAGTACTGTTATTTGAATAACTACTACAGAAAAGTAGATGAAATGGGGGGAAAAGCTGAAAAAAACTTTGTTTTAACATGGAAACAACCCAAATACAGGGTGATCAACTTCTCCCTCCTCTTAGGAGGCAACAAGTAATATGTGGTCTGAAGAGAACCCTGCTAACACTTGAAAATCTCTTTCATTGTTATCCAAGCAGCTCTTACTTGCAGGCATTGGGATCCTCAATGTCTTCAGTAGCCTTCTCCTTCTCAAGACCACTCTGGAATAAAGATATCATTTTGCCTTTAAACAAGCAGTAAGTTTCAGCAGACAACAAAGGTTTTTACAGACATTATGACAGATCTGCTACTGCCTCTTATAAAACCAAAATAAACTTTTATGTTTGATATTGCTATGCAGGCCTTACCTATCAAGTTTCAATGTTTCAAGAACAAAAAGCAATAAAGTTGGTTTACATGTAAAAGAACTAATGAAGCATAGCTCTTAGGGATTAAGAGCACAAATCCTGTGTCATCCTCATCATCGTTAACTGCTACATCCCTGCCTGTCCTAACTTCACTCTGTCCCATAACATCTTTGAGTTTCTACCCCTCAAGGCCAATTCTCTTGCCTCCCCCTCACTGCCAGGCTGACAAGAGACAACATATCCTGAGCTAATTCCAAGTTACATGCGTAATTCATCTGGTTTGCTTCTGCTGACTGCATAATGGGTTCACAATTATTAGCTGTGAAGAATGACAGATGGATGGACAGTGCAGTCACACAAGCCTCATTTCCCTAAGCAGTCATACTCTAAAAAAAGAGGGGGGCTTATCATCTTGCAGTGAATACAGTCGTACTAAATGATCTGTAATTTAACTCAATTAGTTTCAGAGGATTTGTATTTGATTCTCTAAGAATCCCATTAAGTTTAATGAAGATGGAATTTTTAAAATCTTCCATGTGACTTAAAACCAGAATAGATACTTAATGAAGATATACTTTGATAAGGGAAAAACTCTATTAGAATGGTCATTAAGCAATGTGTGAGCCCGAACAATAGAAATTGACCATAAAGATCTTTACAGAGCCCTACTTACATACTCCAAATAATAAAACTGTATAGATAATGCTTTACAATTGTATATTAATCGCTCCTTTAATATTGGAGCTAGCAAAGCTCTGATATCACAGGTTCCAATCATCCATTTAATTTAAGAAAATAATTTTCAGTCAATTCTTTGTGCTATATATTCTTGTGATACTGATAAAATTCTCCAGCTCCTTCTTAACAATTTACCTAAATGACCAAAACCACAGTTTCCTCTCCATCTCCCTTGCCAAGCATCTTTCAAAACACAGTTACCAACTAATAGTAAAATATTTAAATGGTCAATGGTTTATGTTGACACTTTTAAGATTTTCAAACTACTGAACGTAGATCTGCTCTGAAATTCATTGTGCATGATAGCACTTCTTTACTCAACAGGCCTCACTGCTTCTTTCAAGTTATAGTTGTTTGATTCAGGCACTCAAGAGATTTTTAAAGTGTGTATAATTTTCAACAGTTCAATAAGCCCAAACACTCCTTGCAGAGGAGTTGACACCTCTCTCTCTCTTCCTCTGTGTCATCAGTAGAGCCGTTACTGAGTTCCAATGTCACCTGTTCAAACATCCTAAAGGTGATGAGCTCTAGAGTGATTACAGAACACCTGAAAAATCATTCTTGCTCATGCTGTCCAAGAGCAAAAGAGCAACAGGATCAGCAGCATGCTGTGCTATTTTGCAAATGTAAAAAAATTCAACTTGTGAATTGTATTTGAATGGCACTAGATGCCCTGAGAAACTATGCATTTGGTAATACCCAAGGTTATTTCTAGATTTTCCACCCAGAGTAGAATCACACTTTACTGGAATTAAATCCAAGACATGCATTAAGTATGAAAGGTCCTTGTGGTTCTTTCCTTATTTCTTTTTCCAACTCAAAGGTGCATGATTACACCTTTGAGTTGGAAAAGACTAGTAGCATATTACATATGAACAACATAGGAACATCTATTACATATGAACATATAATAGTTGTATTACATACAACAATTACATATGAACAACTATGCTTATTTGGAGAAAACAAAAAAAAAACCATCCACAAGTAACATAGCAGCCACAGTGCCTGTTTATTAGGGAATGTTTCACAAGAGCTCTTCTTCCAAATTGTTTTGGGAAACCTCAGCTTTTGCTATGATGCCAAATAATTGAACTGGGTACTTTCCACCTGCAGTAGTTTCATTATAAAAAGACCTAATTCAGTGAAAGAGGCTATCGACTGACTTACCCTAGGAGATGGGATTTTGGCTTTTAGCTCTTTGTGAACATCCTCTGGAGACAAGATGTTGAAAGTAAAAATGTTTCCATCTCCACCACAGGTAATCAGAAATCTATCATCAAAGCTACAGCAGATCCCCTGGATCTGGCCATAATCATTGTCATGTATATTCAAGGACCAGTATTCCTTCAGGGTGTCTGCTGAGAGCTCTTTTTCTTGGAGAGGATAAACACGCAGTGAGCCATTCTGCATCCCACAGAACATCAGCAGTCTGCTGGCACTGTCAAATAAGCAATGAGAAACAGTAAGAACAGGCAATGAGTAAAGCCACAGCTCTAAAAGCAATACTTCTAAAGAACAACTAAATCTATCTGAATAAATGTAGCCTTCCCAAGTCTGTAAGCTGCAAGCAAAGTATTTGGACTGTTTAAAATATATGTGATATTACTATAAACTATTTTTTCCAGCTAACTGGCTGCTCAGGAATGTTCTAGCACTTGCTAGTTATCAGGGAACTGGTCTCAATTGTGCAGGGTAGCAGACACCAAGTTCAGAGCTAGAAAAAGAGTTTCCCCTCCCTGTTCTTCATCTGGTATGGCTGGTGGTGAATGCAGCCAGCTGAAGATTAAAGCCTGAACCCAACCTGCTTCCTTAGATGCAGATCATGCCTAACCTCACAAAGAACCTAATATTTGAAGTCTGAAAGTAATTTACCCTTTCCATTCATGTAGTTTACTGAGAAACCTATAGTCCTGAGAAGCCTATATTCTTTGCGCAAGAGGGATGGATTGATCCCTTCATGTTCTCCTTGTGGGCTAATTGTGTCCTCTCTTTCCTAAATACCAAAAAGAACTGCTGTTCTGATGATCACAATTTGCAGGGAACTCCTAGATATCTACAATATAGGATGCTTGTATCCAAATCATGACCTAATTAGATACTTGAAAGGCTTTTAAAAGGATTCTATCAGATACGGTCCCCAGCTGTGTCCATTAGGAATTTTAAGTAAAACTTAGTGTCAGGAAAACCAGAGAGAGTTCCTTTGTACTACAGCTGACGCATAGCTAAAAATGGACAGAGCAATGTACCATCCTCCCTTCTAAGTTCAATTTCATCAAGCTTTATTATGAAGTCAACTGTTAGACTACGGTGTTTTACCAGAAGGAGATCTGGTGGATGGGATTATTGTCGGTGTCCTCAATAGGAATCACTTCAAAGGGTTCATCTTGCCTGTTCTCTGGGTCTTCTTGTTGATCATTTGAGGAGAATTCACAATGATAGAGGAACCCGGAGTCATACCCACCCTGAAGAGGAGAAGGACCATAAAGAAATGGTAACTAGAGAACACTGAAGCAGCTCACCAGGTAAATACAATTTTCAGAATTCTTGCTTTTCAAAAGGATCTACCTACTATAGGTTAGAAAATGTTACTTCCAAACATCTAGAGATCCCATTTACCCACAGAAATAAATCTGGCATGATGACTGGCATTATAAGCCATCCGAACAATATGTCAAGATTCTGCCTTCTTGCTTGCAATGAAACAGCTTAGTTCCCATTCAGGCATCACCAAGAAGCGTGCCTATTGTAAATATACTCAACAATCTGGAGTGACACTATTGATTTACTTCATAAAGACCACTGAAACTATCAAGTATGAAGGGGATTCCATGTCCTAGAGGTAGCAGGTTTCGAATAGTCAGTTTTCTAAGATACCCAGGTGTGAAGGAAAGGTTGCCAAATCTTGTAAACCCATTAAGATGACATAAAAACTGATATACCAAGGAGAGCCAGAATTTTCCTGGTGCTGAATGAAACCCACAGAGTATGGGACTGGGCTTCTCTGGTATGTAGAGAGGTGGCAATGGCTCTTCTTCCTCTTCAATTTCCTCTTCAGGTTCTTCTATTTCCTTTCCCATCTCCTGTTGCTGCTTTATCCATTCAAGCTTTGCTTTCTCCTTCTCTTGCTTTTTTTTCTCTCTCAGGACAATCTCCTCTTCCAGCTATTACAAGAAGTGGAGAAATATGGGGACATGAAAACAAGGCACTCCATGCATTACAGTCTGAAATAGTCTCATAAATTAAAACCAAGGTGGTCCTGGCATTATATATACACAGAATATCTGTATAAAAAGGCTGGGTGGAGAATGGATTGAGTGTAAATTTGAGGAAAAGGACTTGGGGGTGTTGGTGATGAGAAGCTCAACATGACAAGAGGGAATGGATTAAAGCTAAAGGAAGGAAGGTTTAAATTAGTTATTAGGGGGAAGTTTTTTACAGAGAGAGTGGTGAGGTGCTGGAACAGGCTGCCCAGAGAGAGTGGTGGATGCCCAGTCCCTGGAGGTGTTCAGGGCCAGGTTGGATGGGGCCCTGGGCAACCTTGTGTAGTTTCAGGCCTGGAGGTTGGTGGCCCTGCCTGTGGCAGGGGGGTTGGAACTCAATGATCCTTGGTGTCCCTTCCAACCCATGCCATTTTATGGCCCAGAAACATGTGCGTGTAGCCCAGAAAGCCAAGTGTATCCCGGGCTTCATCAAAAGAAGCGTGACTAAAAGGTCAAGGGAGGTGCTGGTCCCCCTCTACTCCACTCTCCTGAGACCCCACGTGGAGTACTGTGCCTGGCTCTGTGGCCCCCAACATAAGAAGAACATGGAACCATTAGAACAAGTCCAGAGGAGGGCTACAAAGATGTTCCAAAGGCTGGATCATCTCTCCTATGAACACAGGCTTAGACAGTTGGTCTTGTTCAGCCTGGAGAGAGAAGGCTCTGGGGAGATCTTTGGCCTTAAGCCAAAGAAGAGTAGATTTAGATTAGATATTAGAAGGAAATTCTTTACTATAAGATGATGCACTGGCACAGGCTGCCCAGAGAAGCTGTGGCTGCCCTCTCCCTGGAAATGTTCAAGGCCAGGTTGGATGAGGCTTTGGGCAACCTGATCTAGTGGAGGGTGTCCCTGCCTATGGGGGGGGGGGAGGGAGGGGAGGGGTGTGTGTGTGGAACTAGATGATATTTAAGGTCCCTTCCAACTCAAACCAGTCTGTGATTCTATTATCTAGAGAAATCTCTTTTCTTTCAACTAAGCAGAGATCAAACAGACTTCATGAGAGTTTCCAGTGGAAATTCCTCCATTTCCCTCATCCAAAGTATTTTAACTCATGGTTCTTTGAAACTGAAACCATTCTGCATGAGAAGCAAACTTCAGCATTTCCTCAGAGAGGTTATTCCCCAATTTACACTGTGAGTGTACTACCTCTGCAGAGCTCCTAAGTCCTGTGCTCTGCCTCCCAGAAAAGAAAACTCTGTAATGCTGAACTCAAGATTCCCAATTTCTAATGCATCATTGATGTAGGGTAAAAAGAGAAGCTGTAATGGACTTTACTTCTGAAAAATGAAAGGAAGACATTTGTGGATTTGTAAAACTTTAAAAACCCCTTTTTATTCAAGCCTGCTTTAGCATAAACAGATATCAAGCATTCTCTAAAAGAGGATCAAAGATACCAGATAGCAAATCATAGAGAAAAGTCTGGAAAGGATCTCAGAAGGGCATTCTTTTGCCTGAAAGCAGAAGAATCAGGCAAACGTTAAATATTATCAGCTGATGTTTGTCTGATCTACCCTTTAAAAAGTCTGCTGTGGGGACTCTACAGCTTAAATTATTTTAGTGCTTTGGCACCCTTACTGTTAGAAATATTTCCTTATCTTCTCTAAAAATACTCTTGTTGCAGTTTATTAATTATTGATCTATTTTCCTAGAGAAAATAAAAGCAATCAATATTCTCTCTCTACAGAAACATTTTTATTTTGAAGATTTAGAGAGTCTTCTCTTTCAACTAAAAAAACAACAAACAACAAAACCAAAACAAACAAAAAACCCACAGAAAAACCTCAAACCAACAAAACTCCACACACATTCTTTCAATCTTTCCACACACATACATGCTAGCTTTGTGATCATTGTGGTGCTTCCTGTGAGAAAACCACCAAGAAATTACTCTCCTGAATGCTGACTTCCTCCTAGCTTTAACAAGAAATGAAGCTTTCAGTAATGCACCACTCAGGAGACAAGAGAAGTTAATAGGGAAAGCAGAGAAATCCCAGGTAAAGAATAGAGTCAGAGAGGCTGCTGGATTGCAGTGGGTTGAACATGGGACAGAGAGCCTGCTCACTGCCTAACATCAGCTTGCTTTTTAATTTCACAGAATTAACTAGAGCTGAGAGCTATAGTTAATACTCTTTTTCTTTGGCTCTGCGTATCTTCCAAAATGCTAGTTCTCAGAAATAAAAACCACATCTTTAAAGTTATTACTACATTTAAGCCCCAGAAATAAATGACTAGGAAAGGAAAGAGAGAAAAAGAAAAGGAAAGAGAGAAAAAGAAAAGGAAAGAGAGAGAAAAAGAAAAGGAAAGAGAGAAAAAGAAAGAAAAAGAAAAGAAAAAGAAAAGAAAAAGAAAAGAAAAAGAAAAGAAAAAAAG